>RJWH01000816.1:219145-343241 GCA_004363575.1 Solenodon paradoxus
CGCCTGTCAATTCCTCTTTTCTTAAATTTCTCCTTCCCTCCCTCCTCCCTCCTCCCTTCACTCTTCTTCCAATTTTTGTTTTTTTCTTTTTCTCCCCTTCCTTCCTTTCTTCCCCTTTGTTTCCTTTCTTCCATTCCTTTTTTCCTCTTTTTCCCTTCCACCCATTCCCTTCCCTTCTTCACTCCATACTTCTTTATTCCATTAACTTCTTTATATAACAAAGGCGCTCCTGTGTCCTGGTGGTCAGAACTCTTCTGGGTTGTGCCTGCTGTTCTCATGCACTAGTACCCATCTGATTTTACTGTCAAAGGTAAATGAGTTTGGATTACTAATTACATAGCCAGCTATAAGTGATGCATATGGAGAAAACTGAAAAAAAATATAAATGTATGACTCCATCAATAAACCCAAGAGAGCACAGGTATAGCTCCCAGTCAAGTCAAAAAAGAGAACATGGCCAGTGCGTGGGCAGACTTCTTCAGTTCTGCTCACCACCACAATAAGGAGCCACCATCCATGCCCCCCACACTGCAATTTTGTTAGGTGGCTTTAAAAAATTGTGTAAGTCTCTTCTTTTTTGAGATTCATGAATGTTGCTGAATAAAGTTAGAAGATAGTCTTTTTCATTTGGTATTCTATTCCATTTGATTATTCCAGTTTTTGAAAATATGTATTTTCTGTTAAAGGATGTTGGGTAGTTTGTAGTTTTAGACTATTAGGAATAATGCTGCTGTGAATATTTGTATATATGTCTCTTGGTACACAGAGTTTGGTTGGGTAAATATCTAAGACAGAATTTGCTGAGATATAAAATCTAAACATAGTTGCTTCTGTTAATTTATTTTCTAAAGTTGTTGCTGGTATATACTGATACTCATTTTTTTATATGTATGTTTTGATCTAATTCTCAAAACTCTTGGAGGTTTTATATAAATATATAAATTGACATTTAATCTAAGAATATATGATTACTATAGGTAAATGTATTTATATGTTAGTTAATATTTATCAAATTTATATAAAATACATTTATATAACTTATTTACACACATAATAGAAATTATTGTTTAAAATTTACATATGAAAAACAGACTTAGAAATGGTATACATTGTGTTATAGATCATATGTCTAGTAGGTGGTAGAACCAAATGTTAAGCTAAGTAACCTGAATCTGGAGGCACCACGCTTAGCATTAGGCTTTTCTTTCTCTCATAGGTGGTAAAAACTACCAGTTACCATTCCACTGCTCATTCCTAATAAGCAAAATTTCAATCTCCTCCAGGGAGATAAGACTTTTTTCCCTAGTTTCCTATGCAACTAGGGAGTGTTCAGTGAGATACATGACAGTCTTGGGTGAGGATTTTTTGAGGGACACATAAATGGGTCTGATTAATGAGAAAAACATCATTTTGTCCTTTTTCTGCTTTCTTCTTCCTGCCCCAGACTCAGAGGGGCTGGCTGGAATTTCAGCAGCCATTTTAGACCATGAGAAACCTTCGAGAATGGATCCGTGTGCTTCTTTCAGTTCTTTCATGTTTCTCCCTTCATGTTGTTTTGAAGCTGTTACAGGATGCATAATAATATGGATTTTTATGTTCTCTTGGATAATTAACCCCTTTATTTTTGTAAAATGGACATTTATGCCTAATGTTTCAATTTCTTAATATTTCAATAAGAGAGTACCACAAAATAGGTGGCTTTGAACAATAGAAATTTATTTTCTTTCTGTTCTGGAGGCTAGAAATCAGAAATAAATGTTGGCAGAGCCTTGCTTCCTTTGAAGACTCCAGGGAAGAATTCCTACACCCTCCTCCTATTTTTCTGGTGTTTGCCAACAATCTTTGTTATTTTGGGCTTTACTCCACTTCACCTATGTCTTCACATGGTGTACGTCGTTGTAAATGAGCATCTTAGTGCTTTGAAAAGATAGATTTTAATTATTTTATATGTCATAAAGGAAGTCAGAAGTAACATTTCATGGTATATATGGCAGCTCCTTGATCATCAGAGATGGACTGACACTACCTTTATTCCTCTCCATCATCTTTAGCACCATGTAAGTGGCATCTGTCTTCATCGTCAACATATTGCCATAAATAGCTCTTGCAGCTCCATCCTGCGCATTCCTATTCCAGGTAATAGGAAGGAGAAGATTCGGTCAGAAACCTCCCAACTGAATTATCTCACTTTAAAAAAATTTCCAGAACCCCCATCCCACCCATTGTCTTCCACTTTTTTCAGTTATCCCTTTTCTACTAGGAGTCTTCCATCATCCCTTTTCCTTCCACATACTAATTTTTGTGTGCGTGTGTGTGTATGTATATGTGTCTACATGTATGTATGTATGTATCTATGTATATAAATATAAAACTATATGTTGATGGAATATAAGATGCACAAATAGTAAGCTTTACTATACATATATCACTATTTATAATCACGTAAGGCATGAATCATGTTGATTTTTTTCTAATATCAGTCCCTAGCACAGGAGAGTCAGTAAATACTTGTTAAATAAGACTGTTCATCTAAAAGATGTTAAATTTTTCTGAATATTGTCCCCCTTACGTGTTCTTACTATTTGTATAATTTTAAGCCATACTGGATGGTTCACAAAATGAACATGGCTCACATGGGATTTGACTAATGCAGATATAAATGATTTTTTTTAATCAAAGTCTATGACAGTATGTAAAGGTATTATATAGCTCACCCATATATGCATTTAAATTTTCCAGCATTTATAAAATAACTGACCCACCTTCAACTGCTTAGGCAATCCAAGTCTCTCTCATATTAATATTCATATTGGGTTGCAAAAAAGACATTGTGCTAAGTTTAGAATCTGCAATAACTCAGGAGCTAAAAAAAATTTTAATTAAGTACCTAACTTTGTGGGCCCAGTTCATTTACCCTTGGCAGAATGCAGCTTCTAGCAGAACAGCTTAAATAGCTGATTATAAAAGCTGTAAAGGTTCCCAGGACAGATGATGAGTCCAAGAAAGAAAGCATATTAGCAGTAATCTGATGATCTAACTGTAAAAACAGAGCAGTGTAATCACAGATGCTCCTTTGTCCTAAATGCAGTTTTAGAAGCCAGGTGGAAAAATGACTTGAATCATTTTCTACAATTTGACAAATTTCATATCTAATTGAGAAGGACTTGGGTGAGAGTAGGCATAAAGCACTAGTCAATAATCTCAGAAGTACAAAATCAAAATGTCATATGCACAGCCTTAGGCAGCTCAGGTGGCCAAGATGCTGATGTTTTTTGACCCACAACAATTTCATTGATTTGATTTATGAAAATGCTGCATTAACAATGCTTTATCTGTGAAGAGATCCTGAAGGTTAGCACTCAAATACTCATGGAGAGGTTGTCAAGTGAAATGGCATCATTTCTGCCAATATATGACTGGTGACCCTGACATGGTCACTTTTATTTTCCTCATCTTAAAATCTTGTGTCATCTTGGGCAATGAAAAGAGATCACCTTCAGGCAGCATCTGAAATAGAACTCTTGATGAAAATTAAGAAACAAAATGAAATTCTGCCAAAGAAATTCATGTTCAAAAGTGCTTATTGCATGCTCTCTAGTTATCAAAGATGGATAAAATAGACATGATTTCTGCCTTCACGAAGTTGTACCTGCAAAGGACCAGACTCTAAGAAAAGTAAAAGAAAGTCCCAATCACCTTATATGTAGCCCAAACATTTCATTGACACAGTATGTTTGCAATATGATTTTTAAAAAGTAGCAATTTCCATTAATTGTCAATAGAAGCAATTTTCCTAATACCCTGAAAAGGATTGGAAGACTAACCATCTCATTCTTTAAAAAAAACAAAAGCCTGATCCTCCAGTGTAAGCTCATATATGATGACCCAAATGCTTATACTTATTGGGCTATGGCAGAGGAGTCTTATCAATTCCGATTAATGAGCCCAGTTGAAGGTACCTATGCTTTGGGTGTGTGTTTTCTTAAAATAAGTCAACAAAGCAAACCAAGAGGGCAGCCACCTCAGGCTGAGGAGGCCTGCTGGGAGATGTACCAGGAAACCACACAGAGATGCTATGAGCAGTTGTTTTGTTCCATGTAGGAATTTCAAACGTTGCTTAACTTGCTTTATTTTCTGTTGATAGAAACCGATACATTTTATAACTTTATTAAAGCAATAAAAAGGGCAAATCTGGAAGCCCCTTGGGGGCTTTATTCAGTCATATTCAGAGGCTAGATTGTTTCATAAAAAGGACTATATGAACCCTGCTTATCTCAGAAAAATATTTTCAGACAAGGCTGCTTGATCCCCACCCCATCCCCCCACAGGCCAAGATAAACCATAATATCTATCACCCACACAACTGCCACCACGGAAGTCTGGAACGCTGCTGCCTGTTTTTTCAGGTCAACCAGTGGGCAGCAGGAAAAGTCTGCTGTTGAACAAACCACTGCTGCAATGCAGGTCATCTAGACTCAGGGTTGAGGTTCTGTCAGTATTGGGGAAAATTACAAATTCTTGCCTGGAAGAAGAGCATAAAATGATTTCTCCATTTTCATCAGGATGAAGTTAAACACAGTACTTTTTAAAAAAGTAAAATTCAAGATAGCATCCTATAATAAAACCAGAGGAATGTAAAGAAATTTTTGGCATGTTGCTCTCATTTTCAGAATCTACCACATAAGAAAGCAATTTACAATTTGAGTGACTAGGAAATTCACCCCTTAGTTTTCAAGGATATCCTTCCCTCCAATACAAAACTGCTCCATGAAGTATTTTTGATACCACTTTTAGTAAAAATAATTGACTGAAATTTTGTTCTTTGATAAGAGATTTGTTTCAAAGTTCATTGACATTTTCTCTGAGTTCTTGTAACTGAATGTGATTCTTCCTTTCAATAAATTTCATATGTATAATTTTCAAATCCTCTGGAAAAGACCCCTCTGGCAACTGGCATTATAACTTTAGGTTTGTTATTTCTCTTGTATTTACTACATGATCTTTTCTTACTAATGTTACTTCTCATGCATCAGAAACACAGATTCTGAAACTTATGGACTAAATATTATGATATCATTTCAGAACTATTGTTCTAGAATGACCAGCATCCATTTCTCCAGAGTTGCATGCAGAGCAGCAATATTGTGCTCTCAGTAAAGATACTCTGAGGAAAAACACCAATAGGGGCCATTGTTATTTAAAATTGCAAGGACTTTTAATTTACAATGATACCATTTGAAAACATATATTATATTAATCATTTCTAAGATAGGTTCACATTTAGGGAAAGTCTGCCTTTCTTCGCCTTAGATCATTGTCTTCATTTTTATTGCTAATATGTAGAAAGAAAAGTTTACAGCAACATGGGTAGGACTTAATTATTAAATTTGTAAAATATACAAGACAATTGAAAATTATAATATAGGGACGCCTCTTCTTTCTGACCAATTGTAACCATTAAGACTATCTGACAGGTAAAATGAATGGCCATAATTTGCATAATTTGTGCAGCAGTTAGATAGCTCTTTAGGCAATTATAAGTCATGGACATAAAATCTATTTTAAGTGATGGTGCTGTGTTTTAAATTGATTCACAGTTTGACGCAACAAAGCAATTTTGTTTTATCAAGAAAAGCAAAATTTCCAAAAGCTGTTTCGTGATGAAGGAAATGTTTGCCAACAATAGTTCATACCCTTGCCAGCGTTTATCTTTTCAAAATTTTTTATAGTAGACGTCATACCAAACACGAATTATCTTGTGACTTTGATTTGCATGTTTCTGATGGTTATTGATGTTGAGCTCCTTTTCATACATTTGTTGACCATTTTCTTGTCCTTTTTGGAGAAATGTTTATTCAAATATTGGTTATTTTTTACTTGATGATGATGTGATGCTATTGAGGTATAGGAGTTCCTTATATATTTTGAATACTCCTCTTTATTAGATAAAGGATTTACAAATATTTTCTTCTAGTCCACAGATTGCTTTTTCATTTTGTTCAGTGTTTCCTTCACTGTGCATAGCTTTTGATTTGCTGTTGGTCCACTTGTTTATTTTTGTTTTTGATGCCTGTACTTTTGATGTCACATCTAACAACTTCTACTCTTTGGCTGTTATGAAGATCTGTTATGATTATTCATGTGTTAAGTCTTTGTATGGACATTAATCTTGAATATATACCCAGGGGTTGAATTTCCACATCACATGGTAAATTCTACATATAGCATGTAAAAAAATTTTATAGTCACTATATGTTTAGCATTTTGAATAAATGCAAAATTATTTGTTAGAGAAGCTGAACCATTTTATATTCCTGAGTAATGGATGAAGGTTCCATTTCTCCATGTCTTGGCCAATGCTGTTTGTTATATTCTCTATTTTTCACTTTAGACATCCCAGTGGGGATGAAGTGACATACCATCGTGGTTTTATTTGCATTTTCCTAATGACTATGGAGGCTGAGCATCGTTTTATGTGTTTTTGGCCATGTGCATCATCTTTGGAAAAATGGCTCTTTCAATGCATGTTCATTTTCTAATTGAGTAGTTACTTTATTGTTGAATTATAGAAGTTTATTCATGTGTTCTGGATAAAAGTTCCCTGTCAGATATATCATTTATAAATATTTTCTCCCATTCTGGTAATTGTCTTTTTGCTTTCTTAATGAGTTTTGTTTTGAAGCAAAACATTTCATTTTTGATGAAGTCCAATTCCTCTATTTTTCTTTAGTCACATTTGCTTTTGAAATCATATCTAATAAACCATTGCCTAACCCAAGGAGGTGAAGGCTTATTCCTGTTTGTCTCTAAGAATTCTACAGTTTTTTTTGTCTTACCTTTAGGTATCCGATTTATTTTGTATTAATATTTTTGTCTGATGGGAGGTGGAGATCCAAATCTATTCTTTTGCATTTGAATATCTTGTTATAGCACCATTTGTTGAAGAGATTGTACTTTCCCTATTGAATTGTCTGAGCAACCCTGTCAAAAAATGAAATGGATTTATTTTAGAACTTTCTAATTCCATTGGTTTGTATATCTATCTTTATGCCAGAAACACAATTCACAATGTCTTCATTACTATAGTTATACAATAATTTTGAAATTGTGATATGTGAATCCTCTAACTCTGTTGTTTTTCTTCATGATTTTTTTGGTCACTCATATTTCTTATGAAATTGGGGTCAACTTATCTATTCTGCAAAAACATCACTGGGATTTTGATAGCGATTAGGTTGAATCTGTAGATCACTTTTAGGAGGATGGGGTCAAAGGAGAAGCTTCTTCATTTCTCTGAGGTACTTCACAACTGAAGAAATGCATAAATTAACATTAGATGTAACATTAGGTGTAAGAGAAAAGCCCAAATTCAATAATAAAACATATGTACAGCAAAATTACATGATGATGAGTTCTGAGGTAGCGAGGGCAGACCCGTATTTATATTCTGAGCTAAGGCATGGAAAGGGGACCTAGGTTCCTATGAAGAGATGAAGGGAGTCACCACATGGTAAGGAGAAATGCCTCATCCTTACTCTGAAAGTAAAGATAAATAACTTCCCTTTCTTCATTCTCTAGAGAACAAGACAAAAGCCCATTTCTGGATTCAGAGAACGGTGGAGCCCATTGGGTAGTAGATGACTTCTTTGATTAAGGGGAGAGCAACAAGGTTAGAAGAGTTGGAGTGTCCTTTGGTTCTGGGGCTGACTTTCAATGGCCTTGGCTCTTCATGTCAGAATGATGCATTAGGAGAGACCCATTCTGAGAGACTTGGAGTGTTCTGTTTTAGTCTCCTCAGGAGCATTTCCAATTAAAAAATTGATGTCTTTAATTAGATGAATATGAAATGTAATTCTACTTATTTTTATTTTTGGATATTAAATTTCTTTCAATATGTCCTATGGCTATAAGTTCATTCTCAGAATGGGCAACAAAATTAAGTTACTTTGTAGGGTCCAAGGGACTGAAAGGAACTCATTTGGTGTACCTCATTCTTAGTAGAAATTTGGCTTCTTCCCAAGACTCTGTGTAGATGGTCTCCAGGGTCTCTTATGCAAATGGTAATGACAAGCCTTTATGCTCTGGCTGGTCTCCAATATAGACAGTAATCCCTCACCTATCGCAGTAGTTACATTCCAGAGACCCCCGAGATCGGTGGAAATCCGCGAAGCAGCAGCGTTATAATTTATTATTTATATATATTTAAGGCTTTATAAACCCTTCCTTCTCTCCTCTAAACCCTTCCCACACTCTTATAAACACTTTATACACTCTAAAACCTACATAATTTTGACAGCATATAAAATTCTGTGTGGGTACTCACTGGTGAAGTATACATATACCACAAAATCCCACGATAGAGCAAAAATTCCGTGATACAGAATTAGATATATATATATATATATATTTAAATGCCATGATACAGTGAAGCTGCGATAAGTGAACCACGATATAGCGAGGGATGACTATATAGCCATAACACAGTGAAGAGTTGGTTACCTGCTGAAAAGAACAGAGAATCTGCTCATATCTCAATTATTCTTCCTTTACTCCTGCTAAATTTTCTGTCTTTTCAGATTCTATTTACTTTCTTGATAGTTGAGCAATGCTAGATTTTTTGAACTGCTTCTCTGAAGGTTTATTTCAGGTTAGTTAAAGCTCAGATGCAAATGTTTAATTCCAGATACATTTTTTAATGCATTGTGTTTCTCCAGAAATTTCTCTTTTCTAGAACAAATGTGATTTCTGCTCTCATGAAGCTAGTGTATTAAGAGAGATATTAACTGGATAATTAGATATGCCTGTTGAAATCAACTGAATATTTTCGAGAGTGTGTATTATATTAGATGAAGCTCAACAAACTTCAGGAATGTTTGTTGAAAATATATTGGATACATAAATCTGGGTCTAAGGAGTAGCTAAAATGTTTGGTTGCTCCAACAAAAAAATCTGATATTGAGTTATGCTTCTCTTTTTTGAAGATCTAAAACTGAAATTTTCCTTCAACTATGGTTGAAAAAGGACTGGAAGCTGAATAAAATGAAGGGTTTGAGCTTTTTATGTAAATTTAGATGGATAATAATCTGCTTTATATTACATTAACAAATTACAGAATAAAATCAAGATCTCTTGATCCAAATTCTTAGCATTTTATTAGTAACTAAAAGGCTACTTATGTGATCATTTCTGCAGGTATTAATTCAGCCTAAAACATAAAATTGGTTGAGAGATGCTGAAAGTATTTTATACTATTTAATATAAAATGTAACTAGAAAGCGAAAAATTCAAATTCATTTGCAGACACATTTCTAATATCTTCATAAATCCAAGATTCACACTGAAAATGGATAGTCACACCTCTTATAGTCTAATGTCTGTGAGTTTTAAATGTTTTAATTATTTTTTTCTTTGGCATATTCCAGTAAGTTCTCCTTCGACACAAGATGAATGCGGTTAAAGAGAATGGATTCAACTTGTCAACTGGATACACCTACAGAAACATCTATTTAGTATTAGTATATGACAGACTTGACATTTTCCACTTCTTTTCTGAGGGAGTTCAGGCCCCAAGGAGTTAAAATCCTTGAAAATGCCACTTCTGAACCCAGTAATCCGAGCTCTAAAACAATTTATTTCAATGAAAGGCTAGGCTTCACTTGGCCCTCTCTGCCACAATCCTTCATAATTATTCTCCCACTCCCTAGGCTCCACCCCACATTCTCAGCTCCATTCTCCTATATTCCTTTTTCCTAAATCCCCTCCTCACCAAGAAATCACCACTGTCCCATTCTCACTCTCTGCTTAGATCCTTTAATAATTTGCTCCTAGGAGAACTGGGCACAGGTGACCCAGGTGTCATCAGTGGGTAATATGGCATAAACAAAAAGCAGTGGTCTTCTATCTAGACAGATTTGCATTCAAATCAGTCTTTTTCTCTTCATGTAATTGAGCTTTTATCATAAAGGGTGCTGAATCTTATCACATTATTTTCTGAAACTAGTGATAACAGGTTTTTTATCCTTCCTTTTGTTGAAATAGTGTATCACATTATTACTTTTTGTGTGTTGAACCATCCTTGAATCACTGTAATAAATCTCATTGGTTATAATGTGTAATCCTTTTGATGTAATGTTGAATTCTGTCTGGTATTATTTTGTTAAGATTTTTCATTTATTTTCATCAGGGATATTGGTCTGTAGTTTCATTTTTTTGTGATGTCCTTGTCTATTTTTGTTATCAGCATAATGTCAGCCTTATAAATGTGTTTGGAAATTATCAAGCTTCTTTAATTTTTTGGAAGAGCTTAAGAAGCATGGGTTTTAGGTCTTTGAAATTTGGTAAAGCTCACTAGTAAAGTAGTGTCTGAGTTTTTATTTTGGGGGGAGACTTTTGATTACTGTTTAATTTTTCTTGCTTATGAATATCCTCTTCAAATGTTTTAGTCCTTGATTCATTCTTGGATGTTTATCTGATTCTAAGAATTTTGTCCATTTCTTCTAGATTATTTAATTTATTTGTTTATAGATATTCATAGAAATTTTCTATAATCCTTTTTATTTCTATAGCATTTGTTGTATCTTCTCTTTTATTTCTAATCCCATTTATTAGTTTCCTCTCTTTTATACTTAGTGAACCTATGTAGTGGTTTGTCTATATTTTGTTTATCTTTTCGAAGAACCAATGCTTGGTTTTAATGTTTTCTGTATTGTTGTTTTATATATAATTAATTTATTTCTTTCCCAATTTAAATTATTTCTTTCCTTCTATAGGCTTTCAGTTTCATTTGTCATTCCTTTTCTAGAAACAGTAGTTGTTTGATTAGATTTTTATTTGAAATTTTTCTTGTTTCTTGATATAAGCCTTTATCGACATAAGCTTCTCTTAGAGAGATTACTGCATCCAATAGGTTCTGATTACCCATGTTTTCAATTTCCTTTCTAACATTTAAAAAATTTTCCTCCTTTGATTTTCCCATTGACCCAATTGTTATTTGAATATTTGAATTGTTATTTGATATATTTTAGTCTCCATATATATTTGAATTTTTTTCCAGCCTTTCTTTATATCATTCTGATAAGAGAAGATATTTTATATCATTTCAATATTCATAAATACCTTGGCATTTGTTTGTTATGTCATATGGACTCTCCTGAAGGATTCCTATGTACACTTGAGAAGAAAATAAGTTCTGTGTGTGGCCATTGTTGATACTGGAATTTTGAATTCTCTTACTATTATTGTGCTAATGTCAATGTCTCTCTTTAGTTCTGTTAATAATAGTTTTATGTGTTTTGATGTTTTATTGTTTGGCACGTATCTTTTGATTAATGTTAGGTTTTCTTACTAATTTTATCTCTTAATATTGATATAATTTCCCATACCTGTTCTTTCTACATTTTTTGAATCTGTAAGTCTATTTTATCTGATACAAATATGGCTATCCCTGCAATTTTTGGGGTTATCATTAACTTAAAGGACTGTCCTCCAACCTTTTACTTAGAATCTATCTTTGTGTTTGAAACTAGGCTGGCTTCCTATTTCCAGCAGAAAGGTGACTTAGCTTTGTAATCCATCCAAATACTCTGTGCCCTTTGATTGGAGAGCTCAATCATTGACATTTAGGGTTGTTACTGATATTTAAATGATTCATTGTCATTCTGTTGCTTTCTCTTTTTTTTGTACTTTCAGTTTCTTTGTTCATTTCTTATTCTCTCGTGCATTAATAATTTCCTTTTGTGTTATGTTTGGCTTTTCTTTTCATGTTCTAATTTATTTCTTTAAGCTTTTTAGTTTATCATAAGGTTTACACATAAGTTTTTATGCTTATAACCAATTTTAAATTGAAATCAATTTGAACTCAAGCTCATTCTAATAGTCTGTAATTTTAGTACCCTTCCTTTAATATTTCTTGAAATTCCAGTGTAGTGGTTCCACATGTGCTTTAACTTTTGTTTGTTTTTAAAATTCTTTATTGCTCCTTCAATTCTGAGTGACAACCTAGCAAGATAAACTATTCCTGATTGGAAGTCCTTTTTTCTTCAGCACTTTGAATATGTCATCCTATTTCATTCTGCCTTTAAAGTTTCTGCTGGGAAGTCCACAGACTGTCTTATGAGGATTCCTTTATATTTGACTCATTTTTTTCTTGTTGCTCTTTAATTTTTGCCATTCTAATTCTAATATATATTAACATGTGTCAGTTTGCATTTGATTTAGAATTATTTGAGATCCCTGGATTGAATGTTTTCTTCCCCAGGTTAGGGGAGTTTCAACTATTATTTCTTCAGATAAGATTTCTGCCCCTTTTTTACTCTCCTCCTTTTCTGAAACCCCCACAACAGAAATGGTGTACCTCTTAATATTATCCCATATTTACTTATGCTATCCTTTTAAAAATTATTCTTTTTCTTTGATAGTCTGTTTGCATACTATCTACTTCTCAATTTTCCAGCTCTTTTATTCTGTCTGCTATTTGTTCAAGACTACTATTGAACCCTCCTATTGTGTTTTTCAGTTCATCTGTTGTGTTCTTTAGCTCTATGACTTCTGTAGGAAACTTTCTCATTTTTTCTCTTTGTTGTCATTCTCATTTTGATCATCAATTGTTCCTCTAATTTTAGTGAGCCTTTTTATGATTATTGCTTTAAAATCTCCAGGTAGTTTACTTAATTATTTTATGTTAGGATATTTTCTGATGACTTGTTTCACAAGCTGGGATATGTTCCTTTGTCTCCTTGGTTTTTGTTGCTTGTTTTTCCTGCTGTCTGTAATTCTACTGGTTAGGCTATATAGTTTTCTTTTCCTGTCTTGATGTATTGACCTTGTGTTAAGATTTCAGATTGCACAGTATAAGTTTAGGGTAATATCCTGGGATGCTGAACTTTGCTACTTAAGTGGAGGCCTCTGTATCAGTCAAAATAACTAGAGCTCTAGAGCCAGCATAGGATTATGACCTAACAATGCAGTTATAGGGTAGGAGTCAAAGTAGGTTGAATCAAAGAAGTGCTGATGAAGAGTGCCAAGGGCCTAAGCCTCCCTAGTGGCTATAGCTACATTATTTGAGGGAGAGATTTGCAACAAACATTATCACAAGACAATTTTCATGTTAAGAGATTTCTCAGTAGCTTCAGTAGCAGACATATGCAGCACAGAAGTGGACTCAAAGGTTGTGAGAGCTTGATATAGTAAATCACCTCCCTTATGAACCTCTCTCAATCCTCTCTCAAAATTATAACCCAAGGAGAGAGCTCTGGTGAAAGTTTCCCTCAGCCATTTCCATGCAAAGCTTTCCTGGAGGTGTGAACTCCAGCTACCAGTGTCTGGGGGTTGCAGACTTGACTACTGCTCCCTACCCTTGGCAAGCTCTTCCCTGGTAGTCCAGAGAACTAGCACCACTGATGGGGAAGAAGTGGGATATTTTATTCTCTAATCCTGTTCCTTGATAGATTTCAACTATTATAGTATCTTCCCATTCCGGCATCCCATGAATGATGAAGAGTATAAAGAGAGCAACTAGCAGCATCTCTGTTACCTGGGAGTCATTCCCTTTCTTATTCCTTCCACTTAAATTTTAGTTTCAACAAATGCAAATCCTTTAGTGAAGTCTGGGTATGCATCATTTATCTGCTCCCCTACTTTCTGTCCTGGAAGCCTCACTCCCCAGAATTACATTGTTGTCCAAATAAAAGCCCCTCCATTTTCCATATCTGGATGTAAGCATTCCCCTCACTGAGGCACTTCCCAGGAGCTGTGGATCCCAATCTGAGAGTCAGTCCTTCATTCCCCTGGGAGAGGCTCCACATCACTGATGTCCTTCCCAAACTTGGGCCAGTATCTCAGTAGTGTGACTGGTGGCACTGTCTTGGCTTTTCCTACCCTTTCTGATGTTTTCTATCACTTTCCTTATGAAAATGCTAATTCTTCAATCCTTTGTTATTTTTTTTTTTTTCAAAAGCAGTTTCTTCTATCTAGGTGCAGATTTGTTGTGTCTGTGGGGAGGTGATGATCTTGCTATTCCACTCTCTTGTGATCCTGTCTCCTGTACTTTGAATTTTGAATTTCGATCTTTCCCTGAGCTAACAATAGGTGGTGAGATTCACAACTAATTTTATCTGTCTACTGAATTCCGTTTCTCTTGGTTTATTTACTCATTATGGCAACTATCTTGACTTAAAATTATAATAGTTATTTGTAAACATATGGAAACTCCCCCACTAGGTTATAAAATTCTTTAGCAACATAACTACCTCTTACAAAGCATCTGATCTCTGAAATCCTCCACTATACTGCCTCATATATATTGATCACTAACTATGTGTTATTGAATTTATAAATGGATGATCAAAATATTCTAGGTAAATGTCTTTCTAGTTGATATTGATAAACTTTTAAATAAAAATCTGACTTTTAAAATTATACTTGTAGCAGTTATTCAAGTACTGATAATTTGTCCAGGAGTATGAGCCACATTCATTTCTGCTTACTAATACTAAAAAATATGTCTCATTTAAAGAAATATCTGTCTGATTCTTAAAGCTATAAAGAATTATAGAATTTTATTGTCTCCTAAAGAGTGTCACAAGAAGTTTAGACTGCTCTTTCTCCAAAAATTTCTCATCTTTGACTTCAACTAAGAGTCTTTCATTTTCTCCATGGAGTCAGCTCACAATTAAGACAGCTCACAATTAGATATCTATGTACTTGTCATTCTATATGTGAAAATATCCCTTTGTAATTATGCCAGGTACCTCCTGCTCATCCATATGTACAGCATTCCCATAATCATATTATTCTCCTTTCTGTTATACCTTTTCTGTTCATATTATATACACACGAATATCCCCACATATGATTGTCTGCCATCTGCAACCCCTTGAAAGAGCAATTCCTGATAGCAACTTTTCTGTTGAGAATTGATATCCCTTGAAATTCTAATGAATGATTCTCTACTTAGGAAAAAAGCAATTATAAGCAATACTCAACAAAATAAATATCTTAAAAAATCATAGAGCTGCTTTTTCTGATTCTTAGATTCATTCTACACAATACCTGAGCATAGGCAACTTTGCTCCATGATAGAAATGATAATTTAAAAAATGATATTCTTGCTTTTAATCAAATTAAAGCCCAAACATGGAAGCCAAAGGCTATCATATGTAATAAACACTATTAGAAGAGTAGATGGCATGAGTATGAAAGTACAGATGAGTCAAGCATGAAGGTCAGAGAAGGCATTCTGAAAAAGTTTTATTTTTTAGTTAACAAGTATTTATTAAAACAGGCATGGTACAAGATGCCGACAATACAAAGGTGAACCAATCAGCTGATCTTTGTCTCTTCTGGTAGAAAATGAGCTAAGTGGACTTTGGAGATTATTAGTAAGCAGAAAATCAGTTAAATACTTAGGGATGAATTCAATCAAGCTGGTGAGAGATCTATACATTGAGAACTAGAGACTGTTGAAAAAATTGTGGAAGATGCAAATAAATGGTAATATATCCTATGTTCATGGAATAGAAGGATTAATATTATTAAAATGTTCATACCACCCCAAATGATCTACAGATTAAATGTCATCCCTATCAATATCTTTGATTATTTCTGTTGGTAACTGAGTTCACCCATGCTTATATTTGACTATGGGTAGAATATAAAAAAGACTACGTACTTAATCCATCCATTTAGCATAGTGGAAAAGATATCCTATCTCCAGAGTCAAATTTTGTAATTTAAAACCTTGGTTTTCAACTTAACAATTACATTCTGTTTGGGCAAGTTATTTACTTGTGTCCTAGTTTTTACTCTGTAAAATGAGCATAATATAGCATTTATCTCTAAATTAAAAGTTCTTAGAGCAATATTTAAGTTTTGAAAATATTAGTTACTATTATTTTAATTTATATAATATTACTAAAATAGTATTTGGATTTTGTAAAGTTTCTGTTGCTTAACCAAAAATAAGCAAGGAAAATTATAGGCACATCTCATTTTTGATCATTAGAAGTATAGTTCATACTGTAGAATATATTAAAATAATAATGGCAATAAAATGGTTTCACTTTTAGATTCATGAAAAATCTTAAATTTCTGTATGCAAGTGCCATGAATATCTGTTGTATTTTTAGACTTTATATGGTTTTCTCTTCAGTTTTGGAAATGTCACTACTAAGACTTTTATCAAGGCCTCCTTTGATTCCATTTTGACATAATTTTTAATAGAAATGGATAGTGAGTATTTTGAATTTTCATCAGGCATGGTGGTTCAACTGGGTAGAACATTTGGCAGGTCTAGATCTTTATAACTTCAGATTAATTAACAAACTGCAATGGCTTTGGCCCAACACAATCTAAAAGGAAAGTGTCAGCTTAGAGTAAAAAAATATCCCTAGTTCTCCAAATGAATTAGTGCTAAGGTGGCTGACAATAGTACCCTTTCTGCCAGGTGATTCAAAGGATGCATTCATTTGATTCCAAGGGAATAAAATGTATCTAATTCCCCTGACTTTCAGCTGAATATCAAATTCTGAGTACTTAGCAATGGGTTCTAGGTATCTTTCTATTTATAAAAAGGGAAGGAGCTTATAGTTGACAAAATAAAATTGCTGTATTTTCTTTTGAAAAATATAATTTAAATATTAATGCTCTGTTTATTTTTCTTAGTTCTTTATTGACATTTATTTTTAAGATAATTTTATTGGCAGAAAGTGACACTAACATTATGTAGGTTTAAGGTATGCATCATAGTAAATCTACATCTGTATAAAATACATTAATTTCATGACCTATTTGTTTTTCATTCACTATAGAATTAATTCCCCTTACCCAGTTGACCTATCCAGCCTCCCCATTCTCTCCCTATCACCAATGACTTCCTTTTTTATTTTACTAGAATATTGTTTGATTTAGTTCATTTGTTAAAAGTCTATTTTTATTCGATTTCGTTCATTTGTTTGCTTGGTTTCTCTATATACTAGAGAAACACAATGAGTGATATCATATGATGTTTGTCTTATTTTCGCTATGCATAATATATATGTCCTAAAACCATAAAATATACAGAAGAAAACAGGCAAATCATTACTTGACATTGACCTTTGAGGTGTCTGTGAATTTGCTTCCAATAGTAAGGGAAATAAAATCCAAATTAAACAAAAGGGGGATTACATCAAAGTAAAAAAAGCTTCTGCACAGCAAAAGAAATTCTCATCAAAACACAAAGACATCCGACTAAATGGTAGAGAGAACTGCAAATCATACACTGGGTAAGAGGTTAATATGCAAAACATATAAAGAGCTCTGTTTATTCTTGAATAGACAACAGTAGAGATATAGTTAGAGGCCTTTTTAAGTATTCACAAAATTTGAGAAATATTCTTAAACAAATAGAGAGGAACATACTGGGTTAACCAATGAGAGAATCTGATTGGAGTAATTTCCTACAGAAAATCTACATTTTGAAACTCATGTCTACGTCATTTTTATGACCAGAAGTGGGGGCATATATTGGTGGTTTTAACATAGTCTTGTATGTGCATACACATGCACACACATGTGTGCATGAGAAAGTCCATTGATTCATTATAGGCAATCTCTAATTTTTATTAACGTGTATTTTAAATATTTTCTACTATTGTTGAATGTGAGAAAATGGACTTGATTGTGTGTGTGTGTGTGTGTGTGTGTGTGTGTGTGTGTGTGTGTTGTGAGGAGAGGCACAGGGTGAGGGTGAAAGGAGAGGGACTGAGGATATTCCATTTGAAAAATGAAAAAAATCCTTAATTTTATCTAAACTCTTAGATACATTCATCAAGGATGTATTTCTAGTATTGCATACATATTATTTTAATTATTTTACTCCCTTAAGTCCATTCTTAAATGAAATGGGAGGCTTTCCACTTCTAGAATATTTAATGATATTTCCATCTTTCTCTCACATGTATTAAGTACATAACCACCAAAATTTAATTTCTAGCATCCAAATTTTTTTATTTTTCTATTAATAAATGAATAAGATCAAAATGCAGGATAATCATCAACTGCACAAATATTGCTGAAAAAAATCAAAACAGTTAAGGTTCCAAAGTTGATCCAATTAGAGCAACCACTGCCATTATGAGAGCTTAATATGTTTATTTCACCATGGATAGAAAAAATAAAGATGGACATATGAAAGGTCTTTTACAAATATAACATACAGCCACAAAAGTTCAGGTTATTTCGAAGTTATTTGAAAGTCAAGATATTTGTGAAATTCCTACATCACAACCTATTTTTGACTTTTCAGGATCACTGTTTCTATTTGTCCCTTTAATCCTCATGATAGTCAAATCAGTGATGACTTTCATTTGACCTATTTGGCTGGAAAATCATGTTCATGGTTTGAGCTTGGATCTTCTTGGCACATTGCTATTTATCAACCATGTGATTGATCCCCTAACTCCTTTAATTCTTGTCATTGAATTTTTGCACCCTGAACAGAGTTAGGAGTGAGGTATCTTAATAGACCTAGTGGGATTCTTATTCATGACTGCTTTGACTGACCTGACTGTAGCTCCTACTTGGAAATGAAAGCATGTCTGCTCACCTTTCTGCTTGGCTTCCTTAGATGTGTCCTCCAGCTTCTTTGACCAAGGGATGTTACAGGTCCTCTTTGTCTGGCTGAACTTCTGTCCTGATTCATTCCCATAGATCAGACATTTAAGCACTTCTTCCTTAGAAAATATAGTCTATATGTAGGTATTAAAATGGTACTTAACTTTTAAAAAACTAGATCAACCCTTTTTTATATGTAATAGTTTATACATCTTAACTAATTTAGGAAAGAGTGAAATAACCCAACGCAGGATACATTTACAATATGACTATCCATGTAACCGACAGAAATCTAACTGTAGAAATAGCTGTTGTTAAGGTGTCATTAATGATGATTGCCTTAGTAAGAACTAATTGTTTTATGTTTTGCAGCGATACTACTTTTAGATGGAATGGTACTTGCAAGATGTGCAATTAAGAAAGCTTAGCAGACCAGCGAACAGTATGGACTTTGGAGTCAACTAAGTCCAAGCCTTTACTTAAATATTTATACTTTAGAAATTTTGGAAACATTTCTCTATCTTTATTTTGTTTCCTCATCTAAACCTCATAAAGCCTTTATGAGTATTGACTTAGATAAAATATGTAGATAGCTTAAGTTTATGTCAGGCATAAAATGTGTGTTTAATTAAGTATAGAACAACTAACATTTTTCTGGATCAGAAATTATTCTGTGCATTTTACATATTTTAATTCAGTTGATCCTCAGAACAATTCAGTAAAATTGGTATTATTATTCCTACCTTAGGACTGAAGAACCATGGGTACAGTGAGGCTAATTGACTACATTATAAAAATGGAAATTCAGTCTTTGCATATATCATCTGAAATCACATCTTAACTGCCCACAGTACTAACACGTGATTAACATTAGTGTCATTAGTATTTCAATTTGTAGATTTCCATTTTGGAAAAGGTAAATTTCTAAGTTATTGCATTTGGGTCTAGATCATTATATTTTGAGGTCTGCATAGCTTAGAATGGAGTCTTCATCTTTGATTTTCAGTCTTTTACTTCTCTGTCTCAAAGACCTCCTTCTCTTTGGTGTCCACATGCGTCATAGGTACTATAGAAATTCAAGTCGTTTGTAACTAGTATCCTGTGAGACTGTAATCCCCTGACAGGGATCAGAAGACATACAAGTGCTGTGCTGAGAACACATTATGGGCTCCATAATATTTTCAGATAGATGCTTATGTAACTAATGACTTCAGTTTATTTTAAATACAATGTAGGAGGCTTGAAGCCTCTTACGAATACTGAAAGGCTATTCTAATGCATTATTTAATATATATTCTGATGAGGTTCATAGAGATTCTAACTTTTCCTAATTACCGCTCTGGTTAAGCAATAAAGAGCAAATTGATCTTTATGTAATGGCATGAATATGAATTCAGTCATGCCAAGAATACTCTCCCAACCCTGGCTCTTATTCTGTCCCTTTGTTGCCAAAGGAACCCAGAAAGTAGAGACACCAGGAAATTCTGACAGTCTAAATTATTCCAATCTCCCCATTAGCACAATGAGGTCATCCAGACTCAGGCAGAGCACTTTAATGCACCTTTATTCGACTGTCTTTAATTTCCATAAAATTCATTTATGCATGAAGAGCAGTTCAGCTGAAACTAGAGCATTTTCACTGATCCAGCACTACAGGATGACAAGTCATAGATGTAGGTAGTAGTAGTTTAACTCCAGAACTGGGCACTGCATAGCTCTCTCTTGTTGATAGCTCAGCTAGACACTTTTTATTAAGCCTGGATGAATGGATCATCATGTGTGTTGAACAACCTGAATTTAATAATCTTGAGGGCACTTTAGGTGATTTCTATGTGTGATGCCTTCTTGACAACTTGACTATAATTAAGATTTCAGGTTTTTCATAGCGAGGAGTCCTTTTATTTATTTGTATTTTTTTATCAAACCACAAAAAAACAATGACTTAATCTGGTAGCTATATGAGGAATTTCTTCTGGAAAAAATTTAAGTGTAGGGATATAGGTAATTTTCCTTCAAGGAAGTCAATGAAGAAGTTAGATGCACCCCCTTCTCTTTTAAGCACACTCTCTTCTAAATGTCACTATCCCATTTTATGTGTGGTAAAAGTAATATTCAGCAATACTAAAGGTTAATATATATTTAAGTATAAAATGATTCACTTCAAACTTAATACAGTATGTACCTCTGTTTATTAAAAACAGATTTTGTAAAATGGGCTCCATAGTAATTCAGTCATTATATTAAGATAGTGACTATAGGGAAACGATTTCTCTAATCAAAGCTTTCAAATAACAGAAAATAGAATCATTGCTAATCCTGGTTTTAAACAAGTTTCTTGGGGTTATTATCCAGGTAATAGGACACCAAGGTAAAAAGACTTATCAAAAGACCACAAGCCCAGTCCTAAACCTCTGCGGTGTGTCTGCAAGTAGGAGTTGGTAGATTCATTAATATGTGAAATTTGTCTTGTAATCACTTAAAAGACTTGACTAAATTGGGGGAAATATTTTTCATTTGGAGAAATCAGAACTGTATTTTCTATTACACACTAACTTAAAACAAAACGATTAGCCCCTTTTTAAAAAAAAAATGAAAGCAGCATTTTCAAGAAACCAAATTAAGAAGAAACTAGAACATTGGACATGAAGTCCCTAGTTTCTCAGAGTGGACTCTCCTACACACAGATTATATCACCAATTTGAACTTTGAGACGGGACAGTTTAGGAATCTCAAATTTACTATTTTCTGTGAATATGGCTTTGGGAAATATACCTAATATCCTTAACGTCTTATTTTTTCTTATCTATACAATAAGGATAATGATCCAGTCTGCTTCTATTCACTCTGCCAAATGTCAGGAGTATCTGACATAACTACACACATTACATGGTAATGCTACAAGTATGCTGTGCAGGTTAAGCCTCTTGTAATTCTCCTTCACTGCCTAGTAAGTATGCTATAAATGTTAACCTCCTTGTATCCATTTTGTAATCCTCCTGTATACCTAGGTTCCTATCATCACAATATCCAATCAGCTTAAAAATATGGATAAGACTCTTTCTGTTCAAAATCTGGACTTAAATTTAGTCACGATGCCTAGGTTTAGTGATACCGGTTTTTACTATTAGCTTTTCTTCTGACTCGTCATGTTCTAATCATTTGCTGCCTCTGTTAGACTAGTGGTTAAATATTTTAAATACTGACCCTGGTAGAAACCCAATTGAAAAGAGCCTCCAATACAGGAAAAAAGTGTTTCAATTCTCATAACAGTGCAAGTGAGGAGTACATGTATTATCTGAAGAACTGGTGCCAGGGACTCACATATAGGACTATGGCTCCCTCCCTCTCTCCACCTGTCAGGTCTGCCTCTTTCTCCCTGTATTGGTGGTGAAGACTGTTGGATTCCTGTGCCCACATAATCATGATATCCAAAAGTATTTCTTAATTATATTAGAATTAAAGTATGTTGCTTGTTTATTTATATCATGATAGTGTTTTTATTAGCCAGGTCTGATTTATATGCTAATCCCTATAACGTTGGGAGGGATGGTTGATGGAGTATGTTTTACAACTCCAAAAAACCCACATAGAATGAAGGACATATACTCAAATACAGGTTTAAATGATGCTGAGAAGAAAAACACAACTAAAGCAGATGAACAAATTAGAAGTTCGTAATTTTAGTATATTCTAAAACAGAGGATTAATACTTGCAATGTGTGATCTGGACCATCTTTGAAACCAGAGGAAACACATCAGTCTGCATTTATGCCCTCTGAGAATATGAATTTTATACTTAGAGTGATAAAATCTCAAGAATATATTTGGCCAGGAGCAGAGGGCACAGTGAGTACAGTTTAGTAAATTTATTAACTAAACCAAACTTTCCCATCACCACCACCAGCAGTAGCAGAAGCAGTACTCTTCGTTCCCTGATGAAATTGTAAATCTCTCTTAGTCTGCAGATAGGTTATAATCAAAGGGGAGAGTGTTTGTAAGAAATGGGAAAAGAGCATTTAAGAGATTCCACTTGAGAAGTTCCCAAACTCTAAACTGATCACAAGTAGCCAAATGCATAGAGTTTTATGAATTCTTACTATGAGTTAACTGTTTGATAATAAATAGATGATATTAGTCAGGGTCTTCCCTGGGGGAAGTTGGTTTGGACACAGCAAGTCAGTGGAAGTTTGAAATTCAATATTGCAGTGGTATTAGATATGAATCACATGAATATAACTTTTCTAAAATGGTAGCAAAGCAAGATAAGTATATTCACACTTCTATTTTTAGTATAAAAGAGATAATTAGGAGGTTCGATTGTGTGCCTTTTTTTTTATTGCAGCGTGGTTGCTCCCACCTGTAGTGTCATACACCTGTTCATGCTACGTAGCAAAATCAGAGGGACATGCAGACTGAGAGCTGCAGACCACAGGAAACCAGGCAGACATGGTGCACACTTAGTGGGTGACCTAATGGCCTACTAAAGAGTTTCAATCAGAGGCAAGTGATATTGATTCCGATAGAAAGATGACCAATAGATACCTCAGCAGTGTAGTACACATTTTAGCCAACAAAGAGAAAAAGTTTAGAATTATTAAAATTTTGTTTACAGATTATTTTTCTAGGACATTTGGAAGTTTGTGAGATGGTAAAGTGTACCTAAGGATGGAGAAATAATTGACCAACATTGAGAAGGTAAAGAAAAAGTGACTTGATACCATAAACCACCAGTTCTTAAATCATTATTAACCTTTAATCTCAGTACTATAGGTACTATCTAAACATAGCACTTAGCAGTAAATGCAGCAAAGACTATAAAGCATAAGACTAGAAAACACATCTTAGTACATGGTTTCATTGTTGAATAATATCCCACTCTATATGATTTGAGTTAAGATTCTTTCCCTAACTAGATCATGAATTCTTTAGAAGACTAGATTATAGCATATTTGTATAAGTGTTTGTATGTTTCATAGTATCCAACTGTGTATGTTTTTCATAACAGAAGTGCCATTGAATTAAAGTATACAAACATGGCTACTGACCAATTGCAAAGAAATAATACAGAAGCTCGAAACATGAATCTGAATATGAATATAAGATACATAATCTGAATAGAATAGAAACTTTGAAAGGAAGCCATGACATGTACGTAAAAAGTATTTTCCTGGTGAGAAGCAGTTGCCTAAATATCTAGACTATTTACTAGAATAAGTGTCACAACACTAAATAGTGCCTAATACTATCAGCAATAATTAAATTTTTATATAAACCTATTTTACTCATTGAAGAGTCAATTTCATGACAAAATCAATGACAGACACAAATGTTATTGTCATTGAAACATTTAGAAGAATAGAAAACAGAACTCTTGTTCTTAATTGCTTATTTGTTAAAATGTTAACTCTTAATGAAATACTGTCAAACCTAATACTGATTTAAAACTCCCATATATTATCCACTGTTTCTATTAAGCCAGAACATAACATGCTCAAACTAAGCCATGTTACAACAAAGAATCACTTTCCGACAGAATTTAAAATACTGCCAATGTTTTCCTTGATATTGAAATAAATGCACTTGCAGGGGGCAGAGATGAAGATGTAGCTATGTGAAAGCATGGTAGAAGGTGAAATTTTCCATTTTCCTCCTAAAGGATGTGGAAAATTTTCATTAGGATATAAAAATTAAGGATGTTGGTGTATTTCTGAGCTGTGGAGTGGGTTTTTCCAAGACTCAAAAGGAAAAGACACAGGAAAAATAACTGGCAGTCATGTGCTGCAGCAGAGTTGTATAACTGTGCACTAGTGCAGTTCCTGCCTTCACAGCATCCACATCACGGAAACCATAGCAACAGCAGCATTCTCCTCTGTGCACTGCAACTGCAAGTCCCTGGTGCAAAGGCTCCATTCGAGTCAATGTGAGAGCGTTTATTTTCTATCATTTTAAAAATAGATACATAAATCTTTTAATAACCCACAGACTGAAGGCTGATATATTTTTTAAGCCTTTCTTCAATGTGGATCCACTGTACCTATGCAGGTGGGGCAGGACCCATCAGATGCAGACTGTGTAGTGTATTCATTCCACACATCTGACCCCTCAGGATGCTGGAACCTGACTCTGGGCACAGCAGCATGACTTGGCAGTGTTGTTCATGTGTGAGAACATTGTCATGCATAAGACTAGAAAACACATCTTAGTACATGGTTTCATCACTGAATAATATCCCACTCTATACTTTGTCATGAGAACATGTCCAGCAGTAGCAGAAGCAGCAATCTTTATTCTCTGCTGAAACTGCAAATCTTCAGATAGATTATAATCAAAAGAATGTATTTAAAGCAGATGGGAAAAGAACATTTGAAAGATTTCACATGAGAAGTTCCCAAACTCTAAATTGATCATAAGTAGTCAAATGTATAGTTTTTGCATTCTTACGATGAGTTAATTTTTTGATTATAAATGAAAGCTCTTAGGGTGTGCCCTGAGGGAAAATGGTTCACTCTCAGATTTAAAGACCTATACAATTATAAAGACATTTTAAAAATATGACTTATAACCTATTCCCATCATCTGAGCAATCCACCTCTTAACGTTTTTCCCTAAGTAGGTCCCACACACTCATCCTCCTCCTGCACAGCCTGATCACACATCCATTCTTCAATATTTATCACGTCCTGGCCTCCTTCACGTCACCATCTTTGACACCACCATACATTCTCTTTTGCTATGTTTCTGCTTGCCATAGCCATTGCAAGTATATAATTAACGAGGTATACATCTATCTCCCAATAAGAGAGAAAGCTCATTTAGGTAACAGTGTTGTTTGCTTCCTCTTTTTAGTCCCTGTTCTTAACTAATCAGAGTACCCAAACTGCACATTTTGTTAGAAATGAGTCTAGAACTATGACTCCCAAATACCTGTTCTCAGGTTAGTACCAAATTGAGAGAAATTACTTGCAGTGATTTTTTAGAAAGACATATTTGGGGGCTCTATCTTTATATATTCTAATTTAGAAGAGTGGGAGGTTGTATAAAGTTATGTAATCTTAAAGATATCTCAGCTTAGTCCTTTCGAAATGATATTGGTGGAACAGATGTCCTGAAGATTCCTGTTCTGGATATCCCACATTTAAACTCAAAATCAAATATACATTTAGGTAGTTTAGCTATCTGAGAGACTGGGTAATTATCTATTTTGGAAGTCCCAAGTCCCCTCATCTCCTAAACTTTCTCCTCCTCCCCTGAAATAGTTTGGAGCAAGAAGATTTAGACAAGATATGAATGTGATCAATAGAAACTTAACTCTAGTTGCTGTTAGGTAAGAGTTGCCATTTCCAAATTTAAGATTCATATTTAAAAATTCCTAACTCAAACAGGATATATTCAAATTCTTAATGTCTTAATGTGTTTTTATTGTACTTGATTAAATAATGTCATGTTTAGGTGTGCCCTGGTGGCTCAGGTGCTTAACTTGTGGCTAGGACATAGATTATGTAAAGCTCAAGGACCCAGGTTCGAAACTAGAGAACTGGGGAACAATGCAAACAAATACATGAAAGTACTGCCTTCTCCCCTCTGTCCCATCCTTTCCTTCCTTCCTTCTGTTCCTTCCTCCCATCCTTTCTTGTGCTCCTTTCTTGTGCTCCTTCCTTCCTTCCTTCCTTAGTTCCTCCCTCCCTCCCTCCCTCCTGCTTCTTCCTCTTCTCCCTTCCTTCCTCTTAAAGAAAAAGGTCATGTTTATAATTTATTATATTTATCTCTAATATTATTAAGATTTTTACTGACACAATAACATATTCTATAGGTTAGCTACTATAGCAGTTGCTATCTGGGATCGCTTAACTTTCTGCCTGATAAACACCTCAAGCATTTTCACTTTGGATCTACTGATACAGTTTTATTTTTGTTTATGGTTCTGAAAAATATCTACATTTGGTCTTCATCCTTTAAGAGTATTTTTGGTGGGTAGAGAATTCTAGTTCATCAGTTCCTTTCTATTAGCTTGAATGTATTTTTTAAATTGTTTTCTGGGCTCCAAGTGGGTAATAGAAAGAAACTAGTTGTCAACCTGTCACTTCTTTGTTTGCAGCTTATCTTTTGGTTATTTTTATATTTTCATTCTCTGATATAAAGTTTTACTCTGGTACATCTTCATGATTTATTTACATGCATGCATATGTGTTTGTATACACATCTCCTTGTGAACTGATGAAATAATTAGTTATTGGAAGTTTATAGCCTTATCTCAAGTATTACTTCTCCATTCTCTCTCCTTCTCTGATACTCCAGTTAAATGTCGTAGATCATCTAACAATATTTTTCCATTTTATATTTTTCCTCTTCTCTAATTAGACAGTTTCTAGGTTCTAGTCCACAAGTATATTTTTAGCTTGTCAAATTTATTGTTAAATACATTAATTCAGTCTTTATTTCAGTTATTTCCATCCTTTCTATTTGAATCTTTTTCAGTGTTTTAATGTTGTAATCATTTCCACTTCCTTGCTGACTTTTTTCAGGTCTTCCTTTTATGTCAGTAGTAAATAAAGGCATCTCTGTGTTCAGTCCATATCTGATCATTCTAATATTTGGAGTCCCTGGGGACCTCCTCTTGTTTCTGGATAATTTTGTCTTGTCACCCCATAAGATTTATAGTATTTTCTGAATATGTTATTAGAAAGTATTTTCAGAAATAATTTCACCTCTAGGATGTCACTAGCTTCTTCGAATGATCCTATTTGCATAGGGTGTCTGAGGGCAGCAGCAAGAACCAGACCAAGCGCTGAGAATTTTCTGGTTCAACTAGATGACTAGGCAGAGCACAATCTGGACCACTGTTGTAGAAAGCGGCTCTCCCGAGTCCTGGTCTGGAGCAGGACTGTTACACTGGGGGTTCTGCCTTTGGCAGACACCAAATTCCCATTCTTATTCCCTCTACATCACAAACACATCAGCATATTTAACCTTTTTAGCAACTTTCAGAACTTAGAAAAAGATCTAAGAGCCAAAGCCTTAGGCTTTGAAGTACATGAAGTCTTACAGATGGACTATTACAAATAAAAGTTCTTTCCCCTCTCCCATCCCCATAGCTGAAAACATAGCCGCATCACTCTCCTTTCTTGCCTTTGACCAGTCTGCCTCTAAGCTGCCTTTTCTAAAGAAGCATTTGTTTTAGAGGCAAAAACTGTCCTGGATCACTTCTGAGGTATAGTTCTCTTGTTCTTAGCCTGGCAAGTTTTAAATCTCTTGTTCTGTCTCTGAACGTTTTAGAAGTTGCCCGTTGGTCAATCTCTTTTAGAGGTCATCACTTGCAAAATTGATTCTCTTTACAAGTTTGTCATGACTGGATACTTTTCAGATGTTTTATTACTTTTTATTGCTAATTTTTCATCTTACAGTTGGTTTATGGACTTTGCCCCTCCCTATTTTTTTCTGGTTTAATCAAATCATTACTCATTTCCCTTTCCATCTAAAAGTTTTGTTACATTTGCATTCTTTATTGTGTTCTTTTTCTCAATATTCATTATCAAACACACATTTCTTTATTATTATATGAAATCAACATTTCTAAAGTATCCCCAACCATTATGTTTCTGCTAATAAATTGAAACTTTTGAATATTTTTCTCTCTAACTCCTCCACTTCCCTGACACAGATGAGATCTTTGGAATTCTTTATATAGTCTATCTTTTCCCAAACACTGCTCACTCTATTTCCCAAATGCTAAGTTTTGCATAATATTAAGGATATTTTATTTACCTTTTATATTTAAATAATTCTTTTTTAACATTGAAGTTATGCTTTTATAGACTTTAATTTACTACATATGTATTGATTTAACTTTAAAAGCATAGCAATATGTTTTTCTGAGCACTGTAACCTTTCTTGAGACCCATACACTGATCTCCATGTTGCTTCTTGAGTATTTGATTAGATGGGTTGTGTGATTGATGAATTCTTCATTGCTTACATATCTGTGAGTATCTTTTCTCACTGACATTCATTTTGTCATGTTTGGGGTTTGGAATAAGTGCTCACTTTCATCCTAAGTATTAAACACCTGCTATAAGTATAGCAAAGTTGTAGGTGCAGATTATTGTGATGCAATTTCATTGATTAAAGAGAAGTGTAGATTTAAGTGTGTTGCAGTGGGGGTGGCAGGCAGTTTTGTAGCACTCAGAGAATATAAGTTTTACAGTGGAAGCACTCTAGTATTAACTGCTGGAGGTCAAATGCCTGATGGTCATTTTTCTTTTGTGAATGACATTTTTATCTGATCTCTTTTTTATTCTTATAATTTAGGAATATTATTGTCCTATGTTCTGAGTCTTTTGCTCTCTAGCTGTGGTACTCTTTTGGGGAGTATTGCAGTTTTTCTTTATCTGCTCACTTCTTTATCTACTGTCTGATGGTGGAGTCTCCTGGAGAAGAGAGGAAAGTTCCGAATTCTCTGTCAGTCTGGAATGTGGCATGGTTCTCTGCTTCTTTTTCATTTCCTAAAGACCCAGGACACCAGGCATATTCATGTGGAGTCACTCCCTGAAAGGAAGGGGATTGTCCATTTATCTCCTGATGGTGCTCATGTATTCTTTTCTAGCAACTGTCTACATAGGTGAGTAGAAAGGTCTACAACAATTTTCTTCCTGCACTCTTCATCTTATGCTGGTTCCTGAGGATGGTTCACTCAGAAGTGGATGAGTAGGAATTCACGTTGGGAGTACCCCAAAAAAAAATTTAAAAAGAAAGAAAAGAAAAAAAATTTGAATATCCTAGAGTCTTTTGCTAAAATTCCAACAATATTTTAGTTTATAAACATTCCTTAATTCAGGTAACTAATACAGGAGTTTTATGTGTACATATTTTTTCTACTATTTTACCTAGGTTTGGGGACCAAAATATTAGCATGTATTAATTTTCTATTGCTCTATAACAAGTTGTCACGATCTTGAAAGTTTAAGACAACACATTATATCACAGTTTCTGTGGGTCAAGAGACTGGCATTAGCTGGATATCCAGGTGTTGGCAGTTGATCCTCACCTGGGGTAATGACTAGAGAAAGATCTGCTTCCTAGCTTCTTAAGTTGCTGGCAAGATTCAAATTGCTAGTTGTAAACTATGGTTCCTCTCTGTGTTCTAGTTGGTTTTCTTCTGGGGTCTCCCGGGGGTCTTAGAGGGTCTCCACTCATGTCTTAAAGGGTCCTTGTTTTACCATATTGCAACTTGTTGAAAACCAACAAGCAGATCTCTCTTTTGAGTGCTTACCTGATTAGATCAGGACCACCAGAGAAAATCTCTCTTTGGATTAACTCTATTTGGGGTTTTAATTAAGTACAGAAACTTCTTTTACCTTTACCATGTAAGTAAACTCATCAAGAAGTGACTAACCTGCCGTTCTCACAGTCCCATCCATACTCAGGGTAGAATATCACAAGAGGATAGAGATTTAGGGGAACATATCAGAACCCTCCCTACCACCTAGTCTTATACATACTTGATTTTCTTTTAGTAACTGAGATGAAAACCTAAAATAAGGTAATTTTTATTCTTTTAAAACAAGGCTTGGTTCAGTTTTTTGTTTCAATTTTTAGTTTTAAGGAACAGGATATTTTTATTATTAACTTTGCTATATTTTATTTCTTATTTTACTGTATTAGGATGATTTAACAGTCTGTATGATTTTGACTTTAAAATATTAAAGATTTCTTTGTGGTGTGATAATTTGCTATTTCCTAAAAAAATATTCTTTATGTGTTCAAGAAGAATGAAGATTGTGTCAGTATTTTGTTATATGAGTGTGGAAAGAAAAAAACCTTTTCTGAACTAAGTCACTGAGTATTCAGGGTTAATTTACTATCACAGTGGATAGTTTCACAGTCCAGCCAATATTGTATAACATGAAAATGATTGCTTATTTAGAAAACAGTAAATTTCACCAAGTTATTAATTTAGCATTCTTTTCATGCATCTTGGAGTGTGCTAATGGATTTATTTTCTCCCTTCCTGGAAAATAGCCACTATGAATACAAAGAAAGCTTTTGTGAAGTAAATTTTTGAGACATCGTTTGGCTAAGAATAATCTCTCTTAAATTTATATTAGGGTTAAGTTGGATATATAAATGTAACCTTAAAATTATTTTACTTTAGCACTCTGAATGTCTTCCTCCATGTTCTATTTGTTACTGTTAGATTGTAACAAAGTATTTTTTCTCTTTATCATTTATATTTTATAATAATGTGATTAGGTATATTCCAAAATCTTATCATACAATATTATGTTATGACATTTGTGTGCAAAAGCAAAGAGATAAATTGGAAAGTTGTGTTTTTAATTCAGACATAACATCCAAGGTGGTTTATTTTAATCTTTGTGAGTTTTATTTCACAAGGGAACAGAGTAGCAGGAGAGTAACAAGGACAGCTCCTGGGAGCCTACATTTAAAGATGGTCTGAAGGGTAGGACTAAGTAAATGTAGAAAGACCACTTTTGATAATAAGGCAAAATATAGGAGAATAGAGCTCTGTAGAAGTTAGAAGAATTTCGGTAGGAAAAAAGATGTCAAATTCTCCTTACAGATTGAAAACAAATCGAATCTTGAAACGGAAATCTTTGTTGACTTGTAAGGGAGCAGATACAGTGGATAAATCAGGGTTGATGACAGATGGTAGTTCGTTAGGGAATATATGAGGAAGTAGAAGTAGTTCACTATGTGCTACTTGTTTTCGTTGAGACAGCAACAAATAGGAACTCACTGTCTAGCAAGAATTCGTTAGGTACCGTCTATAAGCAAAGCACACGCATTTTCTGAAAGTTAACTGTGTATTTGAGGTGACAGCGATGGCTGGGGTGAGAAGTGTGTCGCATTTAAGAATATGAGTAATTTAAAAGTAGAAAAGAGTCCAGTAAAAACTTGGTAACAGTAATTTGTGGTCAGCTGGGGAAGTTTCCATGGGAGGCATGAGATGTATATAAGTTATGTTTTCAAAGGAAATGAGACTTGTGAAGTGAGAAGTAGAAGAAACATTTCTAGGGAGAGGGGAAAACATATTAAAGAAAAACATGAGACCTGATAAGTATAGGAACTAACGATTTTGTAATTGTGGATTTTAGAACACTAAATCACTCAGTAGACCAGTGTTCTTATCTTGGTTATCCGGAATATTTTATTCTGTTTTATTTCATTAAGGGTTTTGTTACTATCTTTTTCTAATATTCCATTGGGGGGGTGTCTAATGCACTAAAAAACAGTGTTAAAACTTTAGGTTAGCCACCTCAAAGAAAACCCTACAAATTGGACTTCTGCCCGGAATACAATAGTTCTAAATACCATAAACTTAGAAGCACTGCAGGCTGGAACCCTTTGGCAGGGAAGTAGGAGAAAACAAGCGTCTATATCAGGGCAGGAGAATATCAGGAGAGCAGAAAATCTAATTCTTTTATGGATGGACTAGTAGTGAAAATCATGAATACAGGGGGCTTTTTGTAACCATTGGTCATATGAGAGTGTGGGGAAAGGTGGATCTGCAAGACTGGTAGATGGACATGTTAGACATAGAAATATCGAAATATCCTGATTGTGGAATATGAGCAGCAGGGTCTATCCCAGAAGGACACAGTTGACATGAATGAGGAGAGGGCCAGTCCTCCTTTGTAATGGAATAGAGAAAGTGAGACCTGGCATAAAGGATACTCTCATAAGGAAGGTTAGTTAGGGATAAGTCTACAACTGTATAAATAGAGGTCTATTTTAACCCCTAACATGAAGAGTCTAGAACTGAAGACAATTTCACTGCCTAACCTACTAGTGGGAGCGAAATGCCTTCTAGACCATAAAGTCCTAATTCTCTATGTACTGAATTGGTCTCCTCCCCATAAATGTTGACATTTTAATCTTCACCATGTCAGAATATGACTTTATTTAGAAATAGAATCACTATAAATTTAATCAAGATGAGGTCATGCTAGAGAATGGTGCACCATTAATCCAATATGGCTTGTCCTTGCAAGAAAACAGCCAGGTGAAGACATTGGCAGGCAGGGAGAACACAATGGGATAACAAAGGCAGAAACTAGAATTATACACTTGCAGGTAAAGGAACAAGAAGGCTCTAGAAAACCAGCAGAAGTTAGTTTACAGAAGAACTGCAGTCTTCAGAAGAACCATGACTACTAACGTCTTGATTTCAGACTTCTAACCTCAAACTATGAGATGATAAAATCCTGTTCTAAGCTAACCAGTTTGTAATACTTCGTTATGGCAGCTCTTGGAAACTAACACACCTTGGGTTCTATAAGTAAATGGAGTGGGAAGACATGGTTTCACTTTTGTGGACTGAAGTAGGCTAGATAACCTAATTATTTTTCTTCCAAAACCACAGCTAATGATCAAGACGTTTGCCTGCAGAATTGCTGCCCCTCCCCTACACTAGGTTTCTGTTAAATATTGCATTATTCCCTGAATGATCTCTGCAAAGATAAAACTTAGTTAGAATTCATAATTGCATTATGTCCTACTAGTTTATTTGAGACAAAGAGCCAAATATTTCTTACTAGTTCAGACCCTTCTGTGGCTATAACCATTTTCTTGTGAGTCTCTCTGACATTTATGTCCAGTTGGAGTTGATTTGCATACAGGTGTGAGGTAGATGTTGAGGTCCAGTTTGCTGCATACCAATGTATACATACCACAGCACTATTTAATAAAAAGACTTTCATCCTTTCTCTAATGAACTACCTTTGCATCATTTTTTTGAAATCTGGAGACATATATGAGTGAGATTTGTATACTCTCATCCTATTTCACAGATTTATGTCATCCCTTAGTAAATATTCCACTTTCTTGATTATTGTAAGCTCCCTAGTAATACTTGAAATCAAGTGTTATGAGATATCTAGACTTTTTCTTTAGAAAAATGTGTTTCAACTATCTAGACTTTTTTCTCTTTCATTAAATTTATAAAAGTACTTGATTTTGGACCAGGGCTATGTACAATTATTTATAAATTGATTTTGGGCTAAGAGACATATGACCATATTTTGGCTTCCACTACATTAATAGGTTATAGACTTCCATTGATATGTCTTCCTGATTTTTTCATCTTTATTTTGTAATATTCAGTATGAAAATCTTGCACACAGTCTCCTAGACTCATTCCTAATTACTTAGTGTTTTATGACACTACTGTAAATGGTACTGTGTTTCAATTAAATTTCCAATTCTTTATTGATAGTACATAAAGTTGATGTTTTATATGTTAACTTTGTATCCTACAACCTTGTGAATATATAAGGTTTAGTAGCTTTTTCATATAATATCTTGAATTTTACTTTGAGGTAATGGTATCACTCAAGATTAAAATTTTTATTTCTCCCTTTCTAAAAACCTTTTATTTCCTTTTGTTCCTCATTATACTCATAGGAGCCCCAATGTGATGTTGAGAAGGACCTAAGAGTAGACATCTTTATTTTTTCCTGATATTAATGCCATAACACGAAATCTTCCTTTTATCATTAACAGTAGGATTTTTCTATATAGTCCTTTTATCAGGGTAAGGATATTTCTTTTTATAGGCTTAGTACAATGAGAGGTTTTATTATGAATGAGTGTTTCATCTTGCCAAAAAAAGCTTCTATGTCTGTTATGTGATCATGTGGCTTTATTTTTCACTTCCTTAATATGGGCTATTACATTATTTTTAAAACCAACCTTACATATTTTGGTAAATCTCATGTTATCACACTGTATAATAGTTTTGGTATTTCTAAATTCACCTTAAATTCTGAAGATATAGATGGTTTGAAACTATAAGGATAAAATAAATTAAAAGATAGAAAATACATACTTTAAAAACTCACTATTACAACAAATGAACCAGAGTGTTTGTATTAATGTCTGATATTATAGACTTTAGGGCAAAAAATATTACCAGAGATAAACAGGGACATTACATATTAATGAAGAGATTAATTTATCAAGGCATAAACATGATAAACATATATACATATAATAACAAATCTTCAAAATATTTTAACTAAGAGAGAAGCAGAAAATTCTACAATTCAAATTGGGGAGTTCAGCACTCTTTTCTAGTAATTGATAGAACTAGTCAACCTGATTTAAAAAAATAACACTAATTATCTATAAATACAAAAATAGAAGACAGTAAAATATTTCTTAGAAGTCAGTACTACTCATGTCAAAGTCAGACAAACATGTTATAAGAAAATAAATTTAAAACAATATTCCTCATAAATATAGATTCCAAAACTGTAAGAAATGCTAGCAAACTGAATCCAGCAGAATTCTGCCTTCTATCTTCCATTTATCTTGCTAGGAGTTACTTGTTCCTGCCTTTGCATTATGCAATCTCTACATGGTCTTACCTGCAGGGCTTAAGACCCATAATGGTTTTACCTTCTCAGGAATAATTTTTCACTCATCCAGCTGTCACGTGTCTTTGTGTTCAGTATGAGTGAACTTTCTGCTATTCATCCAATTGCATTATATTTTTCTTCATATGTAGAAACCAAAGAAGGCTTCATGCCTACTAACCTCTCCCTGCAGCCAATAACCTCTCCAGATTGGCCCCATAGTAACATTTTCTTCTGTCTCCTGACTTGACACCGGTCATTCTGAAAATCGATGTGAACTTTCTGAGGAAAAACAGCAGGAGCTCACAGGCTCCCTTTTTGTCATGTGCCTCTTTCTCTTCTCTTGTACTTAGTCACAGGTGAGTAAGTTTTGGGGGTCCAATAGTCTCCTTGGAGGTTTTGTGAGTTTTAGGAGTTTAGGACAATTGGTTATGTGATAGCAGTTCTTTGCTAGACTTTATCAAAGTTATGATATTGTGGCTTCTCCAGACTTTTCTCATTAGAAAATCCTTTGCACTTTGTATATCCTGAATGGACACTGAAGTTTGGTTCTGTTCAAATTGCTCTTCTCATAGTCATAAGATCAAAAGCACAGGAATGTTTCCTAAATGCAGGAAGTGAGTATGTTCCACTTCATTAGCTCTAGTTTCCCCCACCCTGTATTCTGATCAGTCTCCATCATGTCTGGTCTTCCTTCTTTAGCAAACCCTTTCATGGTTCTTCCGTGCCTGTTCCCTTTCCAGGGTCCTGTTTATAGTTCTGTTTCTTCTCTTCTTATATCCTGCTATTCTAATTATTTGATATTTCATGCTCCTAGGTTTTTCTCCATTTAATCTCAAGTTTCTCAGTCATCACAGGTCTCTCATATATCCAGCCTGGACAGAAACCCTTTTCCCTGCACTCTTGTCTACCATCAGACAAGGCTGCACCTCTTTGACAGCGGGCAGTCTCATCTATAAGGAATTACCATTCTCTCATATCACTTACTGCAATGATATTTTATTAAAATGCATTCCATGTCACACATAGGTTGTCATGATTATACTGTTTGAGGGTTCTGTTATATTGATTTATGTTTAGACAACTCCATTGTGATATATGCTCTGCTAGATTAACAAATTGGTAGAAGTTAAACATTTTGACTTTTCATTAACAAAAATAAGACATTTCCTGTACTGTTAACCTTTTAGAGCAACCACCAGCTTTAGTGTAATTAATCTATATTACATAAGAGTGATAATGGTCTCATGATGGGAATTTTATAATTCAGTAACTTTGTTTTCCATCACTTAATCTTCCCTCTCATCTATAACCCACCAGGGAATCATATTGTTATTTTCTATACCAGCTTCTTCAAGTATCAACTCTTGAATAATTTGTCTATTTTCCCAGTAGGGTTTCTTCACTTTCACCTTGATCCATTTTCTCCTTTTCTAGTTCTTCTTGCTTTTCTTTAATATTACCTCTACCTCACAAACCCATCATGATTTCTCTCTCAAGACTGCTTCTTTAGATTGATTCTTATTTATTATTCCACATTCATGAATGCACAGAGAAGTCCCTGGTCAAATGTTTCTAAAATTTATTTTAAAAGATCTAAAGCAAAATAATACCAAGCCTACATCCTTGTAACAGCTGAGCAAGGTCTTTATATAGAAATAATAAAATTCCTGTGTTGCCCACAAGCATCAAAATCCTGAACCCTAAAAGAAACAACTAAATGGGAAGTGTCCTCTTATAAGTCTTTGTTAGCTCAGTTCCTCACTCATAGGTATGAAATGTAAACCTCAAATAGATTATAAGATTTTTGTCATATCGCATTTTGAACTTAAGAAAAACTCACCAACTGTATCTGGATACAAGATGTGTTTTGTTATTTTATTGTTTTTCGTTTGACAATGTTATACAGCTTTTGAATTCATTGTCAACATTTAACATTTTGGAAAATTTGCATAAAATCTAGACTTAACAGTTTAAAAATGTATAAGGACTGTACTATTTGGCCTATTTTTAAATGGCAAGACAATTAGCTGCAGGAGCTTAGCAGCGGCCCCCTTTAAATGGAACATGGACATCTATCCTTATGTAGTTTTCCTGATCTGCATTGTCTTTCCCTCTGCCCAGTCACCATACTCCTATACTTGGCTAGCTCCTGAAATATTTGAGACTACAACTATGACCTAAGAGATCAATCTCCAATGGAGGTACATGAAATTTCAATGGCTAAAGAACCAATCAAAACACTATCATATAACTTGCCTTCAAGTTCTTATGATTTAAAAGCTTTGTCTAAATTCATCTGTTACCTGTTCCCTTCTTATAAAAGATACCCCTAAACATTCTACTTAAGGTGATCTGAAATAATTATCCAAACCAAAATATGATGAGTGTAAAACAGGAACACTACCAAAAACTTGTTAAGACTACAAGTCTATAAAGAAACTGTCCTGGTCATACTATAACATATGACCACCCTAATTATACTCATGGACAGAATACTCTTCATTAATGAGCTTGAAAACTTATCTCTAACTCCATCTTATTTATAACTTAAATGTCATATTATCTATAATTTTTATTCAAAAATCATATTGCCTAATTATTTTAATATATATTAGATGGTAGGCTTTAGTCCAGGTTCTGGAAATAAGGAAGGAAATTACAACAGACAAATTCTTTACCTTCATAGAAAATGTATTTTGCTAAAAAATCAATTAAAGATACAACACAATATAGGGGTAGGATCTATGAAATAAAATGAAACAGGTTAAGGAACAAGAAGTGATATATTTATTTTGCATAGATTGCTGAGAAAAATGGGGTAATGAATGCTACAGGTGTCTAGGAGAAAATATTTGAAGGCAACAGCAATTGTGAATTCCCTGATAGTTGCCATCTTGAAAAGAGTTAGCAGCCCAGTGATTCTACTACAGAATGATAAGGGGAATAAATATTAGAGAATGAGGTCAAAGATGTAAAGAACCTAGTCAAATTAATAGAATATTATAGGAATGAATGTTAGGCCCTTTATCAGTTGAGACCTCTCCCTGTCCTGACAGAAAGTATGAAGAAGGCATCAAGAATGTTTATGTCAAAACACTGTTGTTTTGGATCATGCTTATTGATCCCAAAACATTGCTCACTGATCTCCTTAAGTCAGGCCATCTGGATCTAATCAGGACCTTTGTGCTGCCTCTGACTTTTGTTTTACTTCAACTGATTGTCTCCCAGACTTGGTGCTTTCCAGAAAACTACTTACTATAGATAGGTCTCTGATCTCAAACCCTTTCCCTTTCAACTTCTACTTGGATCCTAATCTGGACCTTGCCCACTGTGATGTTACATCCTAATTCCCTAGCTCCTTGACTTTCTCTGAGGTAGATTTTTCCTTCTTTACCTGCCTCTCCCTTCACCTGCTTATCTTAATTCCTAGTTTCAAATACCAGTTCCACACCTGCTATTTGACCATGATCTTCATATCAGAGTTCAAGCTCTGGTTCCATGAACCCCTGTTGTTGTTGAAATATTTGTGGCATAAAGAAGTGCTTCTCAACCATTCTCATATTCAGGTCCACAGGGAAAGTAATATTGGTGGGTCACGTGGAAGCATATATAACATTAGTACCAGGAATTCAGCTCCTCAGCACAGTTGTAAATCATCAAAAGCATACAGGTTGGGATTTCTTTTAGGCATGTAGAGTTGTTTTTAATTAGCTCAATGATGTCTAAAATTCCATTAATTACAGATATTTCTACATATATCATAATAAAAAATTGACACCCCTAGTGACATTTCACTTGTTTCTGAAATGCTCAAAACCAAAAGGAAAGTAAAAAGTAGCATTCTGTTAGCATATTTTAAAACTCCTTTTTACCTCTCTGAAAAAGAACAAGATGAGACGATGCTAATAGTAATATATTTTTGAATTAGCTCAGATTTTGACTTTTGAAAATATATTACTTTCCTATGTCCTTTATTGTTCCCCAATGTCATTCTTGCAATGTAGGTTTCGTTCCAGGCTACTTTTGTTTTCTGCTTTATACTTCCAAAATAAGAACATGCATTTTATTTTTCATTTTAACAAACACCTGCTTACCACCTATGATACATGCTGTATTCTATATTCTGAGGAAATAAGAAGAAAAAGACTTAGTCCCTTATCTGAGCTGTTTATGGTCTAGAGGGGAAATAGCAAGGAAATTACTAGTTAGAATATGCATGCTACTTAAATATCAGATCTGTATATAAAGAAATAGCAATAAACAGGAAGGAGTGATTGACTTTAGGCAGTTGTCAGAAGATAAGCCAAGTGCGACAGTGATTTCACAGATCTAGATGAGACAAATCTTAAAGTATATCATAGCATATCTGTACATTTTGTGTCTTCTAAATTAATGGCACAGTACATCGAACTGGACATTTACAACCTTAGGTGCATATCTATAACTATCCTAGAAGAATTTATTGTGGCTTTTACCTCTCATATCTCTCCATAAAATATATTGGGCAACATGTGTATTCTATGATTGAGAATAATGCTGATCATTTACATTTCCCTGAATGGGACAATTTATTCAAAAGCATTGAAGTGCTAAGAAGAAATAATGGAGTTCTTCTAAATACATTTATAAACAGAAAAAAAGCCATTGCTGTTGGGACAACAGCATCTTTTTATCCATCTTATTAGCTTAGCATTAGAAAAACATCAGTTACATTCCTGAACAAAGATTTCAAGCAACTTTCTTTGTATTTAACGTAACTCATATCCTTGCCTCCTTCTGGGTGGCATGAATGAGCACATCAACAGTAATATTGCCCACCCTAGAGATGGTGGAATGTGTTTGCTGTGTTTGCTCCTGTTAATCTTAATGATTAATTTGAACCCCTGGATATGGAGGATAATGTTAAATCTATCACCTGATAAAATTTCAAACTAGATATTGTAATCTAATTTCTATTTATCAAACAATTCTTAACAATTTATATTCTGTGTAAGTATATTGCTTTGTTTTTCTTCTAGAATTATTGGATATGATTATAAGAGATTGGTAGTAGATCTAATTCTGATATAAATAATTTTAGTACATATTGTAAATGTTATAATAATTGCAAAGATTTCATGATTTTCAATCATTTTCTTAATAACTTTATAAAGAGTGTATGATATTTGAAAGATACAGGCAATTACAATAAATAAAAAATAGCTAATGACTACATAGGGATATCCAAAATCTGGCGGATTTTCTATTCATCATTTTTCTTTCTTTCTACATGTCTTTTCAGGGTAATAGAGTCTATGACCATGATTTTAACACAAGCTCAAAATTCTCTGTCCTGAACATCAGGGTGTTATGTTCTTTTCCCTAATGGATGTCTTCACCTGGCAGTTCTTAAAACATCTCAATCCCGAATTCCAGAAATGTTCTCTTTATCTGGCACATATTCTTCTGGCTTCTCTCCCAAGTCAGAAATGTGAGTCATCATGGATCCTTTTCTCCATGTCTATATTTCTTCACTATCCAAGAACTATCAGTGTCTAAGACTCCAGTCTTTTGTGTATTTCCATCCTTCATACCCTCCATCGCGCTTTTCTTGCTATCACCCTGGTTCTGGTCTCTGATCTCTTTAGATCATAGGGACGACTCCTAGCTGAAGTTGTCCATCACTTTAGTCACATACTTGCAATAGCTATATAATATCCATGTGTTTAGCATTTGAACTAGGCTACAGGTTACACTTTTAGGTAAAAGATTTTAGATATTCAGTAATTTGAAATTTTGAGGGTCAGCTAGGTCAATCAGGCAATGATTCATGAGGGAGTATGACCTAATAAAATATAAATTTACATAAATTATCAAAACAAGATAAAAATAATAAGGTAGTAGAAATGCTACCTGTGCCAAAATGTGTGCTTTCCTATCCTAGACAATTAAGCTTAGACTTTTTTTTCAGTGAATGCCTGGGCATACCATCCAACATTAGGTCATTTTTTCTTAATGTTAACCACCTGTTCCAAAGCACACCAAAATACTTAGGATGAAATGAAGCATCTTACCACATAGTTCTGGAAGTCTCTTATAATCACCTGTTGTTTGTTATTGGCTACACCTGTTAATTTAGCTTTAAAATTCATATACAAGGTACCTTCATCAGGTGAGATGAAATGGTAAACAGAACACTGTAAAGACAGATATATGTGTTTGCTTGGTGAGTATGTGAAAGAGAAAACATCTGTATGGCGTAGTCTCAAGTCTCATGGGAAAATGACACTACTAAAGCTGTTGTAGAGAAAAACAAAATGCAATCATTTGAAGTACTTAAGTTAGACATCTTTCTATTTAAAATCATAAGGAGGGTTGTTAAATGGGACACTCTCCACATTATGGTCTGAGAGGGATTAAGAAAATGATCATTATTGTAACAGTTCACATTTGAAACAAACTTGTAAGTCCCCTTAATATTTAAGAGCTACATGTTATACTCTACTATATTGGTCATTACCACCACATTTAATTTGGAAAGATAGTTAAGCTGAACAGAACAGCGGCTTATAATTAACACTACTTTTTAACGAGCAGAACCCTGCCTCTCCTCTCTTAGATGATACATACTTTAATAAGAGAAAGCGGTACTATATGGAACACATTGTTTTGCAAGAAACCTGATGTTCCAGAAAGCAATAAGCAATGTGTTACCTGACTTTAATGCCTGTTTCACAGTAAGGTTTCTAGCTAAAATGAAAAGCTTATTCAAAATAATCACTTGTGATATTGCAAGACCTCTATCCCCAGGTAGATAAACAAAGAAATTATTAATGATGTTAGAGTGATACAGGGGTGTGGAGAAAGGTGCTTGACATAAAATTTTTAAAAGTCAGTACCAATCTAAGACCTTTGCAATATATATAAATCTAGGCACATAAGGAAGTCATTTAAAATAAATGCCTGTGTAGAGTTATCATCATAAGTCAAAAGTCTTCATCTTTTACTTGACTAGTGTATTCACTTTAAAACATTTCTAGTGTGTTGATTTCATTGGTTGATTTATAACATTATAAACAACTTTTGAGGCAAGTCAACCAATTGCACTTTACAAAGCGCTCAATTTTCAAATTATTTTAATAATAGTAACACTGGTACTATTATTAGCCTTTCCATTGTGTTTCTGCTGTAATGATTTCTTGATATTCTGATGAATTTTATTGTACCAGTCTATTTTACTTCTGTCTTAACTCAAGTAGTATGATTTAAATTGTAAGTTCAAAGTACATTTATTTGGGCATTGAAAGTTATTCTCAAAAAGTACAAGTAAGGACAAGGACAACTGGTCAAAATAAGTTGGAAAAGCAATTGAAGACTGACCAGTGTCAAACATCAGACCTTTGCTTACCCAAAAGGTACTAGGTTGATGCCCTCAGATTTAGATTCCAAGGTATGACTGAGGTATGCGGTTTCTTTGGGGTCCTCTGAGGTTGTACGCAGATACCGATATTCCTGTCTTATTTTTCCTCTTTTGCTTGTGAAAGATTCTCCTTGTAAATCTATATTCCAGTAGATGCCTGTACATTTACGTTTAGGCTGCAACCTGAAGTCTCATTGTTTCTCAGCTTCCATTGATCAGTTTCATGGTTTCAGAAAGACCACGCCGCCCCCACCCACCACCCACCCCCACACACACATTAAGGTACTACAGAAATCTTCAGCACAGTTTCATTATCCTATTCTTTTCTTACGTGAGAAAGTACAAGGCTTTTATTATGAAGTTTTTTTTTTATAATCTTAAGTAGATTTAGGAATATTTTTGTAAACACATAAGCCCTTGGGTCCCATTAACTTCTTGGTCAACTTGATTTAGAATTGCCTGATTGATCCAACTTACCCTCCAAATTTCATATTTATGACTTACTCCTTAAAGAATCTGAAATCACATGAGAAAGTTATTCTCCTTGGATAGTTGAAGGACGTACCACTGACAACCAGGAACCAAAGGCCTGTGTTTTAGAGATTAAGATTCCTTCCTAGCTCCTTAATCTCTAGGAGAGTCAGAGACATTGTTTAAAATAGTAACCTTAGAACAGGGTGAGGAGAGAAAATAGATGGATTTCTCAGTTACAAGATAGTTTAGCACCTGCTACTACTAAACCTAGGAAATCAGCAAGATGGCTAAAGAATAAGGCTGATTAAGGATGATTTATTTATTATCTTACATATCAGAAATGTAGACATATGAGGTCAAAACCAAAGCTATAATGAGAGTAGTTGAAACTCATGGAAAGGTCCAAGAAGAAGCAATAAATCAGATTTAGACACAGAGATTCTAAATTTGAAATCTGAAACAAAACAACAAAAGAAAGAGAGATGGATTCGTACCCTAGCTAACTCTCTAAGAGGTAAATTCTTAATAGTCTGAATCTGCCTGAGAATTTTTAATCCAGCTCCATGCTTATAACATGGCCTCCATTTCTTTATGGAACTGATTATTAAAGGAGACTAACCTTGTTTTAACAGCATTCACTTTGACAGAGATGGGATGTAGATTCTATTTCAACAGAAATTTTTGCTCTTAGATACCCTCTGTATCCTCTGAAGTCAAGAAAGCAAATTAGGATAGTTTGTATTATGGGGAGGTATTACGTCCTCATTAGCGGTTCATGTTGTGATGAACCCTATCTCTTGATTAGCACTAATTACCCAGTCAGAATAGAACCCAACAGTTCCTCTGTTAAAATGTGTTATGTGACCATGTGATTGGAAGCTCACATTTATTACTCGAAGTTTTTCTGTCACTACATACCTTGGACTTTGGGAAAGTTAATTGTAACTCAATACTTTAATCATTTCTAATACAGGAACTTTAAAGGATAGCCACGGTGAATGCTCAAAGAAAAAGCCCATATGACAGAAAACAGGATACTTATTACAGGGAATACAAAGTACAGATGTGCATGGAGTGTTCTTTGCTTAAACCTTTGCAACAGTAGATGATTGAGATAGAGAAGGTCTCATGAGAGGTGCGCAGTGTGTGTTATGGGTTTTTCTGACAATGTAAAATTTTTAAAAATAATTGACACCACCACCAAAACACTAGCACAGTCTTAGGATTGGTATATAGGTGAATCATGTATATTGAATTTAGAGAAATAAAATTACAAAAAATTAAGTTAAGGACTTTTTTTTTTTCAGATAAAGAGGTTCTTACAGCTTTCCCCTGTTTGACAGCATTCTTAGAGAATATATATAGTTACTTCTGAGTAAGGCTCTCAGGAACCTAAAATGACAGTCACAAAATGCAATCAGAACTGCAAAGAAACAATGCATATTTGAATCAAATGGGAAGAGTAATAGTAAAAATAGAAAGAGAGGTATAACAAAAGCAGCAGAAATGTTTGAATTTGCCCCTTTTCCATTTTCTCTTAGGGACCTGACATGTCATTCTCTCAAAGAATGTCCTTATGCTTATAATGGCCTTATACTTATAAAACAGGGACATACTGTTTCTTTCATTTTTAGCTAATTGCTTCAGAATGCCTCTCTGTGAGTCTGCAGCAGCCATGGAGGCTGGTACTTGAAGTCTGCACACAACTAGAAGGATAAAGGTGAAGAACGCAGGCTTCTTTTCCCTAACATGCAGTTTTCCCCCCCACTATCAGAAAGTGAGACATTCCTTTTGGTAGGTTGTTTTGGGGGTCTGGTAATACTTTTACCATTAATTTACATGAAAAAAAATTTGAGTGTTTTTTTGTAACAAATTAGTTAAACATTAAAACATTCTAGAACAAACTTGACAGGTTATTTTTATTTTGCTTTGTTTTGTTTTTAAAAGAAAGGTGCAAGCAGGAATGAAGGCAAGCAAACACAGGCAGGCATGGAGAGGAAGATGAAGTACTTTATTTTATTTAGTTATTCATCCTGGCTGCTTACCCTGGAACTAAACTGAGTCCTTGAGATGTATGTGGGCTGTGCTTTCCACTTAGGGTGGCTGGCCAAATTGCTACTCAACCAGGGCACACCAAACCTGACAGTTTTCTATCCTAACTTTCGCCATGGCCCAATCAGAGGGATGTGATATAAGAAACAATTAATACATAGATGGAAATGGTTATAAAGCAGAGTTCTTAGACACATGCTTGTTGTGGGTAACTTGTCTCTTGAGAACAGTTAAAGTAGGATTTTTCCTGTTTCTCTCAAGAATCAGGGAATGTCATGAACCCTTCCCAGTGTATGCCAGGGACATAAGAAAAGGGGCCCATAGAGACTCTATCCTGCCTGAATCTCTGTCTTGCCTGAATTTTCTTTCCCTGCTTAATAACCAGTCTTTCAGAAAACAAATTCCTGTAATTTCTTCCAGCAGATTAGCGTTCTTATCAAGTCAGTCTAGAATGAAGTGTTATCTCAAGGTTTATTTTGGGTGGAGGTTTACTGGAAAGGAATACAGTAGAGAGTTATCCAGGATTCAGTTCCTATGTTGAGAGACTCGATCTAGAGGAAAAGTGTAACAACACATCTAACAGATGCTAAATGTACACCTCCCTAAGCTCTATATATTGAAACGTATCTCTTGAGGAAAGATTGAGAGTGACCTTGAGCAGTGGCTTTGCCCAGAAGAGGCACTACGGTCAGAGAGTCCCTACTGTTGAAAATGGAGTCCTTTTGCTCCTTTTGCTGAGGTCTGATAGCCTGAGCCAGCATCACTCATGCCACACACTCACTTCTCAGATACCTAAACAGGAATGACAGGTCTGATTTTATTAGCTTTACTCTAGTAAAATACTCACTGTCATCTGTAAGGACAAGACCATCAAGTCCCTTGGCTGAAGAATGCATTTCCTCAGCCATAATGTCCCTAAGGCTTTTAAACAAAATGGAAATTCTAACTTTACTTTTAGAAAAAAATATCACTATGTTGCATTTCTAAAAATAAACCTTGTTCAGAAAGAGCTTTCTGTAATGCCAGAGGGAGGCATGCTAGCTGATGTTTATAAAGAGTGGCAGTGGAGTCTCCTAACTGATATACAGTCAACGGTCTGGCATTAACTCTAGTCACAGGTAAAATAAAGGGAAGGGAAGGATGATCTGCAGGCCAGAGAGGAAAACTAGAGCAGCAGCGATGAAAGTCTGTGGGTCTTTGAGGCCAGACTCCAATGCCTTCAGGGGCCAGACAGTCAAGGCACACTTGCAGAGCAGCAATATAATGGGGAGTGATAGATATGGTGACATGTCAAGCACATATATCCGGGGACTCGCGCTGGCTCAGAAACTACAGTTTGTGATTCTGTGTCTATAGTCTTGAGCAGAGGAAAGTGATCTCACTAAGTTTCCTTCCCAGAGCAAGCATGGGGAACTCATATTACAAAGCTCGGCAATTTTTTTTTATGCTTGTTATTCATTGTCTGGCTGAGGCAAAGTCATGAAGGTCTCAGCAGTGCTGTCCCTGTTTTCACCAGCCTGGAGAATCAGCATGTCCAGGAACCGCAGTTAGGTCCAAGAGGAACCCTGTGTTCATGAAGGAGATCCTGGAATCTACTGTTATGTTCTTGTCTAACTGGGCCTCCCTTTGCTTACTCTCTGCATATCATACAATAGAAAAGCCTACTCCACAGTCATTTCTAAAAATCAGGGATGAATGATATAACCCTGGGAGAATCACTTGCCTTAGTAGAACCGGTTTTCTTATCAGTCCAGTTGGAATAATGATATTCTATGCTAGCTTCCTTACAGGATTTATATGGAGAGAAAATTAAGTGTTAGATAAAAGTGGGGTTTATAAAAGTAAAACAATTCCTTACTGAATTAACATTCACTTACAATCATAAACTATAACTATAATGATTCTTTACAGTGATCTAAATTTTAATTTTAATCTACCTCTTAGTCAAGATAGTTATCTCCTGCTGTCTCCTTCTACTACTTGGAAATATGCCATATACATTTTTTTCTACAAAAGAATAGGCATATATATGACATTGACTGTTAGGCAATCAGAATAGTGATCTCTAAGACACTCAGAACAATTAAGTTAACCCTAAAGTTAATATACATCGGCATTTTATCAATCACATAATAAAAACAAAATACCAAGTATCCAAATATTGCACAGCACAAGAAGTCTATTCCTTTAAGTAAGATAACACAGTATCTCTAAATTTTAAGACTATTAAAGGGCATATAACACATGTTCTGCATAGGACAAAATCAGCATTGTAATGAAAAAGACTTACCTGCTCCCATTCTTTGCTTCAGACCCTCATTGTTAAGTTTCACCAAAAAATGAGAGCATTAACTGTAAGATTTTTTTTCTGGGGGGGAGACATTAAAGAGAGGTGCTTCTGTGCAGTATAGATTTTCAAAATGGAAGCTTTTTTTATAACACAGAAGGGAATTTCTGTACAGACATTAAATAACTACCATAGGAGTTGGAGTTGGTAAAAGTCCAACTGAAATAAATGATTGTGCAAGTTACACATATGGTACAAAAAGGAGAGATGTAATCTTAAAGTGAGCAGGAAAATAACCATATAGACCCTGCCTTCAAGGTTTAAAACGACTGAAGGGATAAAACACATAAGGTCAAGAATGTTCATAGTTCCTGGGGTTTTTGTTCCTCGTGATACTGAAAATATGCAAGTATTGTGTTGTCTACTTTGACACCCAGTATCTCTAATTTTTTGTACCTTTAAAAAAAATGACTCTGGCACAAGAATAAGGAAGACATATCTGAATCCTGAATGCTTTCAGAAAAAAAGGTATATTCAATCTGTACAAATAACAAATGCATTTTAAATGCTTAACAATAAGAATCTTACTGTTAAGTATCTAAATAGAGTGATTGTAACTGAGCACAAAGATTACAATTATGTCAAGTTTATAATCTGGTAAAAACATCCATAGAAGCTTTATTAGGCTTATTCACCAAGCCACTATGTAGGCTAATGGGCACAGCAAATTAGGTCCTGTCTGAAGTTCCACTCCAGAGGCAATGGCATCAGGCATCCCGTTTTATTGAATACAATAGCTATTTCCTGTGGCCACTGGCATTTGAAGCACAACCGCATTTCAGGACAGCACTTCTCCAAACGCAAAAGCTGCCTGCTGCTAAAAGCTCTACAGTGCTTCTGTCTAATGAGCTGTATTGCATCTTCATATTTCATTCCACCTTCAGTTAATGCTAAGACAAACAGGGAGCTCTGCCAAGACTCACAACTTAATAGCAATACAACAACTGGAGTCTTCACAAAATAATTTTTTTATGAGACTCAACCAATCATCAACTATCTAGTTGGATGGTGGTGCCCCACTGTCAAAGACCATCTGTGAACACAATGCCTTCTTTCTCTACAATGACAGTGTTGAAAGTTGCTTCCCATTTTCTGACTACTGTGGTAACTCCTTACTTCTTAAGTTCCTCTATATATTTATTTAAGGATCCATTGTTTGGATTGTATTTAATAAGAAATCTCATGTTCTTGTATTTGACTTCTACAGGGTCTGAGAACTTTGAGCCATGTTACTTTAAAAAAACCTGATAATGTCATAAAAGAATTTAAAAAATTGAATACAGCAACGATGTGACTTTCCATCTTCATCTGTCTCTCCTCTCCAAATGCACCCTGTGGTCTAGTCATTCAGTCTCCTTAGCATAAATCCAAGGTGCATACATTTCAATTTTTGTCCTTATGTATAAAAAAAGGCTGGTAAGAGTTAAACCCTGGGTCTCACTAAGGTCTAAACTCGTTCCAACACATCTAGTATTCTTATTGCTAACTGAAATCTGATTATGATATGTATCACTAGAGTCAGAGGCCACCTTGAAAATGATGGAATCACGTCTTTATCCCATCGCTATAGAAAAATAGGGCAGAATATGCCTTTAACTTAAGAGTCATCTGCCTCACCTACCAATTCCCAAGAGATAGTGTCAGTTCCCATGCCACCATGTGGCCTTCCATTCAGGGATTTAACTCCAAAGACTGCTTTCAGCAATTCAGAGAGCTCTGTCAATAGAATCCTTATTTTTAGAAATGCTGCATTCCCTCCCTTCTAAAAATATTCCCTGACAGTTCTCGTCACCTAAAAGTCCCTTGTGTAAATGTACTTTGAATTTTTAGAAACTGACTAGGAAAGTTTTACTTAGGTATTAAAGATAAATTAAGTGACTTGTATATTATTTTTAGCTCTATGGACATAAACTGCTATATACATTTAAGGCACAGTAAAATAATAGTAGAAGTAAAAGAATGGAAGAAACTTAATAGAACTACCCTTCAAACAGTAAAGCAAATCTCCTCACTGACTTTTAGTCACACTGGTAACGGATGAATGTGAATTTTAACAGTCAGGGATCCATGATTGAGGTGGATGGTTTTCTGATTTCTCCTTTGTTCTATAGATTTTTCTGTTCCTCTAGTTCAGTTAAAGGAATAAGGAAAAACACTCGTTTTCTGTTTATTGTAAACAATTCCTAAACCAGCAATAAACTCAGTAAGTCCTTTCAGTAGTAAATCTGTTTCTGCCCCTCCTCCATGTCCCCCTTCTTATAACATGTACATTGACTGCTACAACTCTTCAGGGCATTCCTTCATTGTCATCCCATACTATTCTTTCCGCTCAATGGCAGACGACTAAGAGGTAGAGAGTGTCATAAGTCCTACTTTCCACTGCTTCATACTAATGTCACATTCACCAGAGTTGTGTGGACCACACTCCTACCCATGTTATTTGCTGATGACCCTTTTCTGTCACATTTAGCACACTGAATATTCATGGTCCATGCTAAAATAGTACCTTCTGGAATGTTCTTCTATTTTCTGTTTTGTCCTTAAGGGAGATGAACCAACATGACCTGCTATTATACCATTTCAAAATAACACAAGCACGTGACAGAAAACGTGGTAAAGGTATATTAGAGGAGAAATGTATACATCCCACTTCCCCATGGACAGTGTGAACACCCCACAACACCGTCCCTATGACTATTTCTCACTTTCCCACTCTTTTAATTCTAGTATATTTGAAATTCAGGACATTCCTCTTAGGATACCACTTGTAAATATTTTAATGTCTTTTTCATTAAAAATCTAAATTATTATCTTTGATCATAGAAACTGAAACAGACATTAACTTTTCTAAATGAACAAGTCAGAAATAAAGCAAAGTTGGCTCAGAGAACCACATGCATTAAAATCTATCTATGGCTGAATATTTCCACAAATGCATATTAAGGGTTAATAGCATTATATTGAAATGCACTAGAAGGGGAATCCCATACATTTTCAGTGAGCAATGTATGATAAGTGAAAAATAATAGGATAATAATTCACATTTCTAGTTTAAGATATAATGTGATTGATAGTTTCTTAATTAAATGTTATTCTGCATTTTAGTGGGCAAAAAAATAAAGGCCATTTTTGAACTATTCATGACCATTCTAGTTGGTTGTTGCCATGTAATAGTACTGGCCAAGACTAAGTGACTCAAAACATCAATAATCATGTTTTCATGATCTCTAATAGGTTTTGAAATATTAATGGGATTAGCCTGAGCAGGTCCAGCTCTCTCGGGAAGTAGCTGTCAGAGAATGGGTGGAGCTGGAACAATGGCAAGTTGGAACCTTGAGGGGCTGTCAAGTCCTCTCTCTTGTGCAGTTTCAGAGCTGCTTCAGATTGTCTGGTCACTTGAGTTAATTTAATACAGCTCTGGTGACCTCAGAGCAGTTGGAATGCTCAGATGGAACCCAACCCAAGGCTCCAGCATGAAAATATTGGTGAACAAGCAGAACTTTTTTATGAACTAGCCCTGGCAGACATAGCATTATGTCTCCCCTAATCATGAAGCTTCCAAGATTTAAAGGGAGGGAGCATAGAACCTCATGTCTCAATGGGAAGAATCTCAATTAATATGGGGTCCTGTTTTAAAACAGTCACACTCGACATGTGGGCCAAAAACTACATTATTCTCTTTCAAAATATATCTCTTTCCTAATAGTTAATAAAAGTTTGACCTCATTACAATGCCAGGTTTAAGCATATGAGTTACAGCATCTCATTATAGATGAGCCTGAGGGTCCCGCTTACTTGGATATACTCCTTATGTATATATTTTATATCATAATTTTATGATGTGTAAACTAAGCTTAAAGGCTGTTGTCTATTACACGTCCAGTGTACAATGGTGGGGTGGTAAGTACAGGATAGCGATATAGGAACAACTACTGAAGAGCGGGGAAATGGCAGGCACTACAGTCACTGATAAACAGCAATTTTGAAGCCCAACACATACATATTTCTAGCTCCTTGATTAGGAGCCCTTTCTGCTCCCTGGACTGATGGTCCTTATTCTTGACTTCATCTTCTAAGATCCTGGTTCATTCATGGGAGTTGTCCTTTCTCTCCTGTAGACAGGAAATTGTGTATGCAACTGCATCATTTTTTCTCGCTGTCTTTTGCCTGTAGAAATTCGAAGATCCAAATGCTTTTTTACATCTTGTGTTGCTTTTGTTCTGTGTTATCCACATGGACACAGTTACTTGAAAAATGATGTGAAATTTCTGTGTACCGATTTATAATCTATTCCATTAGGCAAATCAAACACACAAAGCATTTTGAGAAAAACTCTTTTCTACCTGGAGTTCCTTGTAAAGCTTCTTTAGGGAAAAATGCCTAACAATCGCAGGGACCTGTTAAACAGAAGTTTCCACCAGGCATGCTCTTAAAATCTTCCAGGCTGTTTGTCTGTTCGAAAGGATCTATGTTGCAGCAACTTAAATTTTTCTGAGCCTTTAACTAGAAATTGTATAAGCCCACTGTGGAGGTGGCCTTGGCCCTGAAGCCATTTCTGAATATGTGTATCATTTTATTTATTTTTACTATCTGGGAAGACAGGGAATGAGAAATGACTGTATTTTGAAATCTAAAAGCCCCTATTGTCTCTGAATACTTTTGAAAATGGAATAATTCCTTTATGTGGTTCATCTGTCTTTATCTATAGCATATCCTACATGGTTAAAAGAAAGGAGTTTACACTTCTAATATGCTGCAGGAAAATCTTAGCCAGATATCTCAGTTCATGAGGTACAACTTCCATTTCCAATATCACCTTAAATAAGAGTTTGCTAAACGTTCTGCCACTGCATAAAATGAATCTACTATTCTTTGGCATCAAATAAAATTGTTTTCAATTTCCTTTAAGGTCTTCGCTTACAGCCTCTCTGAGACCCATCCATTTTCCATTACTAATCTAGTCAAGCCTCCTCAGCTTCTTCTCTCCACTCAAGCCCAAAGCCAGCCAAACTATTTATGATGCACATATACTTGACTTCCAGGTACCAAATTTGGTTCTGGTTGTCTGCTACTGCATGAAAAGTAGCTCAAAATTCAGTGACTTAATGTAGCAGTTATTTTGTTTTATCTTAAAATTTCTGTGGGTCACGATTTCCAAAAGGGCACAGCAATATAGTTCTGCTTGGTGTCTTTCATGAAGTTGCACCAAGATGGTGGAAGAGCTGGAAGACAAGGATTTTGGGACAGACACCGGCCAGCTGGGCATCTCTCTCACATGGTCTCGGGGCTGGTCCATGCTGTCTCTTGCATGGATTAGTTTAATCTTCCTCATAGCATGACAACTTCAGGGCTCTTGTATAAGCATCAGTGAATAAGGCAATGGCTCCATTTCCTTTTTTGACCTCGCCTCAGAAGTCAGGTAACACCATTTCCGATGTAGTCACAAGTTCTCATAAATTCCAGCAGAGGGGGACATAGAGAGACCGTCTGGGAGTGATGTTTTAAAAGTGACACAATAACTTTGGCTTATTTTGATCATACTTTTAAAATAAGGACTTAAGTTTCTTAACTATGAAATCTAAGTCTTCTACAAAATATTTTTTAGGAATCCAATTCTCACCTTGGGATGAAAGTCCTGTTTTAGTTATTTAAATAGCTACCACGTGGCACTAGGGCATCTTAATCTCCTCCTCTTTAGCCTTAAATAAAAGTTTGGATCAGACTCTAATGATCCCGTTCCCCTGCACATGAAACTTTCTCTCTTTTCCGCTTAGTTAGTCCCCATTTCTGACCACTGCCTATGGAAACAAGGGATATTTTAAATCAATTACATTAAATGGTATGACGTTTGAATGAGAAACCTGACCTGCTCTAGAGTTTTTCCATTATACAAGTGACTTATTTGCCCCCATAAAGGACCTAGGATTGAAGCCATTTTATTATAACTCTCACTTAGCACACATATCTCATTGGAGTAATGAGTTCATTATAACTGATAAAAGAGTACTTTGTAGCAGCTATACATGCAATCCTGATGACTATGAAATTCTGGTGATTTTGATCTTATTTCTACCTAAGGGAGTAGACAGCATCAATATGAAAATAAAAACATTTATAATAACAATATCAGGACAAAGGTCCTAAAGAAAATTTTTTTTTGCTCTAGTCATTATTGTTTGAAAAGCTAACCAGAATTTCAGACTTTTATATAAAAATAAAAGCCATCGGTAGTTGAAATACTGCTCAGACCTTAAACACAGGCTTTAAATGTCATGTTATTACCTAAAACTCTTGGGTTACATGCACATTGCAACTTAATTTCACTACCATCATTCATCACAACCATCTTGTATCACAACAGGAGTAGAGTATGAGTTTAAAATGAAGATTCTTACCTTGACTTTAATTCTTATTAATAATTACACACTTCTTAAATAGTAATATTTATTCATTCTTTTGTTCACAGTGCTGTAGCCATTTCAGGGAACTCACGTATCTCAGTCTGCTTCACACCACGGCCAGCAGCAGAGTTCCAGTGCCCTTTCCCTCCCTCATTCTTCACAGTCATCTGTGCCACAGAGGAGTAGAGAGCATGACATTACAATGAAGATTCTTACCTTGACTTCAGGGCTTTTAACAATCATACACTGTCATTCCCAGTTGCTCGCCCAGTGCAGTTGACCAGAACCAGATCTACCTTCACGACTAACATTTTCCACGACACTGACTTTCTCACAGATAAAATAAGAAAAATCCAGGTAGTTAGAATTGGAGGAGTTGATATTTTGGAAGGCAGTTACCTCTATCATTCAAAAGTGACAACCCTAAATTTCTCTTAACTCCTTCATATCATATTCTCCTTCTTATAGCTGTACCACATTATACACTTTGACTTTTTGTCTCAGTATTTAGATTTTCAAACAGAAGCCATTAATGAATCTCAGTTGGTATAATTAATTACTAAAGGAGCAAAACATAAATAAAACATGTTGCTATTATCAGATTCTCTTAGTCTTATGGCCTTTGTTTAACTGGAGACCCACTTGGTACAGTTTTCTGTAGTTTTTCATCAGGTTAATAAAACAAGTCTGTGAGAAGAAACAAAGTTTCTAATTAGGAAATGTGATGGAGACTTACCAGAAGTTAGGTGTTTCCTCTTCTTCCACAATGTAAGAAGAGATCAACCCATGCAGATGATGATCTGATTGATTAATTCATTCAACGAAAATTACTTAGTATAAATCATGTACCATGCAGACAGAGCCTTCTATATGTGCTCATCCTGACTTGTTATTAACGAGCACAAAGATCTCACTTCCTGCAGTCAGGACAGACCAAACTGTAGATTTTAATTGTTTTTCAGAAAAATCCTGAAAGAAAACCTCAGGAAGAAAGAAGGTGTCTTTAATATCAGAGATCAAAACTTGAATGCAATTACCTTCTAGAGTCGAATGTGACAGAAGATGAAAAAAGTATTTCAACTAAATAACTTTTTGCATTTCCAGATACCTCCATAGTTTTTCATTATCTTCTTTAATTATCTTCAACATTATTTGCATATGCCAAGGAATTTGCTTAGGGCACTTGTTGGAAAGTCTTAAAATTAATGACATCAATTAAAGTCATAATTATTTTATTCCTAGATAAAACTCATTGCCAATAGACCAATTATCATATAAAAATGTGTACACAAGTATATTCATACACATGCATACGTGGCTGTCATCTGTATATTGTATCCTCAAAATGTCTGTGAGATTTCTCTGTTGATACTCACAAAGGAGTTGGACTTAATATAAGGTATGTGTGCTTATTTTAGAAATTGAGGCAGACCTAAGTTTACCTACTTAGAGAGTACATCAAACAGGGTTATATCCTAGAAAAAGAACTGCTGCAAGTGATATAGAATGAGTAGTTAATGTGGGGGAATTATAGTCATACAATCTTTGGGTGACTTTCATTCATTTTACTTATTATTCGGGCATCTAATATTGAGCCTTAACTCGCTCTTCCTGCCAGCTGAGCAGTCAGAAAACTGCATGTGGATGAGAGCAAGGACAGCTTGGAAACTGCCAGGCTAGCAGGAGACACAAACATACCTGGAACTTGTGAAGACAAACTGGAATTTGCTTGTGATTCTCATCACAGCCAACCTCGATGCCATCAGGATGCAGAGCAGCTGGCACCTTCACCACATCCTTATACATGTACTTATGCATAAGCCAAACTGTCTGGTGTCCTGTATCAGCCCTCAAAGATAGCTCATTCCCATCTTTCCAGTCTTGTGCAAATCTCCTGTGACCCACAAAAACCCATGATTTTGCAAAAGAATGCCAAAAACCAGAGTTGAGCTTTGCTAAGTTAACCCAATTCAGAGCCACTGGAAGAAAAAGACTTGGTTGAATCCAGGTCTCCTAACTTCAGTCTTTTTCCACAACATTTGCCAAGGCTAATATCCAACAAAAGGCTGAAATCCAGCACTGGCCACGAAGGAGAAGAGTACGTAAGACAAGACACACACGAACACTCTCTCTCTCTCTCTCTCTCTCTCTCTCTCTCTCTCTCTCTCTCTCTCTCTCTCTCTCTCTACTTGAGAGGCTATGTCTTCTAAAGTGATAGTCAACAAAACTTGCTCCACAAACAGGAAGAAGACTCTTGTATTTTGGTTTATGCCCATGGCACACAAGAAAAATGAACCTTTGCTTTGACACTACCTTTAATTATTTATACTATTGTTTCAATAAACGACTCTCTTTAACACTTCTTAATATGTAAATATACTCATAAAAATATCATGGCAATTAAATTAACCACCTAATCATTTACTTTGCTTCAGCGAAAGTAATATCTCTGTTGAATCAACAGACACCCAACTATATGAAAATTCGGTGTCTGGTCAGGAAGTAAGGTTTAAATATACTATTAAATATACAAAAACTTGTTCACCTACATTTATAATTTGTCTAATAAGACTTAATAAATGAGAAACTCTTAAAGAAATTATTATAAAAATTTCCTCCTCTGCTTATTTCTAAGGTGGCATTTCTCTTGGATTTTTCTGCCTCTCACTGAAGGGCAGCTTGAGCCTTAGCAAGCATGAGCAAGCCTAAAATGGAGAATTAACTTACCTCCTGGCTGCAGTGGAGCTTGGAGGAGCAATATAAGACAGTAGGTCCTGGGGTTTGGGGAGAAAGAACACCAGACAGTTCTAGATGAGCCCAGCAGGTTAGAGAAAGTGAGAATTCATTTATACAGAAATAAGGAAAAAGGAAGGTGAGGAATGGAGATAAAAATACAAATGAAAGACTTGTGCCAAAGTACTTCAAGAAAGCTTTGTTTTCAGGTGTAGAAAGAAGAGTCCCTGTGTCATAAACTGTTTTCTGAAAGCAGTGTTTCATTTGTTGACAACACCATCTATGTTTCAGGAGAACAGATTCACACTTCCATCACGGACTGTATCACACAGCACAACCAAATTCTGGCCCAGTAGGAAGAGATGAGATTGGAACTCTGAAGAGGAGTACCAAGTAGAAATGGTCATTAGTATAGAATCTAGAGCTGGAGTTGGGAAGAGAGAGGGTCTGAATTAAATATTGCAGAGGCGGAGTCTGAGGGCTTCCTCCAGGGCATGTTTAAGCTTTGGACCTATCCCAGAGCTACCTATGAAGTATGTGATCAGTGCAGAAATGTGATCTCTTCCGTGTTTTTCTGCCATGTCTATTCTCATGTGACCTAATAAGAGAACAAATCAGCAAGACTGACTATACACAGGCGGTATTTCCTGGTCAGTAACGATTGCTCTCGTGTTTGCTGTGGAGGAATATAGCAGCTGATTGGAGTGTCAGCAACCGAGCATGGAACTGGCATAATATTTGCTTTTATAGCAGTGATGGGTACCTCTTTTTCTTTCTGCTTTTAGAGTAGATCTACTGTATTTTTGTTTTGTTTTGTTTTTTCTCTTCTGTCATCTTTTTATTCTCTTTTCTGGAAAAAAATTGTATAGGTACCAAAAGCCTACAATATTATATGTGAACTTCTACATAATTTCATTAGAGGAGAAAGTAACAGGGTTATACAACACATTTTTCTTTTGAGGAAAGGAGTGGTTAAATTTAATCTGGATCACCCAGACATTCAACATGGGTTTCATTTCCTTCAGTCACAGCTAGTATCTGGCTGTGCCTGAACTGGTAGGCGGATCAACCAGGTTCACTTGCTAGACTGAAAATAAAGAGGAGTATCCATCCCAGGAGAAGCTTGGTAACTGACCCAGGTAGGAGACAGCAGGACAGATATAAGTGGTGGCTCTTTATAGCATTTCCCCATGTGCTTCATAGCCCCGTGCCTAGAGGGCATGGGGGCAGGGGGAGAGGGAGAGAGAAATAGAGAGAAAATGAATGAAACATGTTAAGAAATGTCTACGGAGCTCTGTAATGTTTTAGGATCCCCTTTTCTCAGTGTAACACAGAAGGCTTTTAGAGGTTTACCTGCTTCCTGCGTCCCAGACCCCCGTGAAGATATGGCATCTTGCATTTTTCAGTTTTTTAATGATAACGCCAGCTAGAGGGTGGTACCCACAGAAGTTACACAAAGATCTACTAGTAGCAGATATTTTTGTGCATACCTAAGAAACTCGCCCTCCTGGTCCCCAGAAATACAGAGTTTTGATTTTGAAGAGGAGGAAATATTGTCAAAGGACCTATGTATCTTGCACCAGAAAGTGTAAACAAGTCTCAATTTCATCTGCATTAGTACTACCCTTGTGACTCTTTATGTACCCAGATGTTCATAAAACTTGGGGAATTTGGGTTATAAAAATAATTAGGAACCATATTTGTTTTACAAGGATGCTATAAAAAGTGATTACAAACTAGGTGCTTGAAAATACAGGTATTTGTTCTCTCACGGTTCTGGGAACTAAAAGTAAAACATGAAGGAAGGCATTCATAGATTGGTCCCTCTGGAAGCTGAGGGAGAATTTTTTTCAGGCCTCTTCCCCCCTTTTGATGGTTCTAACAGTCCTTGGCATCACTCTGATCACTGCCTCAATCTTCATGTGAAGTTCTCTTTTTGGGCAAATCTCTGTATGCCCCCTCCTATTATTAAAAGAACACGAGTATTTGGATTGTGTCTCCTCTAAGCCAGTATGACCTCATCTTACTTTATAACATCTGCCAAAACTCTGTTTTTAAAAATACGGCTGGATTTGGAGTCAGTTATCTGTGACATATGGACAAAGTCTTATATTCTATCAGAATGTTTATACATTTCAGATTTCTAGCTTGAACCCTGAGTCTTCAGAGGGAATAAATGTTTCAAGTAACAGTTGAATCAAAAATCAGCAAAAAACAACTTCAGATTTGATCTATGAGATATAGCCTAAGAAATTCTACTTTTAGTTAATTATTCCAAATGATACTGTCCTTGGTACTCATTCAGAAATGCAGAATGTCTTTCACACAAAAATCCATTATAATTATAATTAGTTTAAGATGACTCCTGATAAGTCAGTTCATTAAAAAAAGGAAAAAATAAAGGTCATTTAAGACTTCAGAGGAAGGGTTCAGAAAAAAATGCCTAAGTCAAGGGTTTGGAAGAACAATGGCTAGTGAAAGTCAACCATGAAAAGATCAGCTAAGAAATAAAAAGAGTCTTAGATTCTTAAACACTAGTTTTTAGTTGGCTGGGTTTTCCTTCATCCAATCTGAGGATGAAAAGAAGAAATCTATATGCAAGCAATTTATACATCTAATACTTAAAATCTTGTACTCTTTCACTATAAAGGTAATGGCAGGAGGTCAAAGCCATCTTTCTAACAATCACATTTGAAGTCTGAATAGTCACATCCATTTCCATTTCCTTGAGTTACTTTGTTTTAATTATATCTATGCATCATACGATTTTCTATAAATTTCCTTCTTCATTATTGATCAAGGACTGAAATTAACAAGATTTGTTGTTGGCAAAGGAGATAGTTCTAGAGTCATATATCTTGAATAATTTTTTTCTTTAGCACAGCCTCCTAGGTGATCCATTTACATAACAACAATATGACAAAAGAAAAAGATTTTAAATTAGTAACAGTTAATGAGGTCATTTGGAATAGCATAAATATGCATTTCTACTTTTTTTTAAAGTTATCACTTGTTTTAAAGTTAGTGCTAACATTTTTTTTCTCCCATAATTGATTGAATTTTTTAAGTTCAAGAAATGTCCCTTATTCATATTCAGGGCCCAAATATTGGCATTGTTGTCAATATAGAATAGCATTGAATGAGTGACTATTGAGTTGGAAATCATGTTAAGACCATTTACTGTTTTCACAAACATGATATGTTTTGTCTTAGAGGAAAAAGTTTGGACTATTTTCTAGACCTCTTTAGGGGAACATAGGTGGAAGATAGACTCTAGGGAGCTCTCTTTCTTGCTTTTCCCCAGGCCCTCTTTGTTAGTGACCCACTTTGTGGATTGGTTTAATTAAAAGCATGTGATGTCAGGTGAGTCTGCTCTTTAGGTGAAAGCTTGGAGTTTTCCTCTACAAAGTTAAAGAAAACTTCTAAAATAAATCTCAGGTTTTATACTACATCATTCTAATTCCAGATGGAGCTTTGAATAACTGTAAAAATAGTTTATTTTGTATTTCATTTCTACTGCATTTAGCTCATGTCATTTCCATGGTTATACATTTGAGTACATTACAACTTGAAAATCATCTAGCTGCATGCAATAATTTTAAAAAGTAGCAGTTGATGTTTGTAACACTAGTTGAAATACAGATTGATAGGAATCTGTATTTACTTCCTAGAAAAGAAGCCTTATGCTGATAATTTCCTCCTATAGCTACATTCATGAATGACATCTAGAATATATTACTTAACTCATTTTTCTGGCACTCAAAACTAAAGAAGTAGAAACAATTTTGTAAACAGTCTTCTATTATTGACAAGGAAAACTCTGCCTTTAATCATGCTGAAAACCAAAACCAGAGGAAGAAACTGAAACTCTTAACAGGTGAAAGGAATGTCAGTTTTAGGACTTAGTGAAACCTGATTGTCTTGTCTTTGTACAACACATTCAGAAGTGAAGTCTTAGGCAGTGGACCAGACTAAAACATAGACATGACATCTTCTGCTCTAACTGAGATCCTCCTAAGGAAAAATGCTCTTATCTTTCAGATATTAAAAAATAAAATATTATATTTAAGAATGTTCTCAAATTTACAATGTTCCTGAAGGGCCCTGAGATAATAGCACTTGAAGCCCACTGCACTGCAAGTCCACATTCAAATACACTTCATATACTACAAAATTGACTTTCCCAAAAGCAAAATAGTAATAATAGCTAGAACCACTCTCTGATTTTTTTATTACTCACGATTTTATTACTCAGATTGTGGTTCAGTATGTTAACTATAATGTAACAATTCTGAGAGGTTATAGTCATTTGTATGATAATTATTAGCAGTTTTGTTAGCAATGTTAAAATGGTTCCAATTAAGTTTATTCCTGTAAAAACTAAATGTTTCATAAGAACAGTGAACTGACTGTCACTTTTAATGAGAATATGATGGAAAGCTGAATTTCAACGTTCTCTAATGTAGTAGTATTTCCATGAATGAGCTCCAGTTTTATGTCGGAACAAAATACATTGCACGACAAACACAAAACCTTCAGAGCAGCTCATACTCGCAGTCCTCTGTCTATTCTTGCAATCAGAGGGTAGCATTTACTACTAGCATATTCGGAAGGTAAAAATGATCCACAATTTGATAGTGATTTCAAATATTTAATTCAGATTCAGTTTTTAACTTGGACTAGAGGGAAACATGTAAAACCAGAAGAGTTAAAAGAAGTGTCCAGAGATTAGATTGGTCCTTGGAACATGGGTCTTCGCCTTCATCAGGTGCTCAAGGGACACTCTGACAGTGACTCACTGATGTTGCAAAGCACTAACCAAATCTGCTGAATTGTATCTAGGAGAGGAGTTGAAATGTAGGTGGTCATCACTAATATTTGTGAGGACTGGAAAAAGACAAAAATAGATGTTTAGGAGATCACGTAACCCATCCCAAAGCATGAGGTAGCATCACAGCTAAATAACTGTACTATTTGCGAAATTGAAGATTCCAGTATATTCTTAATTATCCCAAGGAAATCTATGGAACAGCTTTTAGATTTAGGTAATTCTTTTCCCTTAATCAAGAAACTATAGTCCTCAGTAAAATGCCCGTTTTTTTCTCATTGTTCAGAATAAGAGAATTCTAACATAGAATGTGGGCAAAATATAGTCTTTATGTCCAAATTCAAATGAATGTGGACTATATGTTAAAGGACTCTGGAAGAAATAGCTCCTGAAACCAGGATTCTCATTCTCTTTTTTTTTGAACAATCTGCCTTTCAAGTCCAGTCAGTTTTCCTCTACCAAACTTTGACAACACTTAACACCATCATTAACAACAGTGTTGCCAGACTAGGTGATCCAATTCAGGTGGAGGATCATCTTCACATAAATCTGACAGGTAACTGTTTGTCTTTCTTAGTATACATCTCTTGATTATATTTTTATTTCTTCCTGAAACCCTTTTTGAGGAAATTAGATTGATGATATTCTCTGTCAAAATTAGTAGTATGTTGGTCATGCCCTAAACTTGCCTCAACAAGTGTAAGGAAATTCCAATCCATTGTCTTAGCATTTTAAAATTTTCTATTTCAAAATTTCATTACATTTTTTGTTGTTTTTTATGGAAAGGTGCAGACGGAGTGAAGGCAAGGAGGATGGAGCATTTTTTATTTGGTATGCATGTTGGATCTTGGTTGCTCCTGTTAATCTCAGCTGGTGAACTTGGGCCCTTGAAATGTAGGTAGACAATGACAGCAAGAGGCAGCAGACTTATCCACTAGGCACCAGGACGCAGCTGGTTCTTTTTTGCTTTGGAAATAAAATGCACACACAGTGAAGGACACATCTTAGGTGTGCAGATCTAGGAATCTGGAAAAAAGGCTTGCACCTGTATAACTGCTACCCATGTCGAAATGTAGAAAATTTTTATTATCACAGAAAACTCTCATATTCTTCTCATTTAATTTCTCCTCACCAAAGGAACTAATTTTCTGATTTATTTCATGTGTTTGAGTATACATGGAATCACATAGTATGTAGTTTTTAGATCTGACTTATGTCCTTTATCATAATGCTTATGAGAGTCATCCATTTTTGTGTGCATTTTTGTCATAATTATTTCATTACTTATATCAGATATGCTTATTTTATTGATGAATATTTATATGGTTTCCAGTGTAATTACTACTATGAGTAAAACAAATGGAACAAACTTCACCAGTATTTGTGTGGATATATTTTTATTAACCTTGAACCAGTGATTAGGAGTGCAATAATTGGATCAGAGTAGATGGATATTTAGGTATATAAGAAGTTGTAGGTAAGAAGTTTCCAAGTTGTTTTCCAAGTGTCTTTGATCATTTTAATTTCCTACTAATATTATATGAGTTTCAGTTGTCATCCGATCTCACCAAAATGGCACTGACAGCCTTTTGAATAGTCATTCTTATAGTTTAAAATGAAATTTTATTATGGATTTGATATATGATTTTCTGAAAAGTAATATATATGCTTATATACTTATTGGGCATTCTTCCATCATCATTTGAGATATGTCTATCCATATCCCTTATATTTTATTTTTAAATTGGGTTGTTTATAATTGAGTTGTAGAAACTCTTCGTATACTTGAATATAAAAGTAATTATAGCATATATGAAATTATTTTGTTTTGCATTTAATCAAAATTTTTTTTTTACTGAACACACTTTTTAATTTTTTATTGAACTAACATTGTTGATAGAATTACATATATTTAGGTATATATCTTTATAAATCAACATTGGTATATATTATATTCACCACTAAAAATCTAATTGCATCCTTCACCATACACTTAACCAATCTTACGAGATTTACCCAACAGCCACTTACAGTCTACAAAATTTATTCTTTATTTAGTGCATTGTGTTGTTTCTTTATGTTATACACACTTTAATAAGGTGTTTTTCTTTCTCCATTTGATTTTATTTCATTTAGCGTTATAGTTTCTAGATCTTTCCATACTGTTGCAAATGGGAGGATTTTATCTTTTTTCTAGATTAATAGTATTCTATTGTATATAAATATATCACATTATTGTTATCCATTCATCTGTTGATGGACCCCTAGATTTATCCAACTTTTGATTACTGTTTATAATCCTATACTGGGGATGCATATATCTATTAGAATGAGTGTATTCTTAATTTAGTGGTTAAAAACGCAGGAACAGAGTAAGTGGATTATATGGAATTTCCATTTTTAATTTTTTAAAAAACCTCTATTACTGTTTTCTATAATGGATATACCAGTTTACACTACCAACAGTGAACAAGGGTTCCCTTCTCTCTATATCATCTCCAACATTTGTTATTTTTTTGTCTTTTGGATAATAACCATTCTCACAGGTACAAAATAGTATCTTGTTTCATATTGCAAGAGAGACAAAACTCATTTTTATATGCCCATTGGCCATCTGTATGTCTTCTTTGGAGTCTATCCAGATACTTTGCCCATTTTTTTAATCAGGTCATTTGTTTCATTGTTGAATTTTATGAGTTCTCTATATATCTTAGATAGTAACCTCTTGTCAGATATATAACATCTTCCCAATGAGTAGGATAGCTTTTTGTTTAGGTACTACAATATTTTGCTGTACAGAAGCTGTTAGTTTGATGTAGTCCATTCACATATTAATTTTGTAAGCCACCTACTTACTGTATTTATTATTTCTAATACTGTTTTTTTTTTACTGGATTCTTTGGGATTTTCTATGTATATTATCTTATTCTCTGCAAATAGTGACATTTTACTTCTTTTACATGTGGGCAGTTTTTATTTCCTTTTATTACCATTGAATTTTAGTGTTTAGCTTTTTGGACTTCATGGTTATTTCTAGTGACAGGGTTTCATTTTTACTAAACAATGTTTTTCTCTACTCTTTCCTCAGAGTCATCTCTATTTTTTCTTGTATTTCTAAGATTCATACCTCTGTGAAATTCAGCCAGTTTCTGAACATTTTATTTGTCTTTAATTCCTTGACTGTATTTTTCATATACAAATCTGTTTGGCCTTTCTTTAATGCTCTCTCTGTTAAAAAAAAAAAAAAAAGTCCTTATAATCTACCACTTCTTCTCTGAGAGCTCAGATTTTCCTTTGAGTTAATTGTGAAATTTTAAATTCATTTTCATTTCTTTGTTATTACTTCTCTGAATGCTCTGCGAGTATCTATAAAGCCCATCTCATCTAATTTGTCACTTAAAGTCATTTTTTCCTTGAGTGTCAGAATGATCTGTATTTTGAATATGTCATGCCCACTATCTATTAGCCTTCTGAGAAACCTGATAATATTTTATGCATTACCTGATTTTTTTTCCTGGAAGACTTTTCTAGTCTTTGTCTTAGACTTTAATAGTTTCACTACTATTTATCTTGGTATAAGTATCTTTGCATCTAGATAAAGAAGTGTTCTGTTAACTTCATAGACTTGTATAGTCAGTTCCTTCCCCAGGTTTGGGATGTTCTCAGCTATTATTTTTTTGAGTAAGTTCTATGTTCCCTGTCTCCCCACCTCCTTGGATGTATTGTACTTGATCCCTTTCCCAAATTAGTCAGATAGATTTTGTATTGTACCATTTCCTCATTTTTTAAATATATCTCTCTCTTCTTCCATCTGGATCATTTCTAGATTTCTGTAGTAGAGATCATTAATTCATTTCTCCATTTGTTCTATTCTGATTTTATTCACTTCTCACATCCTGAATTTCTGTTACATTCTTCTTTAAAATTTCAGTTTCTACCTTCTACACGTTAATTTCATATTTGAAATGATTATTTAGTTTGCTGATTTTTCTGGTGTTTTTGACTCGATTTTCTGAATTTTCTTGTATCTTAAATTGCTTTTTGGTGATTTCTTGTGTTTCTTAATATTGATATTTTAGAGGTTGTATCCACTAAAAAGGATAAAATCTTCCATGTTTTTGAATTTTGTTTCTGGAGACGTGTTTTCTCCTTAGGATGTAATAATACACTGACATCTACGTGATTCCATATTGTCAGTTTTTGGCTTCCCCTTTTCAATCTGTATCAGCAACTTGGGACTGAACTTCTCATCTTTTACTTTAACAGTGGATGGCACTATGACTTTTAAATTTTATTTTATTGGTCCTTTCTGGCTTCCATAGGTTCTTAGGTCAGTAAATGGCAGTTTCTGTGCAAGAGGGGTGGGGAAGGGATACAGGTGGGGACCAGCTGTTGTCCTGGACATGCAGAACATCCAGGTTTTTCAGTACCATTACTTGAAATGACTGTCATTTTCCTAGGGCATGACTTGGAACCTTTGTCAAAAAGTATTTGATTATCAATGTAATAACTGACTTCTGGACTCTCTATTCTATACCATTTATCTTTATGTTCCCAAGCCAGTACCTCACTAATGATACTGTAGCTTTATACTAAGTTCTGAAATCAAGAGCTTAAGCTTTGTCCTTTTTCGAGATTGCTTTGGCTATTCCTTGAAATTCCACTTGAATTTAAGAATAGATTTTTCTGATTATGCAAAAGATATTGTAGAGATTTTGATAGGAATTGCATGTATCTGTTGATCACTTTGGGTAGTGTTAGCATCTAATAAAAAATCTTCTAACCCATGAATGTGGTTGGCCTTTCCTACCTAGTTAAATGTATTCCTGCCTATTGTATTCTTTTCATTTTAAATGGAGTTGTTTTTCAAGTTTCCTTTTCCGATTGATCATTGTTGATATAGATAAATATAATTTGTACATGTTGCCTTTGTATTATCACTTTTATGAACTAGTAGCTCTAACTCCTTTGTGGAGTATTTATAGTTTCTACATATAAGATCATATCATCTGTGAAAAGAATCATTTTACAATCATTTTTCTTCTTCCTTTCCAATTTGAATGGCTTTTATTTCTTTTCCTTGCTTAATTGCTTTGATTATAACTTTCAGTACTGTTATGGGGTACTATGAGAAAATTCATATTTTACACTAATGATAATGATTAAAATATCTGTCAGGCATTAAGCTAAGTACTTTATATTCATGTTACTATTGAATTCTCATTGCAATGTTAAAAGATAGATATTATCATTCCCATTTTTGAAATATGTAGAATTAAGCAGAGGCTAAATCAATTGTATGAAGTCTCATATCTAGAAAATTACAGACCTGGAATTTGAACCTCAAAAACTACATGTGATCCTATATACTTTACCTTTAGGTCAATTTCACAAGCAATGCCAATGGTGCACTTTAGAAGTTAATGTATTTCTCATTTGCTATATAATAGTTATTTAAGTGAATCTATTTTGAAAGATTCAGTATAAATTTCTATATACATATATCAATTTTGATAGAATAAGAATTGTCTACCCTATGTAGAGACACATCTTTTAATTATGACTGTTAAATATTGGGCAATACAAATTTGTATAGCAGAGGAGGCTTTCGTCTACATTTTGAGAGTAGATTGAACATAATAGAATTAGCTGTGTCCCATATGGGTTATCTGAATAAGTCAAAATTCTGTAGAAAGGAAGTTTAAGATGAAGCACACCTGTCCCATATTGTTATATAGCTGTACGAGAATATAACAAGTATTATAATACACTAAATCTGCAACAAGAAGAGTAAAAATTGACACAAAGACAAAATAACTTAGAAAAATAGGAAAGCCAATATAGAAAAAGGAACTAGAACTTGAAAGACACATAAAAAGAAAATGTTCTTCATTTAAGGAGAAAATCAAGAAAGTTGCTGATAATTAATCATTAGAGAATATTAGAATTGTATGTAACACTCAATAAAGCTTAAAAGGAAAATTAAGTACTACATTGGAATCATTGAGAGATTTTGTCATCTTTTGAGCAAAAATAAATAATGTAAGACTTACAGAATGAATATCTTCCACCTGCTTCCATCCCACTAGATAGGTATTAGAAAGAAATTTATGAGACTGTGATATGGAAAGGCAGCAGACTCTTAAAGCAAAATCTTTGACAACTCAAGAAATGACAGATAATAAGTTAATAGTGGTAATATAAGGTATATAATAAATAATGAATACTGTGCTACTGAAAGCAACCAAGCAGAATTTAAGTGACTATATCTCAGGGGTGTTACAGATGTGATTACTTTTTGAAAGTGAAAATTTAGAATTACATTGCTTTCTCTTAATATCTCTTTTAGTAATAAAATTTTCATTTATTTACATTTGCTGTAAATACCATTGGCAGTGGCAAAATCTATTACTACACATGTATTTACTACTGTGTGTTATTATTGCAGAAAAATTTGTCATCAAGGAAACACAAAGATTGGGAATCAAATTATTTCAAGAAGTAAGATTTCATTAAATAGGCAGCTTGTATAAAAAATCTCATGCTATTACATATATTCCTATTACAGGATTAAAATTAGTTCATTGTGGAAAATTTAGAAGAGTGAGATGAAATGTAAAGAGGAAGGACCAAGGAAGAAAAACATTTTATCTTCTTCCCAATTCCTATTTTATTTTCTGGAATAGGAATTTAATATTATATGCTGTAGTCAGAAATACTGCTAAGGATATCTAATAGTCATCAAGATCACTATATTTTGAGAAGTTAAACACTGGATGTGGTTTATTGCTTTTCTCCTCATACCTCAAGAAGGAAGCAGTAGTTACAATTGAATCCTAGCCTTCTTTAAAACCCAACCTGCCTACCAACCCTTCCCTTTTGTTCTACCACCTGAACCTACAATGTCTCAAGATGAAGATTAGGCTACAGAATGGAGGGAAGTGAAGGTTCCATGGGCATTTAGAAGAGATCTTTAGAGATATATCCTGGGACACCAGCTCATTGGAATTACAGATATATTGTTTAAAAAAATTGTTCCTTGCCTCCAAGGAACATATAGGAAAAAATGACTGAACTTTGTGACAATTTGCCTGGTATTAAATATATTTTATAACATAATAAAAAGTGTTTTTTTGTGTGTCTATACCTAATCTTTGGATATCTGAGTGAAAGACATAGTTATCACTTAAACAACATCCAGTCTTTCTCCTTTCCTGATAAATCAACTCTGATTTTGTTTGGGATTTCAGTATATTTTGGCCCTAAAAAATGATTCAAGAGTGTCCCAAACTAATAATAGAAATTGTCCCTTTTTTTCCAGCCTCCTTGCACCTAGAATGTCATATGACCCACTTCTTGCAAGTGAGAGGTAAGTGCATATATGCTGGGTTAGAAAGTGTTCTGGGAAATTATACCCTTCCCATGACAAGTGGAGAGCTTTACTTATTGTTTATTTTTCCCCCAAGCCTGTTTTTTGGTCTATGAGAATAATTCTATGACAAAGAAAGATAAGACTGAGAAAATACCATCCAAGAAGGACAGAAGAATAGAATAAAAAGCCTAGTTTCTCACTGAAATCACAGAAAAAAACTAGGAATAGACTATCTCTAGACTATTAATATAGTTTTCTGTGTATTTCAGCTAAATACAACCGTGATGTTTCAAGTTTTTCACTCTTATAAGCAAAGATTTGATGAACACTTACACAGCTACGTCTATTCATACCCATGATTATGTTATGATAAATTCCTAAAAATACAATTTCTAATCCATAGTTGATCTAAATCCTCCCAAGTCAAAACATGAATGGCACAAAGAGAGGAAGATGGCAGGAGCCTCCTGAAAAGAAATCCGTTGACACTGATTAGGAAACTCTAACAGATGAAGAACTTAAAATAATAGTTACAAAAAATCTAGTGAGAGCAGAAGGCCCATGAAACTACCCAAAAGCAATTGGAATACTTTAGAAAATAAGTGATAGATCAAAAGGAGTACTTTGCCAAAGAGATTGAAGTTATAAAGTTCTAGCAGAAATAGTAGAGATAAAACATACAATGAAGTGAAAATAATGAAGTGAAAAGCTCTATAAACATAATTTCTCAGAAGAATCTCAGAAATTCTAAGACAACATCACCTATGAATCAGTGGCTCTCACCGAAAAGGGGAGAAAAATAAGATTGAAGAAAGATGAAGAAACCGTGTGAAAAAGATCAGACATCACGAAAAGAACGAATAAGGATAATGGTTATGCCAGATGGAAGGAGAAGGATAAAGGGGCAGGAAACTTATTTAAAGAAGTTAGCAGAGAAATTCCCACCTCTGTTACAAAATTAAACATGGAGGCCCAAGAAGTTGATAGAACACTGAACTTCTAAATTAAAAAAATACCTACTCTAAGACACATCAAAATAAAACTAACAAAAGCCAAAAATAAAGAAAAAATACTCAAGACTGTTACAGAGAAATATAACATATAAAATTACTCCCATCAGGCTATCATCATATTTCTCAGCAGAAATGTTACAGGCCAGGAGAGTGTGGAATGACATAGAATACTAAAAGGCATAACTACCACTCAAGAATACTCAGTCCTACAACGTTGTCATTCAAATATGATGGAGACATAAAGATCTTCAATAATAAGCAAGAGTTAATCGATTTTTTCCTTCAAGCCTGCGTTTCAAAATATAGGATTCTACAACATGGAAAATGAAAACAAAGGATTATGATGATTTAAAAATATCAGAAGACCAACAGGAGAACATGAAAAAAATACTGGAGAAAAGATAAACATGGAGTCTGTATGGACACATAAACATGATATAGTGTCAACTCATAAAAGAGTATCATAGTGCATAAAAGTTAGAAACAATTCACATGGTAGTCACCAAATCCAATCCTAAAAAGATACATAACTGGGAAGAAAACACGACTGAATCAATTATGAAACCCATCCAGAGGAAATAGCAAACAAAAACAAATGGGAAAAGAAGCAACAGAAAACAGAGACTCAAATGACAGCAATAAAGCCATACATTATCAAGTCTCATTCTAAATATGAATGGATTGAACTCACCAATAAAAAGACAGAATGGTCAGATGGATCAATCAACAGGACCCACTGATACAATAAGAAACTCATATCAGATTCAATGACAGACATAGGGTAAAAGTCAAGGATTATGGTAAAAGATATGAAAGTAACAGGATGAAAGGAAATCAGCAACTGAAATATTAATATCAGACAAGATAAACTTCTATCTAAAAATGACAACATGAGGCAAAGATGGGAACTGCATTATGGTCAAGGTGGGATAATCCATCAGGATGAAGGAACTGTTATTAACATACATGCACCCAATACCAGACCACCTAAGTATATAAAATAAATACTGACAGAGTCAAAGGGAGACATTGACAGTAATACAGTCATTGTAGCGAACTTTAATACACCACTTACATCAATAGATACATCACCCAGGCAGAAAATCATCAAAGAAATGAAGACTCTAAATGAAACAACCGATCATATGGACCAAATACAGAGTATGTTGCTCTAACAAAAAAGAATATACATTCTTCTCAAATGTGCATGGAGCATTCTAAAGGCTAGACCATATCCTAGGACACCAAACAAGTCTCAGTGAATTTAACAAATTTGAAATTATAGAAAATATCTTCTCTGACAACAAGCGGGTAAAGCCAGAATTGAAATAGAACAATAAAACTGGAAGAACCACAGACATAAGGAATTTAAACAATTGGCTTCTGAACAACTCCTGGGTCACTGATGAAACCAAGAATTATCTGAAAACAAATAAAAGTTTTAAAAAATGAGTGTTATGAGAACATTTGGGATGAAGCAAAAGTTGTTCTGAAAGGAAATATTATAGACAGACAAGCACACATCCGAAAATAAGATACCAAATTAAATATTAACCACACAACTGAAGGAGCTAGAAAGGGGAAGACCAATCAACCAAAAATCAAAGAAGTAATAAAAATTAGAGCAAAAATGAAACTGAAAACAAAAAGACCATCCAAAAGATCGATGAAACCACAAGTTGTTTCTTTGAAAACTAAAAAAATCTATAGTCCAATCCTGACTCACCAAGAAAAAAAGAAATACAACCTTAATAAAAAGAATCTAAACTGAGAGAGGTACGAGTGTAGCATATATTATTACAGAAATGCAGAGGATCATTGAGGGCACATCCATGCCAAAACTTGTGACTCGTGAGGAAATAAACAGATCTCTAGACTCTGACAACCTCCAAATTCTAAACCAGGAAGACAGAGATATTTGAACCCATCAATTACAAGCACAGGAATTGAAGTGGTAATCAAAAGTCTCCCCCAAAACAAATGGCTTCACTAAAAACTTATGTCAAACATTAAAAAGGGGGCAGTCCCCATCCTTAACCTCTTCCATGAGATCAAAGAGGAGGGAAATCTCCCAAATACATTCTAGGAGACTGATGTTGCCCTGATTTCCAAATTAGAGAAAGACAGAATAACAACAACAAAAAAGAAAATTACACACCAGTATCACTGCTGAATATCGATTTAAAAAACTCAACAAAAACTGGCAAACAGAATTCCATAGCACATAAAAAAAAAAGTTACATATCATGATCAAGTGGGATTTATTCCAGAAATGCAAGGATGGTCCGACATAGGCAAGTCAATCAATGTAATACACCACACCAAGAAAGGAAAAATAAATATCATATGATTATTATCATTAGGCACAGAAAAAGCATTTGACAAGATTGAACATCCATTCATGATAAAAAACAAAAACCGTTGGCAATATAATAAAAGCAGTATTTTACAAACCCACAGCAAATATACTCAATGGTAAAAAATTGAAAACCTTTTCTTCAAGATCTGAAACAAGAAAAGAATGTTCTCTCTCACCATTACTATTAAATATAGTTCTACAAGTACTGGCAAAGCAATAAGGCAAGAAAAGACATTAAAGGAATCATATCCGAAAGGAAGAAATCAATTTGCAGATGGCATGATAGGAAATTCCAAAGACTCTACCAAAAGCTACTAGAAACAGTAACTGAATATAGCAAAATTACAAGTTATAAAATCAACACACAAAAGTCAGTAGCATCCCTATATGCAAACAATGAAGTAGGAAGAAATGAAATTAAGAAAGAAATCCCATTCACATTTACACCAAAACAGATAAAATACCTGGGAACTTAACAGTGAAAGTGAAGGACCCCTATGATGAAAACTATAAGACTTTTACAAAAGAAATAGAAGAAAACACAAGAAGATGAAGAATATTCCATTCTCTTGGAAGAATTAACTTAGTTAAATTGATCTTCCTACTGAAAGCATTATGCAGATTTAACGCAATTCCCAACAAAATCCCAGGGACATTTTTCAAGGAAATTGAACAAACAATATTGAAATTTGTATCAAATAGCAAAAGGTCTCAAAAAGCCACAAATATCCTTGAAACAGTGGAGGATTCATACTCCCTGACTTGGAACTCTGCTACAGAGTGGTCATCATCAAAACAGAAAGATATTGGAACAAAAACAGACAAACAGAACAATGGAATAAAATTGAGAGCCCAGAAATAAAGCCACACCTATATGCACAGTTAATCTATTATAAAAGATCCAAAAGCATAGTGAAGGAAGTCAAGTCTATTCGACAAATAGTACTGGCAAAACTTGGCAGACACTTGAAAAAATGAAACTACATTATTCATTAGCACCATATACAAAAGTTAACTCAAAATGAATCTGAGACATGGACATTAAGACCTAAAACTATAAACTACATAAAGGAAAATGTGGGAAAAATGCTCCATGACATCAACTTCAACGATGTCCTTGGGTAAGTAACATTATGGCAAAAGAAGTCAAAGCAAAACTAAACAATTGGAACCACATCAAACTAAAATTTTCTGTACACTAATAGTCCAATTAAACTACCACTAAAATAAAAAGGCAACTCATGGAATGAGGAAGATATTCACACAATATGCATCAGATAAGAACTTACCCTCCAAAATACATAAAAAGTACATACACTTCAACAACTAGGATAGCAGACAACCCACTCAAAAAGGGGAGAAGAACTAATAGACACCTGTTGAATGAAAGCACACAGATGGCCTATAGACACGTGAAAAAATACTCTACATCACTCATCAGAGAACATAAAAAACACCATGAGGTATCACCGCACAACTGTGAATATGACCTATATCAAAAAAGACTAGACTTAACAAATGTTGGAGGGGTTGTGGAGACAAAGGAACCCTCCTAAATTGTTAGTGTATGTAAATTATTGAAACATCTTTGGAAAACAGTATGGAGAGCACACACACAAAAAAATAATAAAGATGAAATTGTCTATAGATCCAGCAATATCACTTCTAGGGATATATCCAAAGAATACAAATAGTCTAATCTGAAAGAAAAAAAAAAACTACACCTCGGTGTTCATAGTATAATTCACAATAGCCAATACATGGAGAGAACCTAAATACAGCCACCTGGATAGAACTGGAAGGGATCATGTTAAGCAAAATAAATAGAAAAAGAGGAGTACAGGATGGTTTCACTGATATGTGGAATATGAAGGAGGAAAACAAACCAAGAGACAAAGCCCACCAAAATTCAAAGTCTGTAAGACTGGCTACCATGGGGATTGGAGAGGGGAGGGAAGGAAGTCTGGAACAAGATGGTGGTGAAGGGCACTAGAACTCTGGTGGTGGGGGGGGTTGGTGTGAAATACACAGAGACTAAAGTGTGATTTCAGTATCCCAAATGCATATAGCAATATAACAGCAACAACAACAAAAATTAAGTCATAATTATAATTATCATAAAATAAAAACATAGTACAAATTTAAGATTCAATAAACACTCTAGAATATCTTTAAAAACTGAAATTGTATCAAAAATGCTAATTTTCCTTAAGACCTTATATCTCTTCAATTTCCTGGAAAGCCCAACAGCATGTCAAGAGAAAGTAGAGGGTTCATAATTCTGAAAAACAGTCAGATAGGTAGAATGCCCTGAAGGACTTCTTCAATATATAAATATGTATCTACATAAATAAATCTACATTTCCAGACTAATGGACACCTGGTAACACTACCGACAAGGCTGTTTACATTTCAGAGTTTTAAGTACTCACCTGGCATGTGCAGAACAGTTACTTCATGGCTCATCACAGCTCTGTGGTTAATGTCTTTGTCCCCCGAAGCCTGTCACAGGAGAGCCTAAAAAAATAAACCCACCCCTGAAATTCTATTCTCAGATTCTTAGTATTCAATTCTGAACGGAGAGTACCCAGTGCCCCATCTTTTCTATCTGCCTTCCCTGGTAAAGGTCATTCCAAAAAGTTATCAAGCTAAATGTGAACCACAGCATACAAAGTGCAGTGAAATGAAATGATGGGGAAGCATACAGCAGGCTAATTACTCCAGTGTAACTCAAACATGTGACGTGGCGGAACTCCATGATCATATTAGTTAATGGAGAGGGGAAAGAAAGGTTGAAGGTGTAGAGTGTCCTTCTGAGATGTTTTTATGTTGGTCTCTGCATACTAGCCCCATTTGACAAGTCTATCCTTTGTTATGCCCTGCTGTGACTACTCCTAGTATCTAAATTTATATGCTAAGATAGGTTTAAAGCAAATATCTGGGTCATGAAATGTCACATCCTTTAATGAACAATTTATTTCCAGCTTCCTTTGGGTTCAGTTAGCAGTAGGAATACATGGCATTTCCAAATATCAACCCACCCTAGTAAGAATAATATGTTCACTTCTTCCATTCCTGACTGCTCTTTTCACTAAAATGAGCCTATTCTCTTCTAGGTACACATTCATTCTCTATGTCTTATATGAACATGGCGATGTTAATGGAAGAAGGCCTAAGGGGAGCTCAGAGATCTAGAACAAGCACTATGAACAACATAGTATGTGCTTTATAGCCATCTGATTTCTTGACAGAGGTGTGAATGATGATCACAAGAGACTATACTGGTATGGTAAAGTCAAATAAAGGGAAAAAGTTCTCTTGCTCTAAAATGTTTAAACTCAATTCTAACTGTGTTATTGTGTTTAAAAGGAATGTACTAAGGGCCTACTACATTACTTGAGAGCTATCGGCGCTGTCTTTGACCTTGAGATGCTTAACACTTAATTGAGAAGAGCATACATGTACATAAGAAGAGAATGTGAGTATATAGGATGCACACACAGCAGCAAGAACACCATGTAAAGACTGGAGTTTTGTTACCATAAACTCAGGAGCTAGCAAAAGTGCGGAGAGAGAGCTGAAAGAGATCCTCTAGAGGAAGTATAACCCTGCCAACACCTTAACTTGGGGCTTCTGACTCCAGGATTGTAACACAATACATCTCTATTGTTCTTAACCACCCAGTTTTTGGTACTTTATTATAGCAGTACTAGGAAACTGACAATCCTGTTTCCATTATATTCTGACCATCCGAAAGTTAGAAAGGAAGTTACCTCCTTTATTCATTTACATTATAACCCCTCCATAAAATATTTCATGAGAGCAGGGACCACAGTATTGTTCTGAGTATTATAAATTCATAGATGTCTAAAATAATATTTACTCTTGAGGGACTTGATAATTTGTAATTGAAATGTAAAACATTTTTATATTCATTAATTGAACAAATACTAAGTATTGTTTGTTCCAGATGTTGCTACCAATGCTAAGATCACAGTGGAGATGAGCTTACATTCTACAAAAGAGAAGACATAAAAGCTAGAAACAGAATAAAGAGTACACAAGGTAAGATTAGAGGCTAGAATTATGAGGCAAATTTAAATTGGTTGATCAAGAAAGATCAGTCGGAAATAAACTTGGTCTCTTTTGTGACCCTAAAGCTCAGGGTAGAGCTGCTATTCCGCTGTTGGTCATCAGTCCCAGAAATGGAGCCCACACAGTGAGTAATTGGGGTAAGGTAATAGGGGACTCAATGGATATGGCAGCCCTACTGGATACATATTATTTATGAATTTTCCAATTTCATGTGACAGCGCTTTGATTCATCGCACACATTTTCTGGTTACCTTTGTATTCTAGACCTGATGTTAAATGCTTTGCACCTGTTACCACCTACTGCTCATAAAAATACCATAAAGGTAGTAAAATTGCTAAGACCTTGGAACTAGGGAGTAACAGATTTTTAACCAGATCTGACTACCTCCCAACACTGTTCTTAACTCCTATTTCTTTTCTGCTTTTGCTCTAATTATAAAGACCTTAAGTGAATAATAAATAGAACAATTAGAAGAATTAAAACTCAAGTGGATCAGATCACTATTTTGGTCTTTATTTGAAATTTGTCTCTGGAATAATATACATTTTAGTATGTGGATTTACATAAACATATACTGTACATATGATGTGTGTGTATATATGTACATATAAATACATGTATAGGTCTTATATCTTGACTCTGGAAATAAAATATGTAAATATGTAAAATATGTAAAAGCCACCTTGAGTGACTCAGAAGATCAGTGCTTTGGCTTATTGGAGAAAAATCTTGAAACCAAATTAAGAACATCCTTTTGTAAAAAAATAAAGGGAAGAAACAGTGGGATGCCATCTTTATTGCTTGCTCTATGTTCCCATCCACTAGCTCCTTAGAGAAATAAATCAAAGTGACAGTGTGTTGAAATGAAAATCAAGTTTTGCCAGCATTTTCATTTTCAAAGAATTCTTCCAACAGCTGAAAATGGAGGAAAAAAATGGAAATCATTCTTATTGCTAATGAAAGTCTTCCTTGCTGTGAAACAGTATGTGGTTGGAAAGAAAAATAACCTGGACTTAACCAGAAACTCAAAATCCAGTGCATTTCTAACCTGGTAATTAGACTGATATGAGATGTCACAAACACTCTGGGTTAAATGCCACCGGAATGGTCAGGGCGCCACTCTGCAGTCTTGGCTAATCGATATGAAATGAATGTGTTAGGAAGGCTGCTCCTGCTGACTCTGACTAAAGCCTGTCCCCATTCCCCTGCTGGAGAAGCAGGTGCTTTTTTCCATAGATCTGATTTTTAAAATAAGGTTAAAAAGTGACAGCTGTGAGACAATGAAGCCATTTCTCTGGAGAGTAACTGCCTTGGAGGGTAAGGAAAACAGTTGATGAGAGCCAGCCCTGTGGCACTTTATTAGTCAGGTGTAAAAAGAGAACTGCCTCCTTTAGAACGTGGGCTGAAAAGTTTCCTTTTCCTTCCCTCTTGGTTAATAAAATTTTTCAATTTCTAGAAAATATGAGAATTAAAATGATCTATGCTGATATTCATTTGACATTTGTTCAACAAATATATATATTGAGCTATTTTTACCAAAATATTAGTGGCAATGCTAATAAGCAACTGAAACCTAAATGACTTTATGTAAGTGAAGAAAAGTTTGATGTGCTATAACCCAAAAGAGTTTTAATTCAGCATTTAGCATTTCTACATACATGTGAATAGTCCATTGTTACTGTAAAGCCTAGTCATTTGGTGGGCTTCTTTCCTTGCATAACATTTGAAACCCAAATAAATGCATTTAGATATGAAAGTCTTATAAAGTACAAAATATATGGACTGTGGAAGAATTCAATGATGCATAGCTATTCTTTTTTATTTGTTTTAATTTGACTGAAGGAAAACTCTATCATAGCATTAAATAGGTCTAAGATATGCATGATCATAAACCACTGGTATATAAAATATACTAAGTTTACCCTGAACCATTCAATTCTGTCTTTCACCATGTAAATAGATTTACCATATTTCCTTGAGACAATCACAGGATATTGGGATGGCAAAAATGGGACGGGGTTGTGAGTTGATGACTAAGGGGAGGGGAGAAGGAGGAGCAGAGCAGCCAGGCCAGTCCTAAGAACTATTCGATGCCTTTCAGCGATCATTTAGTAAGGACATGTGGTCCGATGAGACTATACAGATATCGAGGGCCCGTGCAAGGAATTTTGCCACTTTAAGTGAAAAACTAACTTGATGGTCCTATAAGCCCCACTCTAAATGTCCTGCCTAAAACACATGCCACTTTAACTATCCCAGTGTCAGAAATGCTCAATAACCCCTGCAGTACCAGAGATCACCCCCACAATACCAGAGATCACCCCATAGTACTTACCTATGGCTTGACTTTCCTGCGATGTCCTGCTCCCTTTGACGAAGCAGGCTCCTGTGGGGCTGGGGGAACCTCTTTCTGTGACTCCTTTTTAGTCACAGGGGGTGAGAAGGCTGTCTCTAATGTGGGGCAAAAAGGGGAGCTGTTTTTGGACCCCTCAACAGACTGGGCCCCAGACAATTCAACTGCCCCCTTTGCCCTGCTTAAAAACAGCCCTGGTTTATTTAAAATGGTACAAATTTAGCATATTAAAACAACAGGATGATCTGGAAATATGAGAAAAATGGGACTGTCCTGTTTAAAAAGATCTTTATAGTTTGCATACATATAAATGACCCCTTTAAGCCAGTTTTCCCACTCTTCTTCCCTTTCCCCTCTGAAAAACAGTAATTTGATTCTATAGAAAAGTATTTTTATTTGATTCTATTCATTTGGTTTCTCTATATGCTGCAAATGAGTGAAATCAAATGATGTTTCATTTCTTGTTTGAAGGGAGCAAGGATCCACAGAAGAAAGCAGACATGTGCACAATGATATTCAAGTCACAATGATGCCTGTTTGGGGAGAGTGTCCCACAAGCACAGCTGAGAAATAAATCCCTGTGAGGGTAATTAGGGAACCATTTAAGAGGATCAGAGTTTAACACTGGTCAGGTTGTAAATGATAAATTAGGGTGACATCACCCAACAGAAGGATCCACAGAAGCAACGAAAGGGCCAGAGACTCGGAAATTTGGACAATGGCAAGGTATTATGGATTGAATGTGAGGTTGCAGGAAGGGGATATTTTTAAAAGAGATAAAAAGAACGTAGGTGGCCCCAAATATCTTCCTCAAGAATGTTGTTTTTGTAGAAAATCAGGAAACAGTAGTGAGCAGGAGGGATCATGATCACAATGGAGCTTTTGGAAGATAGTGTTTATGACTTGTGAGGACAGACATCTTGTTTAGAGGCAATTACAATAGTATAGACAAAGCATTATGCGACCTCAAGGAGGGTAGTGGCTGTTGGGATGAGGAATGAAACAGAAATCAGAAAAAGTATTGGCTGCTAAAAGTTTAAGTTTGGGGCCAGACGTGAAGTTGTCCTAATGACTGTTAGAAATTCCAATCTCAGGTCGAGAGAATCCAGGATTGGAGACGTAGATAAAGGTCTCCTGAGAAATAAAATCTCTAGCAATCACTAGGGATCTATTGTCCCTTGTGGGAAACTAAATTTCAGAGTCAACTTAACAAGTGGGATCATCAAGGGAGGATGCACCGTGAGTCAGCTAGAATGGAAATGGCAAGTGTGGTCCAGGCCATGGGGAAGTCAAGTGGTGTGGATCACAAAGAGGGGCAGTTGTTCCTGGTGATATGTAGGCATTGGGAACCATTGGCATAGATTAGGACACACTGTGATGGCCAAATCCAAATATCTATGGGTTGGAGAGTGAAAAACTGTGGCAAGAGAAACAGTGAACAGAGAGTTAAGATTTAGGATGAAAGTATAGTGAATGGAAAGCAGGTTAAAGGGGATTTTTTTTTAGGAGTAAAAACACATGAAAATATCCATGAAAGGAAAGTAAACTTGAAGTAAGAGAGAATAAAGTTGTCTGGGTGGCTCTCAGATGAGTAAGAGTAAGCATATAAATGAACTACTACATGGCTTGCCTGACAAAGTAGAGAATGTTTAAAATTGCAGATGCTGGGGTGGATGAAAAGAAATCTGCAAAGTTTAGTTCCTGGAAAGCACAGTAGTCTGAGGTTAGGGTCAACTCCAAGCCTAACCAGGTTTGAAACAGGCAGAGAGGATTGTAAATGAAGCTCAGTGACGTTTAGATAAAGACCAAGTTATGAAGTCCATGAAAATGAGAACAAGAGCAGATTGGGATCACGAATTGGTATTTCCATCAGTGATGGCTTATTCTTTGCAGCAACTTAACTGGGTCACAGGATGCCCCAACTAAGTGTTAATTCTCGGTGTGTCTGTGAGGCTGCTCCAGAGAGATCGGCATTGGAATTGGTAGACTTGGTGAGGCAGATTGCTCTTCCCAATGTGAGTGGGCCTCATGCATTCTGTTGAGGACCTGAAGAGAACGAAAGCCAGAGGAAAAGAGACTGGGCTGCCTTTCTGCCTGCCTGCATGAGCCCAGACATCAGTCTTCTCTGGCCTATGAATTAGGATTTACACAACAGACTAATTCTCAGACCTTCTGTTCAGAGTGGAATTACACCCTTGACTTTCCTGTGTCTCCAGCTTGCAGATGGCAGATCAGGTATTCTCAGCCTCTATAACTGTGTGACCCTGTTTTTCATAATAAATCTATCTGTTCTGTCTCTTCTGCTTTTCTTTTTCTCTGGAAAACTCTGACAAACATACCATTTTTACCATAACAAATATGGTGTTTGTGTGCGCATGTTTACATACTTACAGACATATATGTATATGTACATATGTATGTACACATACATACATCTAATGTATATATTTTTCTGACTATAGAAATGTAATATTACTGAGATTGATGACATATCTTTAAGGTACTAAATCAAGTTATTACAATGATAATTTATTTGAATGATGAAGGTGAAAGGTGAGGCATAAAAATAGAAAAGAGAAGCCTTATAGTTCACATGAATGTAATATTTTTGCCATGTTCAAGGTTCTTTTATGTACTTAGTGATCCTCTTTGATCTTTACAGCATAACTCTGGAATCACTCAGGCAGGAATTATTTTCCCAATTCTGCCAACAAAGACACACAGATCCTCATTTTCTAAATCCTAATCCAGAGCACTTTCCACCGCAATCCTCATATGATTTGGAATTATATATAGGTAGAGAATGATAAACTCTCTTTAAATTTTGATCTGTTTCTCTCTTGTTTTATAAGAGATTATGTCATCAGTTGGGCAGCAATAAAGCCAAAATTCTTAGAGTGGATGTTACAGTAATTAACTTGGAGTTTCATTGTGACTTTCAGCAGGATCCTATCAAGGGAGAGTCTCTGTTGCATCTCACGTAAAATTTATTTTTTTCCAAGTTATTTAGTATCTGAAAAATGGTGGGCTGAGCACATCATTGCTTTCTGCAGCTTCAAGGGGCCCATTCCCCTCACTGGTTCTTTTCCCATGGTTCTCACTCAGGCATGTAATTTAAGAAAGCTGCCATTTTATTTTGGAGGTTAAGCTGAGTGCTTCCTCCAGTAATTGAGGTCACCTTCATGTGGGCAGGAGGTGGTCTGAGGTAATTCCATTTTTTAAAATCTTTCCTGTTCTTTTTCTCTGAAGATATCTTTCAGAGATGGCACTGAAAAAGTCAGAATAGCATGATTTTTAACTGGTGGTAGATTCATGAATATTCCATTTTTAATTTCTTTGTATTATATATCTGTTTTACATGTACCAAGAGTTCTTAATGATTTTTTAAACTTTAAAAATTAACTTGTTATTGTTTTTTTCTCTACAGCCATACTCATTTTAAATATTGAAATTGCTTTTCAGTCTATGGGTATTACACTGCACCCACCATCAGAGTTCTAGTGACGTTAAGCGGTATGATTTTTTAAACTAAGATTCTTCTCTCACTGTATTCCCTTTGTTTTTTTGTTTTTTTTTCTTCTGATTCTGGTACTTGTGAAGAAAGCAACCAAATTGCAATTTTCTAAAATCAACTATTTGCAAAGACTAAGGATTGTCTACTAGACTCTGCTCTGTTGTGGCCAATTCATTACCTCTTATAACTTAGAATGAAAAGAGCATTGTATATAATTCTACATGCATTGTATGTGTGGTTATTTTTTTCAGCTTCTCTCTTTTGTTACAGGATTTTTTAAAAGTCCTTCGTTTTGAAATACTGAAGAGCAGTGGTGCTGTAGAAATTGAATAGTAAGCATCGAGAGGCCTGATGTTTAAAATGAACTTGAGTGAAATCAGATGGTAAACATTTGGGTCTTCCTTCCTGCCTCGCTTGTCTGCTAGGACATTATCTCCTCAAATTAAAATAACCTTCCAAAAATGCCAATTCCCATAGTGACTTTAGGAGTAAGGAAACAAGAGAGTGACCACAGAAAGTAGCTAATGCTAGCAAAGGAGACAATAAACATGTTTGAAAGAGGATAAAAGGAAAAAACCTAGTGTGAAGTAAGTGTCCGTGTGCCCACAAAAGAATGCCTTTGCTGATGTCTTAAGACTTCTCTACGGAGGGAGAAGTTCCAGTGAGTAAGTGCAGTGAGAGAAGAATGAGTCGTTTCTTCTTTCATTCACAGAAAGTATGTGATATAGGATGATCATTCTGATGTTGCGATAGATTTAGTAACATAAGGAAGAAGATGCCAGGGATAGTAGTTTTGTCCTAGTATGTGGAGTGTGTACAATGTCCTCTCAGAGAATGAAGTCAGTCCTCTGGTCACAGTCCTCAAACAGGGCTACTGGCTTCTTCCCCTCACCCCCATTCAACTAATTTATTTCCCCCACCCTAACAAGTTCCCTTCTCCCTGCCTTTTCCTTCTTCTCTGGTAACTAGTATTCTTACATCCTGTGAGGCTTATTGTGTCTTGTTTTGTTTCTTTATGTTCCACATATGAGTGAAAGCACCTGCCACTTTCTGTTACTTCCTGGTTTATTTCATTTGGTATAGTCACCTCAAATTCCATCCAAGTTGCTGCAAAGGGTATCCTTTCACCTTGTTTAACAGCCTGCATAGATTCCATTGAGTATATACATCACAGTTTCTTTAACCAGTCATCAATGAGCATTTGGGTTATTTCCCTGTCTTGGCTATCGTGAATCATGCTGCTATGAACACAAGCTTGCAGATATATTTTATCATTAGTGTTTTTGTATTCTGTGGGTGTCCAACATTGACTTCTTTTTTAAAATCAGGATTACCAATCTCACATAGATGCTTGCTAATGCTATGCAAACCTACTGCGTTGTCCTGATCAACTCGCTGGTAGAGCTGCTTCTATATTCTTTCAGAATAAGGTACTATCTCCCCAACTCCTATCTCATCATTGGCAGCCTCAGCTCAGACATCAGGTGGGAAACTGGAACTATCAGATGGAAACTTCGAGTCACTGCCTTCAAACTAGCAAATCTGCCTACACCGTATTTATCATTTCTTTCCTTTTTCCTGTTTTATCAGATGAATGTGCCTCCTCCTCCTATCTAAATCCACTTCTTTCTCTGGAGGAGCTGACATTCTGGCCTTCTCAAGAACTACACCCATTCTCCCTTCTCTCGTTTGTATTGATCCTCTTGATGATCACTTAAAACATTCCTGTCTCACAGATCAACCTTCTTCATATCACAAATCTTCCTCACTTTTCTTCTCTCTTTCACAGACTATTTAAAAGAGAAGGATAGAGTTTTTTGTAAAAGTTTTCAGCATTGGGCTTGGGCTGAAGTTCATGGTCTCTGACTCCTCCATATTGAGCTGGGAACTGAGGCACCTATGACCTTCAGGAGGATAAGTTGTAAAAGTTAATACTGGTCACTTTCTCAGGCAGTTTCCTGTTTGGGTCTTTGGTAAGCTAAGTCACAAAATTCAGACTCCTCATCCTGGACTGTTGGTTTTTGGGAACTTGAGTTTGTTGTGTTCCACTAAGCAGATGCCCTCACTGCCTGCTGATAATCTTGGTTCGCTTTGCCAGCCTGTGGTCCTTCCCTTCCCACTCCGCCTCTTGCTGTCTCTCCCTTGAATCCGTTCTTGCCTGTAACTAATCCCAGAGAGACCAGGTTTAATGAGGCCTTTCCTTTAAGTTATTTTTTGTAACTGTTCTTTATCTCACTTAGCATCAAATAAGGAAAGGGCAGAGAGGAATGGCGGCTGAGGTGGTAGGAATATAAATTGTAAAATATCAGTGTAGTCATGGGCCACTATTTGAATATTTCTGTAATAAGCTCACTTGAAGGGCCAGCTCCACCTGCAGTAGTCAGTGAAGACCTGTCTGATCTGATCTTTTAGTTCCTGAGAGTTGGTAAAAGTTCAACTGAAGTCAGTGTACTGACATCAGCTGTAGTTAGGCATCCAAACACTAGCATTTACCAAAGCCAATACAGCCTGACTTGCTACAGAAACCAGGTGTTGAGCTATTCAAACAATTATTGATCAGAGTATTTGCCGATCCTTTAGTCACACATTAGCTTTATTCTTATCTTTATTTTAATGTCTACAGAGGTTGGTCCCCATTCATAGTTTCAGCCTGTACCAAGATGTGGCTTACTGCTCACTTCATTCTACTCCGTAAAGAATGCATAGCAACATAGTCTAAAAAAGAAGACATTGGCTAGAGAGTTAGGGGTCTGAGTTTCTATTTCTTCGGTTTCTAAGTAGCCTTGAGTTCTTAACCGCTCCATGCCTCAGTGTTCCCATTGCAAAATGGGGATGGAATTAGTTGTCCTACCTACCTTATAGGACTTTTGTGAGGTTACACTGAGGTAATAAATAGAAAGTTCTTTAATGAATGTGCTATGCAAATTTTAAGAAATGGAAATAGAATGAATTTTGGCAAATTGTTAATGTGCTTATCCAGTCCTTTCTCTGAGTGCCTTAAACCCAGGTTGCCATTGCATTATACACTTTCACTTAGCACATATTTGTAATTATACATGTAATAAAACACTGACCTAAACAAATAATTAATGTAAACTTGCTTTTTCTATAGACATATATTTATAACTAACCTTTCATGTATAGCTCTATAAATGTGCTATATTTCTCTTCCTTGTAACTTTTTTGTACAATATAGGTTTATGAAACATACATCTTATCTTACAACTGATGCACCACACATGGATAGATGATAGGTATCTTTTAAAAACTAAATAATTTTGCACAGTAGACTTAGATTTCCCTGAAGATCAACATCCCTTAAACTAAAGTAATAGCTTTAAAGCTTTGTACTCAGTTGTAATATAGGTAGTATATACCATTACATTGTAGAACCAAAGAGAGGCTTGGAGGGATGAATTCGCAGTGAGTCAGTAGAGAACCCAGAGAGTCCGCCATCTGAAAATTAGTTCATCTCTTTCCTCTTATCACTTTTAAGTGAAAAACATGACTATAAACTTCTGAAAGCTTGTTAATCTATTATTCATGAAAGGAACCCAAATAAGAGTTGTTTGGTGCATACTTTTGAGTCTGAAAGTATAGGTCCTTACATCTAAGAAAGAAACCAGTAAATAGAAATTCTGTCAACAAGCACAAGGTGACATATCATTATCAATGATATGTCAATGAGGATTCACTTTTTCTGGAAGATTATGTCTTTTAAAAATTACTGATCCAGTAGTGCATCAGATATAAACAATTTTTATTTGATCCTAAATTCAGTCATTCAGGAAAATAAATGCAGAAAATAAAAAAAGAATAACAGTAATGAATAAAAACATATACATTTATTTCTTATTGTGCAAAATATATGCATTAAATTTAATTAGTTATATATATGCACATAAGCTATTTTACCTAGATATTGAATTAGCTCCCTTTTTGTAAACTTCTCCAAAACACTGGATTTTAAAAATTGAGCAGTTGATTTTGGGGTCAAATATATAGACCCTTATTGTTCTGAACCATTGGAATCATGATCATAAAAACAAAGTTTACCTACTAGTATAAAAGTATGCAAGTAAGTGGAAATGATTTATAGTAATTTCTTTACTCCTGTGAATTTTAGGATATTTCTTCAAAAATAAGTTATTGAAATTTTATTAGGGATTGCATTGAATCCACAGATGGCTTCATACAGTAGACTTTAACAATATTAATTTTCTAATCCATGAATATGAGCTATCTTTTATTTATATGTATACTTTTTTATTTCTTTCATTAATGTCCCATAGTTCTCAGAGAATACTTCTTTTGATTCCTTGTTAATATATTCCTAGGTATAGAAGTACAATAGATTTTTATGTTGATTTGCAATTTACAAAATTCTATTATTTTGAATTTTCTATATGCAAGACACTTTCATTAGCGAACAGACTTTTTCTTTTTCAATGTGGATATTTTTATATTTCATCTAACCAGGACTTCCAGGACGATGTAGAATGGGAACGGTAAATGTGGGCACTAATGTCATATTACTGAGCTTAGAGGTAAGTATTTCAACCTTTCATTATTGAATGTTAGCTGTTGGTCTGTGGAAATGGTTTTTATTTGTGTTGAGGCATGTTACTTTTATATACAATTTGTTGCGAGTATCTTAAGAGGATGTTGCATTTTGTCTAATGCTTTTCCAGTATCTATTGAGATAAGCATATGATTTATCTTTCATTCTGGCAGTGATATGGACCACATCGATTTGTGTATGTTGAATTATCCTTTCATTCCATGAATAAATCCCACTTGGTCATGATGTATAATTCTTTTAATATACTGTTGAATTTCACTTTCTAGTATTTTGTTAAATTATTGTATCATCAAGAATATTGACCACAGGTTTTTCTATTTTTGTAATATCCCTGACTGACTTTGATATTAGGGTGTTTCTGGCCTGAAAATTAATAAGGAAGTATTACCTCCTCAATTTTGTAGAAGAATTTGAGAAGATTGCTATTCATTCATCTTTAAATGTTTGGTGTAATTCAGTAGTGAAGTCATCTCATGCTAAGTTTTTCATTGTTAGATTTTTTTATTATGGATTTAATCTTCTTACTAATCTGATCGGATTTTCTGTTTCTTCATAATTCAGTCTCGAGAGGTTGTTTTTGCTTTTGTAAAGGTACAACAAGAATGAAGGCGAGCAGGCAGGTGGCAGGAAGAGGAGGAAGAAACACTTTATTTTCCACGTAGTTGTTTACACTGCTTTCTCCATCCTGGCCCAGCAGTCATCCGGGGTATGTGGCCTGTATTCTTCAGATGTTATTGGCGTAATTATGACTCCACCAGTACACACCTGTGCCGTGCTCTCTTTTTTTGGTATATAATTGTTCCTGATAGTATTTTATGATCCTTTTTGTATTACTGTGATAGCATTCGTAATACCTCATCTTTTATATCTAATTTTGAGTCTTCTCTCATTTTTTTTTTTTTTTGCTAATCTTGCAAATGATATGTCAATTTTGTTTCTCTTTCTTAAAAAATTGTTTTAACTTTCTCTTCTCCATTTCATTTATTCTTTACTATTTCTTTCCTTCTAATGTTGGGCTAGTTTGTTCACTTTCCTCTAGTTTCTTCCAGTGTAAAATCAGGTTGTTTGATATATTTCTTTAAATTTTGTTGAAGTAACATACACCATAACATTACATAGGTTTAAGGTTTGCAGCATTGTAAATAAACATGTATTATACATTCATTTCATCATTAATGATCCAGTTCTATCCTTCATCATATAATTGACCCAAATTGCCCACACTTTCCCCCTTTCCTTCTGGTCACCACTTGAGAGGAATGTTCTATATATGTCTGTTAGGCCCATTTGGCTAAAGTCTGAAAATCATTAGATTGTGTTTTCCTATTTATTGAATTTTTTTCTTTTTTCTTGTATGAGGCAATGACAGATCAATTAATTGGTTTAGAACTTTTTATTCAATTTTCTGAAAAGTTCTGTGTAGAATTTCAGTTAGGATTGTTTTTTATATTAGTAGCTTTTTCCTTTTTTTGTTTTAACTACTAATTAAGTAGCTATTGAACTAGATTATTTTAATTTGAATTGACTTTGGAAGATTACAGTTTTTGATGAATTATCCAATTCATTTAAGTTTCATATGTTTTTATAAATTTTTTTAGTATTCTGTTATCTTTTTAGTGTCTTCCAAGTGTAGTGATATTTTGTTTAATTCCTGAGAATTAAAATTTGTGTTTACCCTCCATTTTTCATCTTCCTTTGTCAATTTTGCAAGAAGTTTGTTGATGTTACTGATTTTTAAATCATCTGATTCTTCTTTGAAGGATATTTTCTAATATTTTATCTTTATTTCTTCATAATTACTTTCATTTTTATTATGTTTTATTATTATTGCCACTAAAGCAATGCCTTGTTTGACAACAAGACCAGTACAGCTTGTTTTGGCACGTACAAGTTAAATTTTAAATCAGAAATAGTAAAATATTGTTATAAAATAAATGCTTATTTTTTAAGATTCTTATGTCTTTTGAATTAGCATTGAAAGACTAACCTTAAAACACTATATACTACAACATTGTCTTACAAGGCATCGTCATATGCTGTATGTTCCAGATGAAATTCGGACTGTGAATTCAACTGAATTGGTCTTAATCCTCTTCAGAAATACAAATCCATTGGTCATGTGCTTGGATAGCACGGTGGTGTCAAATTACTATAAAATATTTACATGCAATAACACTTCTTATCTCTTTACATGCTTGTGACAGAATTGGTGTTCTTAGTAATATGCAGACCAAATAAATGATTGGCACTGGTCTAACCACCGAGACTGAAGACCAACTAACCCAGCCAACTGGTCAACAAAGTAAGCATTTCTTTTTTAAATGCACTGCTTCTTTCATGCAGCGGTATTAGATAATAAAATAAATGAGCCAATGTGGATATGGCAAATCTGTAATAAATGTACCACAACATCTTAACTAGGACTTACTTGAGAAATGACAGGTAGTTAATACTCCCAAAGACTTCTGAGACATACAGACTTGGATTAGCACATTGAGATAAAAAATCCTCTTGTCCTAAATTTCCCATCAGCTCCACCCACGATTTTTACCAAACTTACTTGAGAGCTTCTACACTGTTCTCAATACCCTACAGCCACATCTGGCCTCTATTTATGACTTTTCATTTCATCACATTATAGACATTGCACCTTAACATTTGTGTTAAATAGATTTATATGTATTTGCATTTTTGACTCTGCTTCCTAGAGAAAAGCTGTTTTTTCTTAAAGTCTTTAATGTCTTCATTTTTAAATACTCTGATATTTTATGTTAATTACCACCATCATTATCATTACAAGATGAATCATTTTAAGTCCCAAGGACTTTAGAGAACTGTCCAGTAATCACTGGAAGATAGTTCCATTGATCGAGAGACATGGTGAATATTGAAGAGTACAATCCTAAATATTCGTCACCTAGGCTAGACCTCACTGATTCCCAACTACCAGTATACTTACTGAGGAATTCAGTATCTCATCTACTGGGGTATTTGCTGATTTTTCCTGAGTCTTTAAAATATCTGAATTGACTTAAAAATAACTGAACTGACCACATTAACAAAACATTCCTTGTAGTATTCTGAATGCCAGAGCAGCCCTATGTGTCTTGGAAATGGAAATGACTTTCCCTAATATGAACCACACATTGTCACCTGGGTTCCCAAGATACAATAACTATACACCCTGTCTCAAAGAATATCTAGTGAAAAGGACTGTTAACTTCTATAATGCTTTAAGTTATGTGTTAGATGGATGAATACAGATAAAATTAGATTGGTATGAAAATGAAGGGATTACAAGAAATTACAATGTTAGGATCTCCATAAAAAGTAATCAAGCCTAAATTAATCTAAAGGGATAAGAAAGGGCCAATCAATTTTGAGAGACATTACACAAATTGATTATATATAGGATAACAGGAAATGTGAGGCTTTCAGAAGACAAGAATATGGAAAGAAGAGTAAGTCTTTGAGTAAACTGGCAGCCATACATGTAATATTTCTGTAATAAAATCATTTACCCAAATTTGAAATGATTATACACAAAGCATTCTGATAAAATTATGCATAAATTGTTGTAAAAACAGCAACTCCGAGTAATGACTAAATGATGAGTCAAGTAAATGGATATTTATTTTTGTACCAAAGAAATATTTAATTACACAATATAGTTTTTAAGTCTCATAATGTAGTATATATAAAATATTGCAACATAATGTATAAAATTAGAAAATTAGAAAAGCAATAAAAATAAGATTCCAAGAGAAAATAAAAGTCTAGTAGGTAAGAAAAATTAAAGCAGATAATTCAAAGAGAAGTAAAAACAATTAGCATTTAATTTGATAAAAGTTAAATTTAAAATACAATCCCTATATTTAATATTTCTTATCCTAACAAATTAATAAATATTTAAAAATACTGTGTTCCTCTAAGTGGTGGGATATATAATACAGACTCAGATATTCTGGTATTATATTCCTATGAAGTGATTTAAAAATATAAAAAAACCTTCAGAAGTCTCTATGTCTGGAATTATATTTCTTGACCTGAAAAAATAATTTGAAACACAAAGATTGATTTAGGCATAAGGTTCACTAGAACCTTATCTCAAGTATTAAAAAATGGGGTTAAAACCTTAAACACCGAATAATATCTCCATGCTGATTTATTAACCTTTTATGTAGAGAACGTCTTTTTGGGTTTCAGAATATATTAAGTACATTTTTTTGGTAAAATAAAAATAGCATTGATGAATTTTGTGGAGAAATACTTACAATGTCAAAATGGTCAAACAAAATAATTCATATATAGTAATATGCTGAATATACAAATGACAAATCATTAGCATTTTATATTGTTTCCTGATGCTTTTCTAATTAGCAACAGTTACCATTTTTCTCCATTCTTTACTTGCTTCTGTATTTTCCAAGCTTAGAGTCATGTTTTACATATATATGTACATACACACATTTTATAGATACATATATGTTATACATATGTAATTATGTATGTTTATATGTGTATATGCATGAATGTATGCATGGATGCATGTATTTTTCTGAGTAGTCATCTGTTTTATGTATTTATTATACTTTACCCGTTGTAGTGGCCTCAGATGTCCCTGTGTGACCCTCAGGTCTCCCTTCACAGCACATCGTCATGAGGAATACAGCTCACTGACAGCCTGGAACTGCAGTTGTCTTTAAGATCTACTCCACTGACTGATATGTCATACTTTTCTTGTGCACTGCCAAACAGTGATGGAATACAGTTATATTCTTGGACTTAGCTATTTACACTCCAGTGAAGATCTAATTGATGGGTAATCTTTGTCAATATTATAGTAGGTGATCTAAAACTTTCTCAGAGTTGTACAGCACTCTGAGACTCTGACCACATCTTCCTTCCTTTTGCTTGTAAAGAGTTTCTTTTCCATGATGTTTATCTGTTACTGGTTTTACCCAAAAACCATCAAATCTAGGGTACTTAAGTTGATTCCACTTCTAGCTGTTAGGTATAAATTGATAAATATCTATAAACAAGTGTTCTTTTCTTTGGGTTGTTTACTTCTATAAATGCTTTTATTGTACTTGTAATGGATTTGTTAGGTCAAAGTGGTGCTGGTGAGAGTGAGCAAGACACACTGATGAGACGCTGAGTCCATTCAGAAAGAATTCGTGGAGAGTGGTGTTTGGTCAGGAAACACACAAGTTTATTAAAAGCAGAAACAGTGAGCTGAAGCGCCCCTATAGGCGGGGAAAGTTACATCAAGGGAATGAGCACGTGTGTACAACCCATATTACCTGCCTCTCAAGCAAGATGGATTCTTGAATATATATGAGGGATGGGTGTTTCTTCCTTCTTGGGTGTGTGGAGGTTACCTGGAATAAAAAAAAAATGGTGTGAATATCTAGGGGTGTGGCCTAGACCCAAGTTGCTAAGGCTGGGTCCATTTTAAGCTACTCCATTGTTTGTATATAGGAATGCTACTGATTCTGTGTGTTTGTTTTACATTCTGCCATGTTGCTGTTTTCATTTATTGTTTCAAGCTGTTGTTTTGTGGAATCTTTAGGGTTTTCTAGATATAATAGCATATCATCGCGAAACAATGATAGTTGTATTTCTTCTTCAATTTGTATTCCTTTAATATGCTTCTCTTATTGTTTATTGCCTTATTGTTCTGGCCAAGACTTCCAGAACTGTGTTGAATAGTAGTGATGACAGTGGGCAACCTTGTCTTGTTCCAGATCTTAGGGGAAAGGCTCCCAGTTTTTGACTACTGATTGTGATATTGGCTGTGAGTTTGTCATATATTGCTATTAATATGTTGAGGTGCGTGCCTTCTATTTCCACTTTGGTGAGGGTTTTTATTATGAAACGGTGTTTAATCTTGTAAAACGCTTTTTCTGCATTGTTGAGATGATCATGTTTTTTCATTTTCAGTTTGTACATTGATTGATTTGGGTATGTTGAAACATCCTTGCATCCTTGGAATATACACTATGATCAAGTGGGTTTTAATTTTCTTGATGTGCTATTGAAATATATTTGCCAGGATTTTATTGAGAATTTTTGCATCTTACACTCATCAGTGATATTGGTTTGCAGTTTTCTTTTTTGGTACTATCTTTGTCTAATTTTGGAATCAGATAATATTATCTTCAGAATGTATTTGAGAGTTTTCGCCCCTCTTCAATTTTGTGTGCTTCTTTGAATGTTTGTCTAATTGTACTGCTCTGTGATAGACTTTTTGAGCTGATGCCATATCGTATTTATATATTTATATAGGTTACCTTTTTCTTCCCCCCTTTGATATTTTTGTATTTTCTCCTGTTGATCTCATCTGTTTCTTCTTTTGCTTTTCTGTTTATCACCATTCTGGAGGCTTGGTAGGGTTGTTTTGTTTTGTTTTTAACTTTCCCTGTTGTGGGTCCCCTTTCAAGATTTCTTGAATGGCTGGCTAGATGATAACTTTTGTTTGTCATTGAAGATCTTTATTTCTCCATCAAATTTAAATGAAATTTTGCAAGGTAGACTATTCTTGGCTGGTAGTTTTGTCTCTTAGTATTTTGTCTGTCATTCCACTCCTAGCCTGTAGTAGTGTTTCCGTTGAGAAATCTGATGTTAGTCTTATGGGTGTGTCTTTGCAGGTTAAATTTTTCTTTAGCAGCCTTGAGCAATTTTTCTTTGTCATTGACCTTTGCTAATTTAACTATGCTGTTTCTGAAAGAAGATCTATTTACATTTAGAAATTTTGGTGTTCTCTCTGCTTCTAGAACACCTGTGGTTACTTTTTGTAAGAAAATATTACTTATTTAAATAGGTTTTTCTGCTCCTTTCTCCCTTTCCTCACCTTCTGGGACACCTATTAACCTTATGCTTGTTCTTCTCATAGTGTCTGACATTTCTTTTAGTGTTTCTTCAATTTTCCTCAATCTCGTTTCCCTCTCCTGTTCCATGAGGGTTGTCTTTTTTAACTCATCTCCAATATCTGATATCCGTTCCTCTGCTTGATTCAGCTGTTTATGGAATTTTCCATGTTTATCTGCAATTCCTTGACTTATTTTTCATCTCTAACATTTCTGCTAGGATTTTCTTTGTGGCCTCAATCTCCTTGGTGAAATAATCCTTTTGATCTATCATATCTTTTCTGAGGTCTCCCAATTGCCTTCAGGTTGTTGTATGAGCTTCCTGCATCTCATTCATGTTTAATAACTATCCTTTGAACTCTGTTAGGTTGTCCCAATCCATGTCAATAGAGTTCTCTGGAGAGCTCCTGGCATCTTCCTCTTTTGGGGGCCAGTGGAGTTTTTTTGGTGGCTTAGATTTTTGCATGTCCTTTTCTGCCTTCAGTTTAGTGCTGTAGCTTTCTTTTACTGTATATTTCTTTCAATCTGTATGATGCTAAGGCAGGTGGCAGCCCCTTATTTTAATTGAGGTGGGACTGCTTCTGCTCTCTAGGATGCCCTCTGCTGGTGGGCCACTGATGCCTTTTCAGGTGGTGCTTGAAGGCTTTGCAGCCCAGATGTAGTGCAGGAACACAGCTCTCAGGTAGCCCAATTACATGTATTAGGATTTATGGGTCTGGGTCTGAGTTGGGGCACCATGGGTGCCATAGGGTCCTGAGGCCTAGTGGGTGCTTATTACATCATTTTAATGATATTAATTTTACTGTATTTTATTATAAAATCTCCAATCTGATGATCCCACCCATAAGTTTTTCATTGCAATTTTTTTTTTTTATATTTTCCTTACCCTGCTGACAATAAGTATTACTCAAACCAACATCTTGACTACTGCAGATCAACTTCTATTGACTACTTTTTATTTTCTTCACTATAGGTTTCAGTTTTCTATTTCTTTCAAAGTTTTTAATTTTTTAATTGTACTGAACATTGTTAACGATATGTTTTAGAAGCTCTTCTGTTATCTTCCTCTGGAAAGTATTTGTTATTGTTCCAATGTACTGTTCAGTTCCAGGATGGACATCTTGAACTTGCTTATGTTCAATCTTACAATTTTTTAGTGGATTTCTTTGAGCAGCTCACATTTCCCATACCTTTGACATGGGTATGATTTTAGGCTTGATCGAGAGCAGATCTAGATTAGGTATTGGTTTTTCTTTTAAAGTTGGGGTTTTCTGACATTTCAAGTGAATACCCACCATGTTAAAAAGATGCTTACAAGTTTTCCACACTCTAACTGGACTCAATTCATAGCTGCTGTGCTCTGTAAGCCCTATATTATCTTGCTCTGTGGCTCTGTGGCAGCAGTGTGACCCATTGGCAAGAGCCCATTTGGAATTCCTCTGTGAGGTGAGCTTCTCTCCCATGTCTCTCCCAATGACTTAAGCTACCAGGAGAACTTGATGCATCACTGCCATGCTGTGTATGGACAGTCTGGCTCACTGTGCTATGGTCAGAAAGCTATTATCAGGATGGTAGCTGGTCTTATTGTGGATATCTCTTTTAGGGTTCCACCCTCAATGATTATACTGCCTATTGCAGAGTGCCAGAAAGCAGTTTCTTCAAATACTTTGTTCAGTTTTATGGTTATTTACAAGAAGACGACCTAAAATTATTTCGTATTTATTTATAGCTGGCTGTGCTAGCTTATGTTTGATAATAAAAAATGTCATATTCTAAGTCAGTTCTACCTAATAGAACTTCTGTAATAATGGAAATGTTTCCCCAGTATGCCAGCCAATAGAAGTGCTACTCTCCCCATACTACTACTGAGACTTAAAATATGACTTGAACTAAAGAGCTGGATTTTTTTTAATATAAATTAAGTGATATTCAACTCACGAGGATATGAACTACCATGTTAGACAAACTGATAGGGATAATAACACTTAACCCAAGTAAGAACAAACTTCCTTATTTGAGCTTATCTTGATATTGTTACTTAAATCAGTTTTCTGGCTAGCTTTGTTTGCTCAATTATTTCAGAACCAAATTATAAAGAAGAAATCCTCCAATTACCATGACTCTTTCTCTAAATGTGTTTTTTTGATACTTTTATTTTGCATCTGACATGCCAATCTTTGCTCAGTCTTCCTACCTTCCTTAATTTAGCCTGTTTCCTTGACTGTGATCCAGCATTTTGCTCTAAAAATATTCAAGACCTTTTACTTCCACTAGTAAATAGAAGCTGTGTTTCTATCATCCTTAGAACCTTGGTAGCAGTACTATGTACTTACTGTGCCTCATCATAACTGTTTTCTTATTTTGATTCCTAGGGTGAACAAGAGGTTTGTGCTTAGGAGAAGAACAGAATTCAGATAAACAATGACTGGGATTACTTGTATTTATCACTACACATAGATAATTACACCAAAATTTGTTTTCCTCATAATGATAAATGTCTACCATTAGAATTATCAAATTAAGTCTAAATCATTTATATTTCTCTAATCAAAATTCAGTGTGCAAGTAAAAGCATAACCGCACATAGGTTTCCATCTAATTTGTTACTGGAATGTAAAGACAGGGTTGTTTTCCCACTAGATTTCAACATCACCTGCTGGAAAGTAACAAAATAAAAATACATACAATCTACATTTAAAAATATACAGATTATGGGAGTACTAGATTAGATTGTTTAGTCTGTATAAAACAAATTAAATGATATCAAACTGTTTATTATCACTAGCTCTTAATGTTTCACTTGCAAGTGTGTGTATGTGTATATTGGGGGTATTTGAAATAACTTAGACCTGCCAGCTCAAATATTGAAAAGGTGGCAATCTCAGAATTACAAGCTGAAGTTACTAGAATTATTTCTCCTAATGTTTCTCAACCTGCTTGCTGACTGCTCCCAAGTTGAGTTCCTTGACTGCTTCAAGCCCCTCTGTTGTGACTAGTCAGCACCGTGTGTATGTGGAGGAAATGGGAAGAAGGGAGAACACATACCAACACCTCTTTCTCCATGGCATTGGAAAATCAAAGCAAAGTAACAAAAGATTTGAAGAGGGGATTTATGTTTTTGAATTTTTTGCTTCATAAACAACTCGTTGGCATTGTGATATTCTTATTTCATTTCATTACTTGTCAGGAGAAAGAGATGAGAAGGTATTAAGGACAGGAAACATTAGGAATCTCAGGATAAAGAGATGAAGTTTTGTGGAAAGAACTTAAGAGGAACTTGGCAGCACCCTGACCACTTGAAAGGAAACCAGCATCTTTGACTATGGCTTGTAGAGAGAACTCCCAGCAGATACGATACTTTCTACACAGACCATGTCTTTCAACCTCCCTCCTGCATGGGATTAAGATAAAATAGTAACTTTCTTTCAACTAATGGCATTCTAAATATCTATGTGCATGTTTCAAGATTAATTGTAAGGATGATTGCTTCCCAAACAGATATTGGACATGACCATGGATGCTGGATATTCTGTTGTTTGAAGAGAAAGTCAAATTAGAAAATCATTTAAAATAAAAATAAATCTACAAATAGGATCAATATGAACAGAGAAATACATGCCTGCCATTCTTTCTAAACTAGCTCTGATAGGTGCAGGTAGAGAACTTCAGACTCTTGAATATTCCAAAGAAACAGAAAATTAAAATCTTAGAACAGCAATATTATTCTCAGAATGGTCATGAGAAGAACAGTGTAAACATTATTTGTCATTTTCAAACTTCTGAGTCATAAACAAGTAAGCAAAATAGTTAATACTGGTTCCCAACATAAAATAAGCTAAGATTGGTCTAAGATGGTAGAATGTCTTCAGGAGTAATATGAAGAAGTAATATGCTGTAAAATATCTTGGAGATGTAAAATGTTAATACAAATACAACATTTTGATGACTTAAGCAACTATCAATAATACTTAAAATGAAACAAAGTCCATTTTAATAGTCTGTGTAGCACAATGGATGTTATTTAGTGTAAACATTGACCCATATTAATCATTCAGAATTGTTTTATTTATGTACTTTAATTCTGTGCAAAGCGAATTTTCTAATCTCAATAATCTGGTCTAGGAAATCATACTGCTTCTAATGTCAGCATTTATTTATGAATGGATTGTTTCTAATTTTATAATTATATCATATATAATCACATGCCATGTAACAGTTTCTATCAATGACAAAGATATGCAGTGGTGGTTCTAAAATTCTTATTTGCCTAGGAACATCATAGCTGTCATAATGTTAGTATTTCATGCTGACAGTAGCCCTTGCTAAATGTCTCTCTTGATGGCATCTCATGTTTTGTTCATCCAGGCCCCTCATTTAAAAAAAAAATCCACTACTAATGTTGTCAGTATGAAGCTATGTCAAGTGATTGAACTGGAAATGAGATTAAAAGTTCCTAAGAGCTATGAAGGTGAAAATCAGTGATGGTTTTTTGCTCACTTAGTCAAGCATGTAAAATTCCACCATAGCTACAACCTTGAACAAAGAGAAAGTGATGGAATCTGTTAAAGAATCTGCTTCATTGAAAGAACCAAAACTAACAAAACTTCAAGAAGGGTTTACATCAGATATGGAGAAACTTCCAGTGATGACCAAAGCAAAAAACTAGTTTGCAAGCTTGGATGTTTTAAGTGATTTAAGAATTCTTATTCATTATATCATGTGAAATTAAACCTGTGAATAAATAAAAGTTTTTTTATAGATTAAGTTTACTAATAGTGTGATTATATCCTTTACCATAAGATTGGCCCCTTTGAAAAAAGTTTTAAACTCTGAACGAGTTGAGGAAAATTACTAGAACAAATCTTCGAGATGGATGAACCATCCCTATTCTGGAAACAGATGTCTGAAAAAACATTTGTCCATAAGGAGACCAAGTCAGTGCCAACATAAAAGGTCTTTAAGGACAGGGTAACTGTCTTGCTTGAGGAAAATGCAGGATTCAAGTTAAAATCTTTTGTGATTGCATAGTGGGAACCCACAAGGCCTTCAAGCTGTCAATAAGCACACACCACCAGAGTACGGTAAGAAGTCATGACAGACTCAACACCTTTTCCAAGACACCCTCCTGAACTGTTATACCAGAAAAATGGAGAAAATACTGTTTGGAAAATAACATACCTTTCAATATTTTGTTTATACTGATAATGCTCTTAGACACCCTCCTTTTATTAGTGATCTTTATCCCAATGTGAAAGTATACAAATACCACCTCTTTATACAACCACTGGATCAAGGAGTTAAAACAGATTTGAAGGCTTGATTCCTGAGGAAGAACTTTACAGAAGCTGTTGCTGCTACTGAGGAAGGTGCGGATGACATTTTGAAAGGATTATGACCACATTCAGGACTGTGCTCGTATTTGCAATGGTCTCTCCAATAAGTGTGCGATGGGGTCTGGAGAAGACACACTAGAGGGCCACCTGTAACTTCAAAGAGTTTTCTACACATGAGGAAGTTGCCAAATCATCAAAGTTGTGGTTGAGATGGCAAAAAACCTGGGTGTGAATGAGGATGAGGTTAAGGTGCCCTTAGAAGGTGGTTCTAGAGAAATTGACTATTAAGAAGTTGTTGGCACTGCAACAGGAATGCCTACCAGGAGAAGCAAGAGAAAAAGGAAAAGAACCCCAAAGGAAATTAACAGTGAAGAGTTTAGCAGAAGCTTTTGCAACTAGCTCCTTATAAAGGAAAACATGGGCCCTAACAAGAAGTTTTCATCAATAAAGAGAAATCTTAGTGGCATACGATCTGCTTAAAAGCAAACTTATGGTTAAAAAAAATAAGGAAACCATCATGGGTATTATTTCTGAAAAGAGCAGCAACTTAAGAAGAGCCTTAGGCAGGTCCTTCAGGACATGTTCCAGAAGAAGGCACTGCTATTATAGGAGTCGTCAGTTCAGGGCAAGTTATTGTCACTGAAGGCCCTCCAGTAGAAGGAGATGTGGAGTTGAAACAAAGTGATATTGATCATTTTGATCCTGTGTAGACTCAGGTTAATAAGTGTGTGTTAACTTTTAACAAAAAGTTTTTATTTTACTTTTTAAACTTATAGAATAATGATGTAGTATTTATTTTAGTGTTATTAGAATGGAATAAAAAACATTAAAAAAATCAGAGTAAGCTAATGTTAATTTATTATTTGAAAAAAAGGTTTTTGTAAATGTATTGTATCCTAATATACCATGTTCATAGTCCGCAGTAGTTTCCTAAAGTCTTCACATTCACTCACTCACTTATCCAAAGCAACTTATACTTTTGCAAGCTTATTAATGGTTAAGTGCCCTATACAGGGGTACTATTCTTTATCTTGTGTGCTATATTTTTACTGTATCATATATATAGATAGATACACACACACTATTGTGTTACAATTGCCTACAGTATTCAGAAAGTAACAAGTTGTGCAAATTTGTAACCAATAGCAATAGGCTATATTATACAGCATAGATGTGTGGTACATCACACCATCTATTATAGTTTAGGTGTGGGCTATGATGTTCAAACAATGATGAAATCACCTAATGATACATTCCTTAGAACATATATCATTAAGCAACACACAAGTGTAAAAGCAAATTTTCTAATTCCACAATTTAATTTTACTCGCAAAAATCTCCTAAATTACTCATAGTATTGCGAGGTTATTCAAGGTAAGATTAAATTCCAGCATTTTTCGCCTTTGTCTTTAAGAAATAATCTATTATTTCCCAGGTCTAAGTTAAATCTTGGATGTTTTCTTTCTGACTAGGAAAATGAACTCAGAAATAGCTCAACAAATGCACAGATAGGAAACAAAGCACAGGCATATATTTAAGAAGGACATCTGGCTGTATCACAGTTTGCCCTTTTTTCCCCAGGGTTTAACAACCAAGGGAGTTTTGTGGCTATTTTCACACTTGTAAAGTTGATAAAATGACATTGAGCTTAGATGATGACATAATCTCTCTCCCTTTATGACCATTTGCCGTATTTGCAAGGAGGGCTGGCATTGGATGGTGAAATAAAATCTAGACAGTTTATCTTGAATTTTAACCCTGTTTGATTTTTTTTAAAAAGTACCCATGATTTTAATTCAAAGCTTTTTCCCCAGATTACTTAGTTCTTTAAAAATACAGTATCCTGACTATATCCATCTAAAACCTTCTGCACACAGCACAGGAAACCAACAAAATTAAAAGGCACTTTACTAATGGAATGAAATAACTGAAAATCATATCTAATAATGGGTTCTTTATCCAGAATACATAAAGAATGTCAGACAATTCGATAGCAAGAAAACAGTACAACTACAAAATGGGCAGATATTATGAACAGAAATTTTTCCTAAAAAGACATACAGATGACCCACAGCTTCATGAAAAAGTGCTCAACATCATTACCAGAACAGTGTACCATCCTACAGCTGTTAATGACTAATATCAAAGAGACAAGAAAGCCAAGTGTTGATGAGGAAAGTGAACACTTGTGTGCTGTTAGTGGAAAAGTAAATGTGAGAAACCACTGTGGGCAAAGCTATGGCAGTCCCTCAAAAGCAGAACTACTGTATCACCCAGCACTTTCATTTCTGGTATTTATCCACAGAAAATTAAAACACTAATCTGAAAAAACTATAGGCACCCCATGTTCACTGATGCAATATTTACCATGGCCAAGATGTGGAAACAACTTCTATGTGTTGATTGTATTTATTGATGGATGAGTGGGGAAAAGACATGCATGCACACATGGAATCATTCAGCTATGAAAAGAAAGGAAATCTTACCACTTGTGATGTCATGACTGGGCCTTGAGGGCAGTATGCTGAGTGAAGTAAGTCAGACAGAACAACAAATTCTTTATCATCTCATTAATATATAAAATCGAAATATACAAACAAACCCACCTCATTGGTATTGGAAACACATCGGTTGTTGACACAGGCAGAGGATAAGCATGGGTAAGATTGGTGAAGGTAATCAAGGGTACAAAATTCTAGTTAAAATTAAGTCTAGGGAAGTGACAATATTGTATGGTGACTATAAATAAAAGTTTTTCATCACACAGGTTGGTTCAAGATGGCAGTGTAAGATAAGCTTTACTCACTTCCTCTTGCAGACACAGTAAAGCTATAGCTGAAACAATTCCCTCTGAAAACTAACTTTTCCCCAGTGAAGGATGACAGATGAGTATGCAAGGCAGATGAGTGTGCAAGGCAGAAACATGGTCTTACAAAGAAACAAAAAAATCTGCCCTCTGACACCATGCCTCATAATCAAGTTCTAAGTATGGAGCTTCCCCCTCAGAAGTAAGAGGTTTGCACCCTCTATCAGACACTCCAATGATAGGAACCGGCGCTGGAAAGACAAGATCTTTAAAATACGTGAATTTTTTTTGAAAACCAACAAAACTTAACATCCAGGAGACCTAAAAGATCATAAGGAACAGAGATTCCGCAATTAACTACCCCCTGCAGATTCACTGACCATGGAATTCTGCACAAAGGCAGCAACTTGAGAAACACTAACTGTATGAATGCTAGCGAATCTCAAAGTGCCTGACAAAAGGAGACAGGTTGTGAGGAATGTCTCCATGGGCAGTGGCAGTGTCAGGTGCCATATTTGAGCTCACACTGGAACTTGCTGGTGAATGCCATCTTAGTCCCCCTGTTTAACTAGATCTAGTGAGCAAGTTGCTCTCACCGTGACCCGGTAGGACCGGTAGGTTTGCTCTGCCCCTGTGCCAACTCAGTCCCATAGAAACCATCAGGATCATTCTGCTTCTGTATCTACCACATTGCAAACCTGAGAAAACAACAGACTTACCACAGCCACAAAGATACACACCTGCTCATCCTTCCCCTGCAGCCCTGCTCAGGCTAGAGGGCATGCTGTCCATTCAGATGATGCCTTATAAGTACCTGGTCCTGGTAGCCTGGGTGCATGCATTTCTGCCCTATTGGACTGAAGTAATAGGAGAGATGATCTTGCCAGCTACCCTATCCAGGGATGGCACAAATAGCAGACTAAAGCTAATAACCAGTCTTCCTATGAAAAGGGCCTATTTATTTGTCCTGGAGCTTTAGCCTGTGGGTCAGGTTTCAGGTTTACCTTACTCTGTACTATGGAAGCACTCTTAGGGAGCTGAGACTTGGTGATGCCATCTCTGTGCTCTCTCTCGTGACCACACTCAAGCTAGCTAGTGCCTTCCAGAAAGGAATTTATTTTCTTGTCTAAAGCCCCAGTTTTTGCAACCATCCCCAAGGGGACAACTCCAAGGGTTTATGACTGAAGCAAGTAGCTGAATGAGTTCCCTCCCCTTAGAACAATGACAGATCTCAGCACTTCCTCACGTAGGACTGTAAAAATGAAGATGCTTAGACAACCAAACACTAAGGCTCGACTGAGTGATAAGTTTCAACACCTATGTGAAACCACTCCTTCAGGATTGAAAAAAGTAGCTGTTTTGACTAACAATATAGAATCGAGCAAAATGAGTCAACAGGGGGAATACAGTCATCCCTTGCTATATCGTGGTTCACTTATCGCATCTTCACTGTATCGCGGGGTTTTTTTAAAAAAATCTAATTCTGTATAGTGGAATTTTCGCTATATCACGGGATTTTGCAGTATATGTATACTTCACTAGTGAGTACCCACATAGAATTTTATGTGTTGTTAAAATTACATAGTTTTAAGAGTGCAAAAGTGTTTATAAGAGTGTGGGAAACATTAACAAGAGTGTGGGAAGAATTTATAGGACAGTAGGAAGGGTTTATAAAGCCTTAAAATATATAAAAAAATAAATTATAATGCCGCTACTTCGTGGATTTTCACCTCTTGCAGGGGTCTCTGGAACATAACTCCCATGATAGGTGAGAGATTACTGTACAGTTCAAATTAAAGAATAAGGTAAGACCTTAGAAAAAGAACCAAAATAAGCTAGCTGGTACAGAGTTCATACTCACCAACTCTGGAACAGAAAGGATGAACAAAATGTAAACATCAACAAAGAGAGAATATAAGAAAGTACCAAATAGAAGTCACAGAGTTAAAGTAACTGAAATGAAAAACACAAAGAAGAGTTCAATAACAGAATTGATGAAGCAAAAAACAGGTAGTGGGGTTTAGCCAAACAGAGTCGCAAAAAGAAAAGAGAATTTAAAAAGAACAAAACACCAAGATGGTTTGAGGGACATGTGGGACAAAATTAAGTGGAATAAAATTTTAATTAAAGGACTCTCAGAAGGAGAAGCAATAGAAAAGGGGGTAGAATGCTTATTTGAAAAAATAATGCCTGAAAACTTCCCTAATATGGAGAAGGCAATAGACATCCAGGGACAGAAAGCAGAAAGTTACAGATAAAGATGAACCCAAAAAGACCAACACCAAGACATAATCAAAATCTCAAGTGTTATAGATTAAGAAAAATTCAAGCAGCAAAAGAAATTCCACATGTTACATATAAGGGAAATATCAAAGAACGACAAGCAGATTCTTCATTAGAAATTTTACAGGTCAGAAAGGAGTCACATATATTCATTGCCATATTCTAGCCAAGAATTATTCTTCCTGGCAGGGTTATCATGCATTATCACACAAAGGCATCAAAAGAAATTTTTTCCAAACAAGTAAAAGCTAAAGGAATTCAAAAATACTAAAATGGCTTTACAAGAAATATTAAAGGTTTCTCTTTACTTTGAACATATGCTACTAAATTGAAACAAGAAAATATAAAAGAAAAAACTCACTGGTAAAGGAAAATATATAGTAGTATAGGTAAAGGATTAATCACTTACAAAGTAAACATAAAGGTTAAAAAAACTAAGTTGTAATATTAATTGGAATGACAATAGTTAATTAGGGGATATACACAAGAATATGATGTAAAATGTGACATCAAAATATGATACGGAAAAAAGGGTAAAAATGTAGAACTTTTAGAATGCGTTCAAAATTAAAGATGTCATCAACTTAAAATAGAATGTATTATATATGTGTGTGTGTATTTGTCAACAATATATACATGATAGTAATCCAAAAATTCTTATTGCCTAGTGACATCATAGCACACACTGCCTATGTACTATAGGAGCTGTAAGCCTGGAGTGGCACAATTTTTCTTCCAAAATACCCCTCTGAATTGCGATGGAGTTCTATTTGGAGAATGACATATGCTACATGATGATATTTGCAGAATGATGAAATTGTCTCAGAACACATTTCCCAGAATGTACCCCTGTTATTAACTGGTGTATGACTGTGTATACAATGAATGCTACTCACGCAAAAGAATGAAATCTTGCCATGTGTGACAACATGAATGGCTCTTGAGGGTATATGCTAATTGAAATAAATCCAAGAGACAAATACCATAGGCTATCACTTATATGTGAAATTGAATAAAATAAAACAATTAAAATCACAGTCAAAAAACAGACTGATGGTTAACAGATAGGAGGAGGACTGAGGAAAGACATAATGGGTAAAGAGGATCAATAGGTATAAGATTTCAGTTACAAAGTAAGTCAAGGAGATGTACATAATGGAGCATAGTTATATGGTCTTGAAAATTTTTAATTTGCTAAGAAAAAATGGTAAATAAGCATAATGATCATTCCATGATGTATGCAATATCAAATCATTATGTTGTACACCTGAAACTAAAATAGTGTGTGTTAATTATGCATCAATAAAAAATTTATATTTTGTTTTTATTCTTTTTGTATTTGTGTAATGGATGTTAATTAAATTTATTGTAGTGATTCTTTTGCAATGTACACAAATACTGAATAATGTTGTACATCTGAAATGAATGTTATATATGAAATTTATCTAAACAATAACAGGGCAGTATCCTTTCAAATCTCTTTGGCATACTGATTAGAATTATTTTTCTCTAAATCTCTAATATTTTCAGGAGACTTAGCTCTTATATTATGGTGGGCTTTGTTCTGTTTATTTTCTTCAAATATTTGGTGATCTTTAGTATTCCCTGTTAATGAAGGATAGTTTACATACATAATACAAAAATATTTGAAGAAATATTTATGAATCTACTAGAAATTCTGTTTTCAACATGCACAAAATGTCTATTTTTTATTTAACATCAATTTTAAAAGATAAAACATAATTTGGGGAAATTAATTGTACAGTGCAGGAAGAGCTGAAATGGTGATGGTAAACTTAATGTATGATATGCAAATATCAACTTATAATGATGCACAAATTAAATGAACAATGTTTCTTCAATTAATTATACCTTAAAATATTTGAAAAAGATAAAATTAAGCCAAAAGTAAGGAGAAGGAAGACTAGAAGGAGATTTAAAAATAAGAAAATGAATCCAGGAAATGAAAATACATCTGTGAAAAGATCAATAAACTAAGCAAAATGGTGGCACATCCTGGTGGCCTAGTGGATAAGGTTGGAGATGGGAGATGGAAGCACAAGAAAGAATAATGAAATAAAATGAATAAAAGTTTCTTCGTCTTCTCTCTGTCCGCTCGCCTCCATTCCTGCCTGTACCTTTACTTAAAAAACAAAAACAGTTAAGCAAAAGTCAGAGGAGAAAGGAGGGAGGAGGATAGGGAGACAGAAAAAGAAAAATGACTAATATCAGGAATGAAAGAAGAATTCACTATAAATCCTTCACATTAAAAGGATAATAAGGATATTTTTGCCAATAAATTTGTCAATGTATACAAAATTGATAAAATCATCAAAAACACATGAGCTATTAAAATTGACAGTAGAAATAAACAACTCCACAGCTATAAACTTTTTATCTTGAATTTCTGCATGAAGACTGAAAGTATGTATAATTCTGCTGGTGAACTCTATTAGTATTCAAGGGTCAATATCAATGCCACATAAAATCAGAATTTGCATGTGGAAGGCACAATTTCAACAAATTTATCAAAAGAAAGCATTAAAAGGAAAAATACATTAAAAGGAAAAAAGAGGCAAATACCACTCACAAATATAGATGTAAACATTTTTTCAAATTGAATCAGCACTATATAAAATACGTAATTTACTATGATCATGTTAGGTTAATTTTGTATTCTTGAAATATACCCAACATTAAAAAATCATTGTAACTCACATATTAACAGCATAAAGAAATGGTATTATCAACTCAATAGATGTAGAAATAGTGTTTGTCAAAATTGAAATTGATACTCTCAGAAAACTACGAATAGAAGGGACTACTTTCAATTTGAGAAAGGAAACCTGTACAAAACCTAAAATTTGGTACATCATGGTGAAAGAAAAACATCCCTTATATTGGGACTAGAGCAAGCAGGTATGCTCTCACCACTTCCATTCAACATTGTACATGAGGTGCTAGACAGTATAATAATTCAAGAAAAAGAAACCTACGGATAGCAAAACATTTGAAGATCTATGTGTATATATAAAACATACTAAGAAGTCTATAGAAAATGCTACTGTAACTAATAATTTAGCAAACTTTCAGCATATAAATCTTTCAGCACAAAAATCAAGTGATGGGAAGTGACCTCAGAAACATGGCAAAATAAACAATCACGGGTAACCCTTTAAACATAACCAGAAAATCACTGTAAAACACATACATCTCAGTAGTTCATCTCATAAGACTGATTCACAACTTTATTTCTAAAAGTGGGTAGATTGGGGCGCCAAGAGGTGGTAGAGAAGGGAGATGGCAGGATCACATGCTTATTCCTTACAACAATAGAGAAGAGACAGTGCAGATGCCTATACCCTTACCCCAGAGAACTGCTGCTGAGAGATGAAAGCCAAAAATGGGTGCTGATACCCGGTTCTGAGTCTCAGTAAGTTTGAACGTTTACATTTTAGGGTGCTGAGGCTCCTCCTCTCTCCTCATAGGGCCTTAAGGTAACGAGATCAAGTGGTATTCACTGACTACCTGCAAAGGACTGCAATTCAGAAGCAAGGACTAAGACCGAGTCCAGGCTCAGGGAAAATGCACTGTTTAGAGACTTGCACTTGGGCTGCTCCCTCAGACAACTCTAATAGGAACCAGGTCTCCATCCTACATCCCCATCTTTCCACCCACAGCCTGGATATATAAAGAGTAAAGGAACACCGAAGCTACAACATTACTTACTAAAAAAACCTAAAGAAGGCAACCAGACACCCAGAGCAAAATCATCAAGAAGCAGATTTAAAAATAACAACATGGTAACACTAAGAAGAAAAGATAACTCCAGAAATTAAACTTAAAGACACAGAATTAGGGGATCTAACAAGAATGTATAATAGCATCATGAAGCTCAACAAATTCTAAGAATCTCAATAAAATACAGAAAGGCAAGCTCCTGATCTCAGAAGGGAAATAAGGGAGCAGAAGCACTTACAGCAAAATGATTAAAGCTATAAAAAAATCCTCAACAGAAATTCTAGATACGAGAAATACAATAAATAAAATGAAAATTTATGGTAATCAGGCTTATCTCACAAAGGAAAAACTGCTGAAAATGAGATAGCAATATAGAAATGACTCAAACAGAAGAGGATAAATAAGATTTATGAAAAATTATACAATTCTGTGGAGGAATACGAAAATCCACTGGAGATGAAACAAAGGTAATAGAATCCTAGAAAGTTAAGACAGGAAGAAGGGAGCAAAACTTATTTCAAGAGATAATTCCTGAGAACTTCCTAAAACTAAGGAAAGAAGTCTAAAAAGCTGACTATACCTACATTTTTAAATGCAAAAAGCTTATAGCAAGACCCATTGCTATAACATTATCAACGTCATTGGCAGACTATCTTACTTAAAGCTATATACAGATTTAACACTATCCCCATCAAAATTCCATTGGCATTTTTCAAAGAAATTAAAAAAAAATACACTTTTGTTTCCTTTCCTGCTTAAGTTATTTTATAAATCAAAGTTACTCAGGAAAAAACTTTTCTAAATTCACTTTAGGATTGACACTTTAAAGTGACACTAGCCAAATGCTTATCAAGATAATGTTTTCTCATAACTTTTAAGTTCTTAATCACTTGTTGATTATAATGTATAAACTGTAACCTACCATCATTAATATTAAATCAAGAATAAATAAAGGTTAGTATTTGGATTTTAAAAAGTAACAAAATTTTTTTTAAACAGTTAGGGGCAAAAATCATGTAGCTACAAAGCCACTCCCATCAGATTTCTCAGCAGAAGCGTCCAGGCTGTCCAGAGTAAAATGACACATTCGAATTACTCAGAGGGGAAAATTATCACCAAGAATACTCTACTCTGCAAAATGATTGTTCAGACATGCTAGAAAATAAAGGATTTGCTAGACAGAGCTAATGGAGTTTACCACCAGCAGACCTAGCTTACAGGAAAATGTTATATGTTCTTTCGCATGAAAAGAAAAAAGAACACAAAATCCTGAGTAAGGTAGTAAATAGAAAAACAGAATCAGAAGCATATACAGGAATAATACAAGACCAAAAAAAAGGACTAAATGAGAGCAAGAAAAAGAATCTAGGTAGAAAAATAACGATACGTTGATACCAGTTAAAAGAGACTATTTTAGATATAAAAAAGTTTGATATATTCCTAATTATAATAATAAAACAAATCTGGAAAAGAGACAAATGGCAGGAAAAAATGAAGACACTGACAAACACCATGGAAAAATCATCCAATGAAAAAGGTAGAAAAACAAAAAAAAATAACAAAATTAGAAAACAACAAATACAATGACAGTAGTAAAGTCTCAAATATAAACAATTGCCCTAAATATAAATGGATCAAACACAGCAATAAAAAACACACAGATTAGCTTAATAAATTAAAACAACAGCCCCCATCTATATCATGCTTACAGGAAACTTACATATTTAGAATATTATGAAACGAAACAGATAAATCCTAAACTCCAGCAAAAATTAACAGGACACAAAATTATGTCTGCTAGGAGGGTCGGAGGGGGAGGGAAGGAAAGGGGAGAAAGTGATGGTAAAGGACACTGGAACTCTAGTGGAGTGTGTGGTGTGAAATATGGATTGAGATAGAATGTCAATATACAAAAATGAACATAGTATTGTGAACAAAATGATAATATAATTTTTAAAAAGTTCTGAAGACAAAGAATCATTGAAAAGCTAGAGTGTATATGTATAGCAAACAGGAAAGACAGGCAAGAGCAGCAATGCTCATCAGATTAATTTAACTTTCATTAGAATGTAATAAGAGACAGACACTGTCTATGATCAAGGGGTCAATACAACAAGATATAACTACCATTGATATTTATGCAACCAACACAGGAGTATCTAAATACATAAAACAAATATTAACAAACCCAAAGGGAGACACTGAAAAGTGCAATAATAGAGAACTGTAACATCACATCTATTTAAATGGAGAGATCATCCAGAGAAAAAGCAAGGAAATAATGACCTTAAATGATGCATCAGATCAGATAGAACTATTAGACATGTATAAAACACTCCTCTTGGTGCTCCCTAGTGGAGAAGCTGTTCGGTCAATCACCTCCAAAGGAGTGCAATCCACATACCCGCTGGTTCAAGTCCCAAGTTGGGGGCAGTGGGGGTGGACGCCAGTGTGAACTAAATAAAAGTAAATGTTCCTTCCTCTCTTCCTGTCTGCCTACCTACTTGCCTTCGTTCCTTTAAAAATAAAATAAAAAATAAAGCATTCCTTTGTAAATGAACTGAATACACACTCCCCTCAAGTTCACGAATGGAATATTTTCAAGAATAAATCATATGTCAGAACACAAAAATGAAACTATGGCAAACATATTTTTCAATCACAATGGTATAAAGTTAGAAATTAAGCACAAAAAACTGCAAAAACAAATCTAGAATGTAGAAACTAAACCACTAAACCACTCTGCATAACTCTTGAGAAATAAGGAAATTAAGGGAGAAATAGAAATGTACCTGGATGCAAACAAAAAGATACAAGTTATCAGAACCCATGGGATGCAGCAAAAGTGGTATTAAGAGGGAAGCAATACAGGTTTACATTAAAAATCAAGAAATATTTCAAATTATCTAACTTACATCTAAAGGAATTAGTAAAAGAAGATTAGTCATGAGTACTGAAATTGAAACAGTTATTTAAAATTTTCCCAAAAAACAAAAGTTCAGGACCAGATGGCTTCACTAGTACATTCTACCAAATTTTCAAGTATCTATTACCTAGCTCTTTCAAACTCTTAAAAAATCAGACGAGGGAATACTCCAAATATGTGTTATGAGAACAACATTGCAATGACTCCAAAAGAAGACAAGGAAAGCACTTTTGAAAAAGGCAGCTAGAGACCTATATCTTTAAGGAGCAGAGGCACAAAAATCTTCCATGAAATTGTGGCAAATCAAATTTAACAATACAGTACAAGAATTATTTCTCATGAGAAAGTGATATTCCAGGGATGCAAGCATGGTTCAGTATATGCAAAGCAATAAATTTAGTCCATCACATGAACAAAAAGAAAAAACATCAATAGACTCAGAAAAAGCATTTGTCAAGATTTAATACCCATTTATAATAAAATTCTCAGTAAAATGGGACTAGGAGGAATATACCTCAACATAATAAAGGCCACATATTACAAACTCATAAGTAATGTCATACTGTATTGTGAAAAATTGAAAACTTTTGCCCTATGACCAAAAACAAGATAATGTCCACTCTTAAAATTACTGTACAACATAACTTTGGAAGTCTTAGCCAGAGTAACTAGGCAGTAAAAAGTTATAAACAGAATACAAACTGGAAAAGAAGTAAAACTATCACTATTTGGACATCACATGCTGTTATGCTTAGAAAAACCTAAAGTTTCCTCTAAGAAACCTACTGAAACAGTAAATACTCTAAAATGGCAGGATGTAAAATCAATTTAAAAAATCTGTTATGTTTCTATATGCAATGAATTAGAAGAGAAACTAGGAAAATGCCTTCTACAGTTGGATAAAAGGATAAATACTTGGGAAAAACAATGGAGGTAAAAGACTTATACACTGAAAACTGTAAGACATTATTAAAATAGACCCAAAGAAATCGAAAGATAATATATACTCAAGACTGGAAGAATTAACATTGATAAAATGGACATCTCATGAAAATAATATATAGATTAAATATAATCCCTACCAAAAACCCAATGGCATTTTTCAAAGACATATAGCAATATTTTTGTTATAAATAAAAATGTGTCTGAACCACAGGAGACACAAATAGCCAATTGAAGTACTGAGAACAGAAGAATAAAAAAAATGGAAGAATCCTACTTCAAACTATACTACCAAGGAATAGTAATCAAAATAGCATAGTATTGAAATAAAAAGACACATATGCCAATGAATAGAATGGAGAGCCCAGAAATAAACCTACACATATGTAGACAATTTATACCACAGGATTCAAGAACATACAGTAGAGAAACTGGCCAGTCACATGCCAAAAAAATGAAACTAGAGCACTAACACTATAAACAAAAATAAATTCAAAATGGATTAAGGACTTGAATGAAAGTATAAAATCATACAATACATAGAAGAAAAACATGGGCGATATACTGCTTAACATGGGTCTCAGAGATATTCTTTCCTATTTGACTTCTAACGACGCTTGAAACAAGAAAAATAAATGAGACTACATCAAACAAAAAAGCTTCTGTATATTGAAAGAAACCATATATTTTTAAAAGGCTACCTACTTGTTGGGAGAAAATATTTACATACTATATGTCTGAGAAGGGTTTAATATCCAAATCATATAAACCCAGACTATTCGACAATAAAAAAAAAAACAAAAAAAAACACCTTAACAAAGTGGACAAATGATCTGAATGGGCCCTTTTCCAAGAAAACATTCAGATGGTCAACAGGCACATGAAAAAATGTTCATCACTTATTAGGAAAATGCAAATAAAAAACCACAATGAGCTATCACCTCACACTTCTGAGAATGACTATAATTCAAAAGAAAATGTGTTAGAGAGAATACAGAGAAAAGGTAACTCATATTGTTGGTAGGAATGTAATTGTGCAACCTCTATGGAAAACCATACATAGTGTCCTCAAAATTAGAATTAACATTTGATTGAGCAATTCCATGTATAGGTATTTATCAAAATAATATTAAAAGAGTAATTCACAAGTATATATGTATCCCTATGTTCATTGTAATACTATTTACAATAACAAAGACGTAAAAACAAACTAAATGCTCATCAGCACAAAGGTGTAGTATATATCCACAATAGGATATACTCAGCTGTAAGGAAAAATGAAATCTTGCCTTTTATGACAACTTGGATGGAACTTGAGGTGATTATGTTAAGCAGAGTAAGTCAGAAAGAAAAAGACAAAAATAATAGCATAGTTTCACTCATGTGGAATATTAAGAAACAAAACAAACTAATAAAACTCAACAAAAACAACTCAGATTCTAACCACAAAATGATGGTTACCTGAGAGGAAGGAGATGGGGATGAGGAACAGATAGTGATGACTAATTTGAGAGTGGTGAGCGGTACTAGAATTTGACAGCAGGTCTGTCTATCTATCTGTATAAATTCTCTATATATCTGTATCTGTAGCAATATAAATATATCAAGGTGTGAAACATTGTTTTGTAAAGAGTGGTCAAAATTGTAAAGCAATATTTTTAAATTGAGGGCTTTTTTTATTAACACAATGAGCAATAGCAATTGAAAAAGTGGAGCTAAAGTAGAAAATAATTGAATTCCATGTACCTGACAAAGGTCTTTTATTGAGAATATGTACTGAACTCTTTTAATTCAATAAGACAAATTAAGTAAAATGCACATAATATTTAAGAATAATCAAATGCTTAATTTATACTAGAACAATAGTATAATATTTGACATGATTAGTGCTCATTCCCTTTTTATCACTGCTGTCACTTTATAAGACTTAGCTGTTCCTTAATTATTTGTGCCAATTGATTTGTTTTTGTGTTTAATTTGAAGCACACTATATGATCTCTAAGAACAGGTTGTTCTTGTATTCTCACGGTGCCTATTAATTTTGGCATATAGTCATTGCTTAAAATATATTTACTGATGAACATCAGACATGCACAAAAACTCACTTAATGCTAAGAGAAATAAACCAAGAAACATGAAGGGGGAAAAAAGGATAACAGGAGAACTTCCCATTTTCAAGCTGATATGTAAAGTCCTTAGAAGTCATTCCTCAGGAATCAAATTCATAAGGAAAACTGCTGATGTGAAATTTGGAAAGACAAACAAGCAGATACAGAAATTCACAGGATGTGGATCAGAAGCCAGCAACTGGAGCTAGTTTCAGTGGGAACACTTTAAACTGGTACTGATAAGGCTGAGACTCTGTAGATAACTGGAGAGTTGACATTTCTAAAGGGGCCCAGTTATTCAGGGGTCTTTCCCTGCACTTTACATGCAGGAGCCTCACTCACTGTGAGGATTTAAATATACATACACACAAATATATGTATATGTATATATCAGCATATCTATCTATATACATACAATATCCTTGTAGAACTAGAATAGATTAAAAATTGCTATACTTACACAATGGAATTATATTAGCAATAAAGAGAAACTAGTTTACAAACAAGAACATGAATACCAAAATTTTTATTCTGAATAAAATAAGCTAGAAACAAATACATGTGTTAGATTCCATGTATATATACATATATGTATATATATACATATATGTATATATATACATATATGTATATATATACAGATAGAAAGCACATCAGTGGTTAATTGGGACCGGCTAGGAGAATTGCTGCAAAGAAGCATTAGATCCTTGTGGGATGAAGAAAATATACAGCTATACAGATTTATCAAAACTCACTATACTGTTCATTAAAAATTAGTGACTATATAAATTATACTTCAATAAAATTTACTTTAAAAAACACTAGCATTAATTTTATGGGGTAGTAAAGACTGACAATGTGATTCTTTCATTCACATGGAAAAAAAATAATATCCAGAGAAGTTAAGAAAAGGTAAACATTATTTGGCAAACACTTGGTCTCCAAATATCCAGAAATGAAATATAAGAAGCTCATTTTTATCATGACAGTCTCATGTTACATTAGAATAAAAATTAAATTATATTTCCCAGGAAAAAAGATTGATAAAGTTTCAATATAAAATATGTTAAATGAAACATTTTAATACATGAGTATTCCTTCCATTATACTATTAGCAATGTATATTTTATACTTGACTTGCTAATTTAGTTAAAACATTATACTATTACAGTAACAAAAATGTTTTTAATTTTAGTTAAATTTGAAACATTTCCTAGATTATAAGAAGACAAGTTAATGTGAAAATGCTTGGTCAGCCATGAATAAAATGAAAAAAAAATTGGGTTGATTTTTAAATGAGTAGTAGGCTTGTTCAATTCAGAGTTATTAGACTAACATCATGAATTAAATATTAATCTCTCACAGAGACTTGTTATAAAGCCTGCCCTAAAACATATCATACACTTCATTTCACATGGATATGAATATCTGAATCTTAAGTATAAGTTAAAAGCTGATTACATTTTCTTTAGTTCATTCTTTGTCCAGAATAGACAGATTTAACAGGTATGGTCAAAGGATAAGAAACTGTTCAGAACAGAAGAAAGAATGATTCAGGGTCCTCTACCCTCTGACTCTCCACCTCTGTCTACCTCTGCACACACACACACACACACGCACACGTATCTATACATATATATACACACCTAACATACATATACACAGACATGCACATATATACACATAGGTATATATACACATATAGTTAATTATAAATATATATAAATTTATATATAAATATGCATATATATGACTTACTGTGAACACATACAAGCTGCACATCTACTAGGAAAACTTTATTCAACTGCAAAAAATAAAATGCCAGGTATAATATGCTTCATAGAAGTTAGGTAATTCATTTAGTTCACAGTGACCTATCCTGGAATACTTATATCTGTTAGGTTCACAGAACCAATAAGAATGAGACAAGGGACCATAAATTTGGCTTACTTCATTTGAAAGGAAAATAAACTAGAATTCCTATTACACTAATTAGTAAATATTCTTGGGGGTATAATGGTTGAATTTCACCTATCAAATATATGTAAGAAACTTTCAATGAGTAGATACCAACTACACAAAAAAAGGAAATAAAATAAATAAATGCATGTCCAAACAAGATTTTTCCCTACAGATGATAATTTAAATTCCTAATTCCTAATCATTTCTTAAGTGACAGAATTGCAGATCACTTGTTTGCCATTGCCATGAACACAAAATGATTTGACAGATGAATATGCAAGTACTGGGTTTGAATCCCAATACTTCTCAGTCAACTCACTCAACCTCTCTGCTTCAGTTTTTACATCTGTAAAATGGGGCTAACTCTTGCCTTAAAAGCTTTGGTAGCAAGACAACAAAACGTGAGTGTGAAAAGTCGTTTGAAAATGGTTTTGCTTGAAAATACAACTGTTGTTTTTTTAACTTTTATTTTTGCTTTTATTGAGTGTATTTCTTGGAGGGAAGTTTGTAAGTTTCCTTCTTTTTTCTTTTTGAATTCTATTCTAGCATGTATCTCACCCATGATGCCATTATTGTAAGTAAAGCATACATTTAAATACTTATATTCAGAAACAGCTATAGATAAGTATTTCATTTAATAGGATTAGGCTCGAATTATATTTTTGCTTCAATACTAACCCTGCCTGAATCAGTCCATTTTAGGCTTCTTAGCTGCAGCTGATAGTTGGCTTCTCTAGATTTCAATGTGGTGATTTCCATTTGAGAGATAATTGCCAATGTCATTGAAAGTAGGAATACAGGTAGCAAGGGCCAAGGCTGACAAATAAAGCTGACTTTAATTAACTTGGAAATTATGGCAATATAGAGAGAGCACTATAAAAACAATCTCAGAAAACACTTTTAAAGGAAAGCTGTAAAACCCCAGCCTCCAGTGTGAAGATGGAAATCTTATGAATCATCTGGTTCTCATCACCACTCTAAACACAGTTGCAACAGATCCCAGTATGTCCTTGGCAAGGTTTGTGCTTCGTCAAAGAGACACAGACAGTGAAATACTTCTACACTTTGTAGCAACTTACACAAGTCCCTCTCAGCATCCGCTCATTCTACCCTACCCCAGCACTGAAACAGCACACATCCCAAAATTAGCAATAGCAGCTTTTTCAGGAAAAGTAAGTGAGTTGAAATGGTTCCTCAGTTCCCAAAGAGGAGCTATTTTTCTTTGAGACTCTCCTATTAGACTATTATCATCTGGTATTCTGATACCACTTGTACTGGAAAAAATACAGAATTCTGATATTTTTGATCTATGATGTAGAAAAGCTGACCACTGGAGACAAATCCAAAATTAAGTAATACCTTTAGAGCCAAGATATTGACACAAACTTTGCAAACTTGTTTTTTTGGTTTTTGGTTTTGTTTTTTGGTTTTTTGGGTTTTTTTGTAGTGGTACTCCTATAATAGATACACATATATTCCAGATGCCCACATTTTTATGATTTCCCTACTTTGTATCTTTTTGTAGACAAACTAATCAGAGAAACTCTTCTTTTCCCTCTATTGATCATGCAAGACTGTCTCAGGCTTTCCTTTTATTCTACACATGCACCTGCATGATTTCATCTAGTTTCTATGTTACAATTTCAAGTTACAAGCCAATGATTCTAAAAGTTACATCATTAGTCTAGATACTTAGGAGCTATCATGTACAGACCTAAATATTCAGCAGCATATTGGGGTTTTTTAGTTTGAATTTCTGAAGACCCTCAAATTCATCACATAAATAAGAGTGCCCATCATTACTTACCTCTGCCAAATCTCCTCCTTCCAGTTTGTAGCATCTTAGTGACTGGTACTGTCTTTCACCCAGATGCCCAAGTCAGAAGCCTGAACTTTTTTCTTGATGCCTTTTTCTTTCTCTCATCTGCCATGAATCACCAGCTTTGTCAGTTCTATTTCCCATATACCTCTCAAATTTGTCTACATAGATCCATTCTCATTGTTACTGCCTATCTTGAGTCCCATTCATTTTTGTTTTGGTCATTTGAAAGCCTCTCAATCACACTGAAGCTATTATAGTGATCTTATAACACTAGGAATCCGTTCTTACCAGTTTCTGCTCAAAATGATTCAACGGTTTCTCAGTTGCCTTCCGGTAAAAATCCAAACGTAGTAGCAATGACATTCCCCAAGATCCAGTTGCTGAAGCCCCAGTCTGACTGCCCTACCACCCACCTCAGCACTACAGACAGAACCAAGTACTTTATTATAGAAAACTGCCCTGTGTTAATCAGTCCCCTCCCTTGGACAAAGTTTTCCCACCACCTAGAGAGTTCTTGTTTTCTGATTGTCCTTTACTTGTCATTAACAATTTTGTTCCAAAGTCACTTAGTCTAGAAAATTGTCTCACACTCTCTCTTTACACCACCCACGTAGGGGAGATTTGGTTCCTTACTGTGAGCTCCTGTATTATGAAATTGTATGATAGTACGACCCTTCTCAACTCCAGTATTTACTAAGAATTGAATACACCGGCCAGGCATTACACTGCAAGTTAGAGATACACAAAGATGAAGCGCTTGGTCTGTGTAGCTCATTTTAAACTGTAGTGTTTGTTGACATCGTTCCTTATCCTGAGAGCTTCTTGTGGCCAAGAAATTTTGTCCCCACTGCCTACCACAGTCTCTGCTACACTCGATGAACTCAGTAAACACGTAAATGAACAGCTTCAACCTGACCCATATTTTTCACGGGCATTGAAAATCCTTGTAGCACTTTAAAAAATAAGCATGCCTATCTGCAAATGGGCAGAGATACGGCCTATATATTCATGGTTAAAAACCCTTCCTGGCATGCCACTTTCTCCTTTTCCTTGCTCCCATTTTTATTTTGACAGAAGCTCAGCTGTATTTGGGCCCTTTTAATATAATGCCTTCTCTCAATATATGCCTTGCCTGAATAACATGAAAACACCAGCTTTCCTATTAAAGATCCTTATCTCTGACAGAATACTCAACATGGTTTTCTTATTTTGCATTCCACTCACTTTAATAGACATCCTAGAGCTTTTCTTATTAGCCCCCGCTGGAGCACCCATGACAGCTGTAAACCATTAGTTATTGGGCTTGCCGGGGGCCTGCAAACACTGTGCCATGATAGCGTGATTAATCCAATCCAGGCAACAACCATAATTCTGAATCTCTGATGGGATTTTAATAGGGATGGTCAGGGGAGAAGGGCTCTCTGAGCTACTAAAATTCATTTTTCCTCCCAATCAATGCCAGATTGAATTTGAGAGAGCATTTTTTGTTCTTAACAACCAAAAAGAAGAAAAAACTCTCGTCTTGCCTGAGAAGGTAAATTGTAGATACTCCTGGGAAATATTTTGCAGAAAGCAACTTTCTAGCATGTCTGTCTGTCATTAGTTGCATGAAGTGTCTGCACATGAAAGTGCATGGGGAGCTACCTGCACACACCCCATAAAAGGCTCCCAGATGTTTTCACACTGGTCCCTTTCCTAACCAGGCAGGTGAGGGTCCGTCACGTTCGTATGCAACAATGTCCCTGATATCAGGGGTCTTGTCTAAAAATACGTACAGTGTTTGCCAGAAACATCCACTGTCAACCACAACTTGATTATTTCATTGCTGTACTATGCTGGGAAGTTTAAAAAAGAAGACCAAAAAAAAGGATAAATAAAGTTCTTCTTCATATATTACCTCAATCAATATTACTCAAATAATTACATATATAATAGAGAAAATACATGGTTTCCATTTACCTTATATCAATAGCGTTTTTTGTTTAAAGAGGAAGGAAGAGAGAGGAGGAAAAAGCATGTTGAGGAAGGAAAGAAGGAAGGGAGAGAGAGAAGGAAGCACTTGTATTTATTTGTCTTGATTCCCCAGGCCACAAGTGGAGGACCCGGGATCTCTGGGCTTTACCTGGCCTTTGCCCCACGCACGCTCTACACCTTAGTCACAAGCTGAGTGCCTCAGCCGCTAGGGTGTGCCAGTATATTCGTGCCGATTTACTCACTCTCTCCTAGGATTCCACTTTTATGGAATGCTGACAGGCAAATATTCCTAAATGAGATGACAGTTTGTTACTATACTTGACTACTAAATTTCTCAAGAAACCCTAATTAACCCTACATTTATTCAGTAAATTCTTCTCAAGTGACTATTTTATGACAGACACTTCGTGTGGTACTGAGAACCCCCAAAGTGTTAAATACATGTGTGTGGGTGTGTGTATGCATATGTATGTGTGTGCATATGTATATATATATATGTATATATATGTTCTATGACATCAATGAATGTATAATTAGAAATAGAAACTAGCATTAAACACTTTCAGAAATCATACTTTCATTAAAGAATAAGTAAATATGATTCTAAATTGTGACAAAAGGCATGAAATAAAAGAGCAGAATGAGAGATTATCAAGTGATACACAGCCTATTCCTATCCCAACTCTGACCCAGCACAGATGTGCCAAGCAGTGCTTCCAGAAATGGTGCAGACTAACAATTTATCTGCCTCGTGTTGGCAGATTAGCTCACTGTTTTTCTTGAGTCAAGGTCCATTAATGGGCTGTCCAAGAACTATCTGGGGAGCACCCTACCTTCTGAAAGTCAAAGATGCCTGCTACCCTCTCCCAGAACTCTCCATGATAGGCTTCCATCTGGTAGCTATCTCAGGTCTGTCAAAGAAAAATGTCACATCCACCCAGGGGAGCACAGTTGGATATTCTCATTTATAAGTAAAGCAAGGCTCAGAAAGGATACCTGATTTGCCCAAGATCGTTTAATTAACAACTGGTGTTATTGATCTTCAAACCCATATCTCCTGAATCCAAAAGGAGTTATTTCCATGATGCCACAGTGTCCACCCCTCCAAGGCATTCTATTCCTGGGAGAGGCTTAGATCCTGATTTTCACTGTCATCTTGACTTTGACCACCTCTGGAATGATTCCAGTCTTTCTGGAATTAATTGTGGTGAGAAGAATATGAATCACATGGAATAGTTATAAAAAATTAAAAGTGTCTCTTAGGAGAAGGAAATTCAAATGACCAGTGTCTGTCTCTCTCTACAAGATGAAGTTCCAGCTACTGAGAAATGAAAAGTGACAGAAAGTCTCTGGAATAAAAATCTATAGGCAGCTAGGCAGCAATACATTGCATAAGTGAAAGAAATGAGGAATGTTTTTGTTAATCTATAAATCACTGCCCTAATGTTGGATCTGATTGTAGAAAATTAAGTGTTTAAACACTTCAGGAAGGCAGAGTATGATACTGATGTGGGAGGAAGTGTAGAGAAAGGCTTACTCTTTTGAGGAAAGACGGAAGGCATTTTTCTTTACTTTCTTTTGTTTTTCAGGGGGTGGTGGCTCACACAAGGACACAGCTGGTGTTTGCTGCTGCCCAGGTGGAGGACACATGGGATATGAGTGAGACATAAGAAAATCTGCTGGCAGACATGTGCGCCTACCCTAAAGTATCTCAATTTGCAGTTGGAAATTAGACTTTTTATTTCATTCCAGCTTATATCATGCACGTAGGTTGTTTTCTCTCTCAGTGAGTGTGTGCTTTTTATTTAAGAGCAGAAGTAGACTCAGACAAACCAGTAAACAACTGTGTACTCAATCTAGAATCTCAGTGAGTCTAGACAGTCAGTAATCTGGGGAAGCAGAAGGATGTATCTAAAACACTCTCATTTGTGTTTCAGGCCTGTCAGAGTCTAGGACACAAGAACAGCAGCATGATTAAAAGCACAGAACATGAAAACAAGCTTCTGATATTTAACCCTGGCTCTACTGCTTATCATCTGTCAGTCTGAAAGGATCTACTTAACTTTTGTTACCTCATCTATACAATGAAAACAAAGGATTGTTTCTCACCCTCTGGCTAGACCTCCAGATTGTGACCTCATCTCATCGCATGCATCTTCTTGCTGAAATTTTGCCCCGATGGAGAAGTTCACGCATGAAAGGTGAGAAATGATGATGCTAAGGGCAGAGCAGAGGTAGCATGAAACATCAGGAGTGGTGGAGCCTGTCACCATATGCCTGTGTTACCTGCTCCCTCTCAGACCACACTTGGGTCCTGGCTCCCCATCCCACCCATCAGTTCCTTCCTGCAGACTCAGTCAGCTTCCCCACATCTATGTGACACATTTCAGAGTCAAACCAAACATAGTATTATCTTCCTCTAAGAATGTGAATAGATAAAATGGGAAAATAATATAATTTTAAGGAAAGTACAGATTAAATATTTATGATACAGACTTCATATACTACACATTGGGTAAAATATTAGTTATTATAAATATCATTAAAAATACTGCCTTTAAATGATGCAGTGTATTATTATTAATAAAAAGTAAAGTTTTTTCTGAGCATAATTTAAAATGTTTCTGATTAAAAGAGAATGGATGGTCAAGGATAGAAAAAATTTTAAATTATGAGGAAAGAAATGAAATAGGTCTTACTCTCCTGAAAGTGCAATATCGATGAATGGATAGAGGTGTGAGATAATATACATATGTATACATGTGCACATACACATAAGCATGTATATGCATACACACAATGAAGTGTTGTTCAGCCATATGGAAAGAAGGACATTCTGACATTTGCATGAAAGATGGGGACATAACACTGATAGAGAAAGAAAAAGAAAAAATATAAAATGATACCATTTATATAGAAACAAAGACTAGAGTGGTGGTAACGAATGACTGGGGTCTATGCGGGGAAGGAGAGATGATGTCTAAAGAATACAAATGTAGAGCTGTAAGAGATATAAGTTCTGGAGAGCAAATGTACAGCATAGTGATTAGAGTAATATATTTAAAGAAAGAAAATAGGTGTGACAGCTATGGACATAGGTCACTTGGGTCTTTAAGAAAGAACTCCCAAGGGCTGGCAGGGTGATATGACTGTAGGAATGGGCTGAGTTCCCCTTCTCCAATCACACATATTTTGACACACCAAATATACACGGACATGTGGAATTATACCCTCCCAAAATGAACTGACTACTCAGTGAAAGGTTCCTCTACCTCAAGGACAAAAGAGCCCCACCCCTAGTGCTAGTATGAGCTAGTCAGAAGGTTTTTATAAGTCCTGAACTTCTCTTTAAGGAGCAGGGGGTTTGTGCTCCACCTCAGCAACCCCAGCCCTTGAGATCTGCAGCAGAGAGATGAACCTCCTTAACTAAGTTTGACTTTGAAAACTAGTGGAGCACATGGTCAAGAGAAATGGTACTGTGGCAACTGAGAAAATCTTTTCAAAGGTTTTGCATATGGAGTCACTCACCCTGGGACCCAGAGCAAAGATGGCAGTTTGAAAGTTCACTTAATGTATGTGTATGAAATTCATTTGCTGATCATGGATGTAGGGGCCAGTTCAAACTCTCTAGAGAGCAAGCACAGGTGGGCACTCTTATTACATCTCCCCTTTGAGAGAGAGCGCTTGTGCTCAGAAGTGGCACTCTGCCGAACTGCTGAAACGAGCAGGACTGAGCATATGCTGAGGTTACTGAGTAGGAACAAGTAAAACTAAAGCCTCAGACTAGCTGTACCTCCCTGGGCGTTCACCTAACCACAGCCTTGTTAAAGCAAGTGGATGTCATGCCCCTTATGCTCCTTGAAACTTCAGGTGTGCTCACAAGCTGTGCTGGCCTGCAGCAGATCGTAGCCTCAGGCACAGGCAATCCACTCGAAAGACACCCCTTTTATCACCTGGTCCTGGTAGCTAGGAGACACAGCCAGAGGTGCCCAGGAAGGCCAGAACAGCAGAGAGACAATTCTTGGCACGCTGGTGCCTCCAGGGCTCTGCACAGCAGACACATATCCCAGGTTCTCTGCTGAAAAGACTCCATGTGCCTGCCCTGAGCTACAATTTCAGGGGCATGCTTCACATTTGCTGCACAAGCAGAGATTGTAAAAGCGCTCTCAGGAAATGGAGACAGGGAGACACCAATCTTTGTGGTCTTTCGGCATCAGCACAGCTCACCAGCATCTCTTGGAGAGAAGCTCGATGTGTGTCAGAAACCATAATTTTTGGCGGGGGCGCTTCCAGAGAGCCTGGTCTGGAAGTTGCCAGGATTCACGTGTCCCCATGGGAATGTATATATTTTCATGCTTTACTCAAAACAAAAACAAAAAACAGCCTGGGACTTTGGCTTTCAAACAGCCTAAAACAAGGTGCCGACCAAGATGTGTTCCTTTGGATACGTGACAAGTAGCATCTCACCCTCAAGAAGTGAGACTTGTCGAGGATAAATCAAGCTGCTAGACAAGCACAGATGCTCCAGAGACAACCAAAAGCAAAGGCAGGTTGAAAATCTGGGTCCTCTTGTGCACAGGTCACCCCCTCAAGCCTGGGAAAGAAGATGTTTTGACGAATAAATGGAATTAACTCAGGAGAAGAATGAATAAAGAAAGTAATAACATCAACAAAGAGAAAGTATAAGAAAATATCAAACAGTAGTCTCAGAGCTAAAGAATGCAATAACTGAGAGGAAAAATACTCTAGAGGGATTTAAATCCAGACTGGAAGAAAACAAGGAATGAATAAGCAAGTTAGAAAATAAAGCAGTGGTGCTCAAACAGATCAGCAAAATAAA
>RJWH01000816.1:343341-561851 GCA_004363575.1 Solenodon paradoxus
GAGAGAGAGAGAGAGAGAGAGAGAGAGAGAGAGAGAGAAGAAAGGGATAAGGGATAGAAAACTTATTTGAAGAAATATGGCTGAATTCTTCCCTAATTTAGGGAACAGAACAGACATACAGATCCAGGAAGTGCTATGAGTTTCAAGTAAAATAAATTTAAAGTGATCCACACCAAGTTACATTACAATGAAAAAGTCAAAAGTTATAGTTTAAAAAAAACCTTAAAGTAAAAGGAAAACAAATGGTTATGTACAAAGGAGCCCCATAAGACTATCAGCAGATTTTTCAACAGACATTGGAGTCTAGACAGTACTAGCAAGATATGTTCAAAGTACTAAAACGAGAAAAAGCCTTCCAACCAAGAACAGCTCATTTATCAAGACTGTCACTCAGAAGGGAAGGAGAGATAGAGATTTGCAGACACAGGCTACATGAATGAATATATCAACAGTAAACAAGCCTCATATTAAATATTAGATTACTATAAATAAAAAATAAATGTCAATAGCAGTAACAAGAAAACACAGGAAAGAAGAAAAATCTCATTGGCAAAAGTAAATATAGTAAAAGTCAAGCATATATAAAGATAAATGAAGGTCAAAAGACAAAAGTATGCATAATATTAATTCAAATTGATAACAACTAAGAAATACCTAAATAGTATTTAAAAAGACACTAAACACATAAAATGTGTGATGAGAACAGTAAAATTATACACTGTTAGAATAAGTTCATGACTAAGTTGCCACCAACTTAAATCCATTATATATACAGGATGTTATATGTGACTCATATGATAATCGCAAAACACAACTTATAATAGAAATACAAAAGAAAATAGTAATAATTTCTAAATATAATACTAAAGAAATTTGCCAAACTACAAGGGAAGAAAGCAAAAAATGAAAGGAAAGGAATTACAAAAGCAGGCAGAAAACTATTTAGCAATATGACTTCAACAAAAAGACAATGTGGATGGATGAAAAACTAAACCCATTGATAGGCTATCTACAAAAAAACCCCACTTCACATGTAGAGGCACACATGCAAATTAAAACAATAAGAAAGTTGGGATATACTCAGAAAAATAAGATTGTAAAACAAATACTATAATAAAAGACAAAGGTTGCATTATCCAATGATAAAGTGGTCAATTCATCAAGAAGACATTAATATATATGCACCATTGGCATGCTCTGGTGGAGTGGCAGTAGATCAGTCATCTCCAAAGGATCACAGGCCACATACCCCTGGGTTCGAGTCCCAGGTCCAGGGGAAAACAACCAGTAGGAACAACTACAGAAAACATTTTTATAAAATGCTTCCTCCTCTTTCTTACTGCCTGCCTACTCATCTTCATTCCTTCTTGTACCTTTCTTTTAAAAGAAAAAACACACATATATATATAAATTATACATGTACATATATATAAATTACATATATGCATCCAAATAGGAGCATGAAATATATAAAACACATTAATAGACCTAATAACAGAGTTAAAATCAGATATATAAAGAACTCAGTAACAAAAACAAAAGAAGCAGTATGATTTAAAATGGGCAGAAGACATACCCTGGTGGCTCAGCAGTTAAGTCTGTGACTCCAGCTGGCATAGTCCATGTACAGCCCAAGGACCCAGGTTCACAATCCACTGAGGTAGAAATTTGGGGTTGTGGGGGCATGGGCTGAAACAACCAAGATGAAGAATTAAATAAAGAGTCTCTTCCTCTTGTCTCGTTCTACCTATATGCTTGCCTACTCACCTTCATTCCTGCCTGATTTTTCCTATTAAAAAAATGCAGAAGTTTTGGACAAACATTTCTCCAAAGAAAACATACAGAAGGCCAGCAGGCACATTTCACCTCTGACCCTCATTCTTGGGTCCATCCATGACACTAGGGTAGTGATGGAAAAGGGGTTAAATTGTTGCATGGGGGTAGAACCAAGAAACTGGAGAAACTTGGTTTAATTAGGTCAGATAATCATGTCACTCACATTGTTACTTTATTTCTATCTTTGTGCATTGTTTAGTGTGTCAGCGCTCATGTAGCATGTCATATATCAAACTATTACATCTCTTCATCAACTTGTGAGAGAATATTAGGATAGATGGTAAGACTCTCTTTTATCCTTTGTACCTAGTATGGCTTCCTCATTTATTTTCTCCTCTAATTGTTCTGCTTTTATTAAATGGTTTTATATTTAATGGCTTTATTGCTTTTTAATTATGAAAGAGTATAAGCAGGTGCTGATATGTACTCATAAAAAGCCTCCTGTACATTTGATATTATCCTACTCAAAGAAGGCAGTAAAGATTTATTGCCACACTCAAAGGCAGTTGGACACAACATTCAACAGTAATTATAGATTGAGTTCCGTAGGCTTTTATGGTGTTGGGGAGAGTGGATAGTTAGGCGAGAAGATTTTATAGCTAACAAACATAAAGGCCTAACCTCCTGTCCAAGTTATAAAGAATTGACTCATTCTCAGCTTTCTGTAGCTGAAGTTATGATGGATCCCCTCCACATACTTAAGACCTGAATAGAAACTAGTAAGTTTTCATTTTATTGTTCGATTAGATGGAGTAATAATGTAGCAGACTATATTTTTTTAAATGTCCATGACAATAGTTCTAGTTTCACACACTTCTAGAACCTTGCTACTCTCCCACAAGAGTTAGTCTATTCCCTTCCTCTTGAAAATGGGGTCAGCCTTTGTGGGATACATGCCAAAAAAGTAACTTTATGTATTTTCTGAGTCTGGGTAATCAAAGGTCATAAACTTCCACTTGATTCTTTATCATGGTCATCTTCAGGAATAAGTCCTCATGTTGTAATGTAACTAAGACACCATGAGGAGACCAGGCATAGACAAACCTATAGTTACTGTAAATGTTCAAGGTAATAGCCAGAACCAACTGCTGGAAATATGAATGAACAAATCCTTCCCTTCCAGGGGGAAAAGAAACAACAACTACTTTTGATGGAACCTGATATTAATATAGAAGGAAAAAAACACTTCACTGATCAATATGCCTATCAGCTATCATGGGCTATGTTAATTTGCTTCAATAAATGTAAGACATCTGGAATAGCAGCTGTAACATGAAATGATCATCTAATTTATGATACTCCATAGCCATTCTGTATAGTCCACTTGACAAACAGGACAGTTAAATGAGAATGTGCCCCAGCACCACTGCAAGGTCTGCACAGGTCACCAGGGGAGCTTGAAACACCAAGAAGGAAGACTTGTAACAGCCAAGGGACTTTCCGATGGCTGGCCGATTCCAGGAACTAGACCTGACACACGAGCCAGCTAAACAATAAACTGTTAAGTGTCTCTTAACCCTCCATTAAACACAAGACAATGAACCATTCCATGTCCCCCTACAACTCCTGAAAAACCCATAAAAATGCACCCCTTCTTTGCGGGTGGTGCAACTTCACTGGCTTCCATCTTGAGACCAGTGAACCTCTCCCAGGAGCGCTCACCCAATAAACACTGCTTGTGTGCTGCTTTAGTCTCTTTTCTTTTAGTCTCGCTGCAGCCTTGGTTGTAACCTGACATCTTGGTGCCGAAACCCGGGAGAAGGGTTTGTGTCCAACCTGTACGGTTGGGACCCCTCTCTACCCTCTTACTCTGAGGCCTCCACCTTCCGCTCTGGGACCCCCACCAGTTTGCCAGGTACCCCTTTTTATTCTTTGAAGTCTTTGTCATTAACGCCTCAGGCCTGTTCTGTCCTGTCCTGATCTGGCCTCACAGCCCATTTTCGGGCCCCCCGGTGTGACTCCTTGTCCTGGCTGGCTTGTTGGGGGCCCACAACCGTCCTGTCCTGAATGTCCCCCGTCAGATCTGGTGACGACCACTCCCACCGGGGATAACCTGTCTCCTGTAAGGCCAGGCTCCAGATTACAGGATGCTGGGTCTCCACCTGTGCCTCCCGTCTGAGTCACACTGGTTAAACCAACATGGGTTCTCAAAATTCTAAGATAGACCAGCCCACCCCTCTGGGCTGTTTGCTCGACTCCAGAGCCGCCCTAGGGCTGCAGTCTTACATCAAGCCAGAAAGCCTCATTTTTTATTGTAATACGGCATGGCCCCAGTATCAATTGGATAACGGGTCTCACTGGCCAAAAATGGCACCTTTGACTTTGGCATCCTCACCAGCTTAAACAACTTCTGTCACCATACTGGCAAGTGGGAGGAGGTCCCATATGTCCAAGCCTTCTTTTGCTTGCGCTCCTGTCCCTTTCTCCTTAAAGCTTGTCACACCTTTCAAGTTCATTTAGCCCAGGACACTCCAGTACCAGATATTAAGTCACCGGAAGACAAAAGTCCCCTAGGTGACCCCCCTTCTGCTTTCTCAGACCCTCCTGACTCACTCTTCCACCCTCCTTTGGCTTCCCGTCCTTACCCCAAAGACCCTCCCCAACCCGACCAGCCACACACTCCCAGCCCCACTCGGCCCTCGGCACCTTCCTGCTCCCACAGTTCTCCTCTCTCCCCACCCAGTTATCACACCAAATCCAAAGACCCTTCTCTTGTTTATCCTCTCCGCGAGGTGGCAGGGGCCGAAGGGGTTGCTCGTGTTCATGTCCCCTTTTCTCTGACTGACCTCTCCCAAATAGAAAAGCTTCTGGGTTCCTTCTCCAATGACCCAACTTGCTGCACAAAAGAATTTCAACGCCTTACCCAAGCTTACGACCTCACCTGGCATGATGTCTATGTCATTCTCTCTTGTACTCTCACCCCAGACGAACACGACCATACTTTCAGGGCAGCCCAAGACTGCAGATCAGATTCACCTTACTGAGCAGACCCTGGCACCAGGGGCCCAAGCCATCCCTCGACAAGCCCCTGACTGGGACCACCAGACTGACACTGAAGTCGGCCAAAGAGGTAGGGCTCGCCGCGACCTACTTGTTGTCTGTATCCTACCTAGCTGGCCTCTGGGCTGCCAGCCACAAAGCTGTCAACTTTGACACACTTAGAGAAATTACCCAATTACCTGATGAAAACCCCTCCGCATTCCTTAGCCGCCTCTCTGAAGTTCTCCAACGCTTCACCAGACCAGACCCAGACTTTCCCGGTGGTGCCACTGTTCTCGCCACTCACTTTGTTTCCCAATCCTCCCCTGACATCCCTAAGAAATTTAAAAAGGTGGAAGATGGCCCTCAAACCCCAATCCAAGACCTGTTGAATATGGCCTTTAAAGTTTTTAATAATCGGGAGGATCAGGACAGGGCCGAGCAAGTAGCCTGTAATTGCCAGAAAGCTGAGCTCCAGACTCAAGCCATTAGTTCCTCTATTATTGCTGCCTTGAGACCAGCAAGCCCTGCTCCTCCACCGACACCGTCCACCCTGCGTGGGCATGGATCCACCCGCCCGCCACCCGGGCCATGCTTCAAATGTGGTCAAGAAGGCCACTAGTCAAAGCACTGCCCCAACCCATGAGTCCCTTGCGGACCTTGCCACTGGAAAAGCGATTGTCCATCAGCACCTCAATGCGGAGGAACAATCCTTCCTAACTCGACTAACTTGCCTCCAACAGTACTGGGTTTGGCGGCTGAAGAAGACTGAAGAGGCCTGGCTACATCGACCCCCATCACCTTCGAGGAGACTAGGGTAACTCTTAAGGTAGCAGGTTAAGTCCACCTCCATTCTGGTCAACATGGGGTCTACCTTCTCTGTCCTTCCCTCCTTTCCAGGACAAACCTTCCCTTCTCAGGTCTGCGTCACGGGCGTTGACGGACAACCCACTCAACCTAGAATGACGTGCCCTATACACTGCCTTATTGACCAAAAGCCCATATTTCACTCCTTCTTAGTCATACTGACCTGCCCTACTCCCCTGCTAGGGCAAGACCTGTTGTCCAAACTTGGGGCCACCCTCTCATCATGGCCCCTAGCCTCTGGTCCTACTACCACCTTCCTCCTACCCTTAATTCTTCTATCTGACTCTACAACACCTGAACTCCCCTTGCCTCCTGATCTAGTCCACCCCTCCGTCTCAGACACATACACCCCCACCCTTGCTTCCCATCATACCCTTGTCCTCATTCAACTACAAGGCCTTCGTTCCCTTCTTGCCCTCAATTTCCAATCTCTGCCTCACACCAAAGAGGCCTTAAGCCCAACATCCTCTGACTCCTAGCCCAAGGTCCCCTTATCCCTACCAAGTCCCCTTGTAACACACCTATCCTCCCCGTCAAAAAACATAATGGCACCTAACCGCCTTGTCCCAGACCTCCATCTCATCAACGAGGCCCTTATCTCCAAACACCCAGTAGTTCCCAGTCCCTACACTCTTTTACCCCACATTCCCACTTCCACCACACATTTTTCAGTCTTAGACCTAAAAGATGCATTCTTCACCATTTCCCTTGATCCCCAGTGCTACTTCCTATTTGCTTTTAAACTCAATGAACTAACTAAATCCCTACACAAATATGGGAGGGAATCCAGCCCTTGGGATTGGCTACCATCACCCTTTGCCACCTGGTTACTATCCCTAGTGGGCCCCTTAATCCTAATCATCTTATTTTTTCTCCTAGGCCCCTGCTTCCTTTGCTTTATACAAACCCACATCCAAGAACTCACCCAAATGTCATTCAATCAAATGATTGAATATTCCTGACTCCCTAATGCCAACCCTCTTCCCTAATCTCTTGGTTCCCTGGTCCCTGCTCCACCCACTACGTCAGCAGGAAGCAGCTAAGATGATCTACTCCGCCCCTGCTCCCATAGACCAAGAGGCTGGGATGTAAGGTCCGCACAGGTCACCAGGGGAGCTTGAAACCCCAAGAAGGAAGACTTGAAACAGCCAAGGGACTTTCCAGTGGCCGGCTGATTCCAGGAACTAGACCTGACACACCAGCCCGCTAAACAATAAATCATTTGGTGTCTCTTCCCCCTCCAGTGAACACAAGACAATGAACTGTTCTGTATGTCCCCACTCCCAAACCCTGAAAAACCCATAAAAATGCACCCCTTCTTCCTGGGTGGCACGGCTTCACTGGCTTCCATCTTGAGACCCATGAACCTCGCCTGGGAGCGCTCCCCCAATAAACGCTGCTTGTGTGCTGCTTTAGTCTATCTTTTCTTTTAGTCTTGCTGCAGCCTTGGTTGTAACCTGACAATCACCTCTTCAACTCTCAAGTCTATGATGTGGTCACTAGTCTCTGCAGAGCTCCTAAAGATTGGCTCTGGTTTACATGCTGATAGGGAAATTTCTAGAACCAATGTGATGATATTACCACTTACTGAGTTTGTTTACTCCAATTCATGTATTCTACAAGTGTGGCAATAACCACAGAATGACTAGAGTCATTGAGCTCATTATGATATATACTCTTGTCAAACCCCATTTAACAGCTGATCTCCATAAATTCTAAGACACTTAGAATTTATTTCAACATATATTGTCCAAGATTCCACTGTTGTAACAGTTTTCTACTGTTTGGTTCAAACTCAACACTATTCTGTGTAGAATTTTAATGTTTTCTTCAGCTTTCTGTACTATGGATTTAGTTATAGGTGTAGAAGTAATTAAGAGTAGGGGAATAACCTAGGGAAGAAGGACCTCTTCTTGCAAGGCATATGCTTCAGGGAGTCTTCAAGCAAGTTGGTGTCCTTAATAAAGGGAGAGTTTCTTCCACTGGCAAGAGAAACTCAGGAAATTGCCAGGGGTAGGGTGGGCAGGAGTGAAGTTCTCAGATTTTATCCAAGTGTTCCATTCTAAGGCTCTCCCTTGACAACAGTTACAGTCCTAGCTTTCACATGGGAGACTTGGAAAACGTATGCATGTTACTTATACTGTCATTGAAACCTATAGAAACAAATTCCAAGTTGTTCAGAATCTCAGTTCTCAGCCTTGCTGATGCTAAAAAAGTCTTAAGCCTTGAGTTCATTATTTTCTTTGTGGAAGCTCTCTGATGCAGTAAGCCTAGCCAAACCATCTCTCCTGCCACATGCCATCATACTACTGTAATGTTCTGGTTCAGTGTCCAGATGGTTTCCCATCTTCTATAGACATCCTTTCCTAGATCTTAACAGATTATACTTAAAATAACTGTGAAAAATTAACAGTGCCATGGTCTATCCGTGTCATCTTTTACACTGGTAGTGAGTCTCTTTTGTTCAAATCAATTCTGATTCTGTTTTCTTTGATTATCTTTTTCCTGAGATACCTTTATACCAGTACCAACTATCTGTCATCTCTACATAAGAAAACAAGTGTATTAGGTGTTTCAAACAAAGAGAATGTAGGAAAATAAATGTGTAAAAGGGACTAAAGAAGCCAAGGGAAGAAAATAAGTCAACCCCACATCAGAAAACTGTTGTCATTGTAAGGGAGCCTATTTGTATACACTTTCTAGCATGCAAGGACTAGAACTTTCACAAAGAAACTAGCCCTGCCAAAGCTGAAATCCAGGAAGAGCTGACTTGCTGAAGGAAGTGCATAGCCATCTGGTCACTACTCCTCTGACGACCACCAGCTACTGGAGCAACATCTGATGCCTTCAGTGCCAGCATCAAAAATGTTCTTCTTCCCGATTTAAAATCGCCTATCAGTGACTCCTTTTTGGCAGAATTTAACAATAAGTCAGCTGCCAAGAGAGTCTAGGAAACAGAGTTTATAGTCTCAAAATCAGTAGTTCAGTAGTATAAAGAAGCAATAGGCATAAAGATGGTAGAAAGCAAATAAATAACCAAAGATAGCTGACTGGAAATATAGATTCTGGGATGCTGGTGGCATCAATACGTTGTTTTAACAGTTTGGGTCTATTCTATTTTATGAAAAATAAAATTTCCATTTGTTTAAACAACCACTTATATTCTGTACTGTGTTTGGATGATTATGAGTCTTGCCTACAACAGAATTTGATAACAGAAATAAGGATGCTACAAAATTTGTAACTAACAGGACCTTGAGGGAAGCACACATTCCATGGACTAAGTAACTGATGACCTCTGTTATATGGAAACATATGATCAATATTTCATTTGTTATATATTGAAACAGAAGTCAATTTCCTATTTAACCTTTAGTTTTAGGAGAAATGAGAGAATCCATTTTTTTTTGCTGATTTCTTGTTTTCAGCAAGAATGTCTTGATAGGGAAAAATGAACTTAAACTGGACCTCATCAGTCAGAAAACTAAGATGGAAAGGAATATAACATTGCTAAGAGAGATGTTCTATGCCCCTGCCTGCAATCCAAATTGAATGAGAGTTCCATAATTTGGAGACTAATAGAGTTGAAAAGGTCACTTGCTTTTGTATTCCAAACAGCAGAGTTATAAACCTTAACAGCAAAGCTGCATTTGTAGTAACAGATGAAGCTGATGTCCTAGGCCTTTACCAAGCACCAAACACTCCTTTTTATAGGGAGATTTTATAAAGAGTTTTAACCAGGACCAACATTTAAAAATTGCCCTGGTGGCCTAGCAGGTAAGGCCTGAACATAGTCCACACACATTCGAAGGATCCGGGTTCAGAGCCCAGGGCTAGGGGAAGAATCAAGATGAGCAACTAAATTTTTAAAAGTGCTTCTACCTTCTCTTACTTCCTGTCTGCCTGCCTACTTACTTTCATTCTTGCCTGTACCTTCTCCTAAAAAAGAAAAAAAATACATTTTATATTGCTATCCAACACACAAATCCAAGTATTCATCAAATAATATTTACACTTACCATCTGTGTTGCATTCTGGTATTTTATATTTTTATTCCATCTCATTCCTTTCTGTTATGTAAAATATTGATCATGACTCACTAAACTGCCTTCATAGCCTAGTAATTAAACATTTTTTCAAAATACTCACGGATATCTACAAATTCTATCTCATTTTCATTCAGAAACCCCCATGGTCTTTACTTCCCTCACTGCCTGACTTAGATGGTGATAAATCTTTATAATCATCTCATTGGACCCCCTCCACTCTGTTACTTCTCTTCTTGCCATAATAGGTGCCATAGTTGGTTACACACATGCTTCATTTAGTCCACACCTGCACTTAATAGATGGATATAACAAGAGAATTCACACAACCAAGCTAAATGATCCACAAAATTTTTAATGTTCTTCCCAAACCTACCTAAATTCCTTCACTTCACTCATCCACTCTCCTGAAAGATGATTTCATACTATCTTCTCTGTCCTGGATTTCCAGCACCTTTGCTCCCTTATTTCAAGCTCAGTTGGTATACATTTCTTGCTATTTCACTGAGAAAATAAAAGAACCAGAAGAGAATGTCAATATACTTCTACTGCAAAATATGCCAACCCACCTGCATGCACTGTACCTTTCCTTCTTTGATAGCCTGATGTCAACACTTGTACCCAAGCATGAAATCTCATATCCTCTTACAATTGTCGTTTTTCACCTCATCATCAATTTTCACCTCTCTCTTGGATCATTTTCGAATCTATCACACCTTAATAGAATGTGCTTTAGTCCCACAGTCTGGCCTAGCTACTGTACATTGCTCTGATTATTACAGCACAATTCTAACTTCACCTCTTTACATTACTCTTGAATTAACTCCAAGGTCACCCCACCATGTCAAAAATAATTGATATCAATTTCACTATGACTTCTTAGGCCTATCTTCTTTAATCTATCAGCAACCATTAATAGATACAGTAGCTTCTTTTCCTTGACTTCCAGAAAACCAGTTTCTGCCCTTCCATATCACTTCTGTCTGGTTAGCTAGTTTTCTGAAAACCCATTTCATAGACCTCTAAACATGTGTGTGCCCCAGGTATTGATCTCATACATCTTGGATTATTATATTCAGTCCCATGAATTTTAATAATATCACATTGGTAAGATTCTCAAGGTTTAGCTCCGGCATCAATTTCTACCCTGAACTTTCATCTCAAATATGTAAAACTGGCAGCTTGACATCCCTATTCTACTTTACTCCATTCATTAGAACTTTCGAACTTGATACACCCTCAACTGAGCTCTTTATTCATCCAAACATGCCTCTCCCCTGTGTTTCTAGTCTCAGAAAGTGAAAACTTTCTTCTAGTCATTCACCTCTAAATACTTGACCTTACTCTTCACTCACCATTCATACTCTATATTGCACCTACAATGTGCTCTTCTTTCTATTTCTAGAATCTGATATTTTTTGCCCAATTCTGCTGTTACTACCTGTTTCTAGACACCATCATGCCTGGTCTGAACTATGGAAATAATCCATTGGTCCCCTGTTTCCATATTTTACTTACTTTATTCCTCTGTTGAAATGATAATGATGAAATTCACAATTCAATGGGATAGCAGAGTCCAGAAATAGATCCACTAAAATATGGTTTATTGATTTTACATAAGGTGCTAAGGCAATCCAATGGAAAACAGATAATTATTTTAACAAATGGTGCTAAAATAACTAGACATCCCAAAACAATGAAAATAAATCTCAATCTAGACCTTTTCCTAATTAAAAAAAAGTTAACTTAAAAAGGATTATAGCTCCAAATGTAAATGTAAAACAATAAAATTTTCGTATGAAAACAGAGAAAACTCTTAATACCTTGGTTCAGGCAGAATTCTTAGACATGATAATAATCATGTCTACTTACAAAACAATCATAATCTATAAAAGAAAACAATGAAATACTATTGCAGTTAATCAAATTTTAAATGTAGCTCTATAAGACACTTCAAGATGGAAAAAGTAAGCCACTACAGATAATTGAAAATCACAGATCTTAAAAATAACATATTTTGAATATATAATATACACTTAAACATTAAAAAAACAATAACCAACCCAGTAAAAATGGCCATAAAATGTCCTTGATAGGGTTTTACTACAAGTTTAACTTTAAATAATTTACTTACATCTCTTTGTCTAGAGTTATAGCACTTGCTCCCCTATCTTCAAGGGAATCTGGGAAGGAAAATATTTTCATTCATCACTTTGCCTCCCTGAAGCTGAATAAAGCTGTTACGTCCATAAAGAGGAAGGCCCTTGACCTTTAATGCATTCATTTCTTCCTTCCTTGACTATGAAAATGATGGTGTAACTGAAGCAGTGATTTTGCAACCTTAATGCAAGAATTTACAGACAAAAGTTGCAGATTAAACACTGGGGTGTGAGTCATAAATGAGTTTATATACATAAAACTGCTAACTAAGCTCACGGTGCTCTAGAATTTTAGTCATGTTATTTTTACTATTGTTATTTACCCCTGCATTCCTAATACCTAAAGAAATTCCTTAAAAAAAATTGGCATTCAATAGTCTTGGAGAGCTTGGAAATTTTTTGTCTTAATTGTGATTTTATTGCTAACATGACTGATGTTTCTAGTATTCAACCTCCTGGTTCTGATTTGCAATCTCACTTGCTTAGATGGGTCTCTGTACTCTAATTTGGTTGTCTTGTTGCTAAATCACTACCACCATGCTCTGTTCTTGGTTCTGGTTAGATATTTGATTTTAATGATTACCAAAGTAGTAAAAGATATTTCACACCTATATGAAATTCCAAGGAAGTATGTAAATTATTTATTTAAAATCCCATCCACTATTCAAAGTCCTTAATTCTCAAGCTTTAAAAATCATATTTAGAATGTTTTAGTAAATTCATGTAAATGATTATGTAGATGGCATCCCTATGATGCCTTTAACAATAAGTAGGTAATACTTCCATATATTTGTCTTCAAAATCTTCTCTCTATAGCATGTTTTTAAGTAATAATTTTCCATTTATTATTTAGAAATCAAATTTATAACTTATCTTGAAGGGCTTCTTTTTCCAAAACAGAAGCCAGTCAATGTAAAACTAACAGCAGTTTTTCCTCAGAGAAATTATCAACAATTTTGGAATCCTTTCCATGTTCAATGACTGTACCTTGCATTTTCATGACACTGCTAGTGAATTTGTATAAAATATAAGAGATTCCCCCAGTTATTCTCCTTCTCGTGAAGTATTTTTTAATATTCAGATGAGTTGAAAGACTTTGTATTTTAAAGTTAAAACCTCCTCAGTGATACTCTATATTTTCTAGCATCTTGATATTAATGGAGCCATTAACTAATTCTGGTTAATGGGAGTAACATGAGTCTTTTTGTGCTCAAAGAAGGGTTAACCCCTTCTGAATATCCAGCCTTTTCCCTCTAGCTATACTCACTTGGCAGCCTTGTGCTGAGAAGATGGAGATGGAGCGTAGAAGAAGGATATTGGATCTCTAGGTCATTGCTTAAAAGATAGCTCCTTTGAAAAGAAGCCATAGTGTGAAGACCTACTGTGAGCAAGAAATAAATTTTTGATATATTAAGTCATTGTAATTTTGAGTTAATTTGCTACCAGATTATACCACAGCTTCTCCTGATGAATACATTAAATAATTCATTTTATGGTAAACCATATAATCTCTCATACATGTTTTCCCTTTAACAATTAAAAAAGATGCAGCTATTTGTGTAGTGATATTTGGAAGAGAATATTTTTTAAAATGCCTTAAGCTGAGAGATATTAAAAATATTTTTACTTTCACCCATTATTTTAGCCATTCTCCTACAATGGATAATTTATTCAAATATTGTCTTCTCCAAACTGCAGGATTGATGTTTTCCCCATTAAAATTTCCCATAGTATTGGTTGACAGAAAAATTCATTTTAGTTTATCATCATATTATTTTCTATGGATAATTTCAGTCAACTTTACTCTGGCAAGAAAATAAGTGTATCCCTATTGAAGTGTCATTTTCTTTTCCTATTAGATAAGAGAACCTAAAAATAAAGCTTTAAATATTTTTCAAATCCACTAAAAATATTAAGTAATGAACTGAGTATCTCATGAATGTCTACATTTCTTCGAAAAACCATTGTAGAGGTGAAGCTCTGGCCTTCAGTAACCAGAATTGGGGTTTTTTGTTTTTGTTTTGTTTTGTTTTTCATGATCTGCACACTTGGTGCTGTTATGGCTTATATGTTTTAAATCCTGAGTGTTTTTCAAACAAATCATGAGGACTTCATGCTAGTATTTTAAGATCCCATATAAACTTCAGTTTAGGTTCGTCCTTAAGTCTTTTGATTAATTTCAACATTTTTAACCTGACTTCTAGTCTCATCAGTTTGAAATGTGATTATTTTAGTTATAGAATATATGTAATAATGACTTTGCCTTATAGTTTATGTTTGACTATTAGCATCTTCTCTTCAAGTCATGTTTTTCTTGCAAGAATCATTTTTAATACTTGCCCTTTATGTGACATTTAATTCTGTAATAGTTGATAATGTAATCCATAAATCCACTGAATCAAAAGTATATGCTTTTAAATACATGGCAATGCACTGATCGAACAAATAAAGGTACCATATCAAGTCTTCTGCATTGGTGGAATTCCTACACCTCCTGGGGGATACTTTCTATGACAAAGAGTGAAGGGTGATTCCAGCGGGCGTTACAGCAAGTTCCTTCTTTCTCAACCTCTTAATTTCTCCAGTATAAAGAAGGGGAACAAAATAAACCAATCCTGAATTCTTTCTTAATCTAGGAGTGGTTAGTGACACTGTTTTAGTCTCAAAAACATTAATCCAGAAATCTTTGGGAGGAAGTTTGCTAGTAAAACCTTACTTGAAAATCAGCTTTCAAGTTTGGTCTTTCCTTTTTTTTTACTTGGGACCATGGATGGAAAACTTTAAGGAGTAACCATTTTGCCTGAGGCTAAAGCCCTCAAGGACCATGTTGTCAATGACAAAGTGTGGACTAAGATCTGGGAATGTCTTTATTATCCAGGGTTTATATGCAGGATTCTATATCCAGGATTTCTTATAAAAGAAGAAAATAAGAACAATGGGGAATGAAGAAATGATAAACTGGGTAAAACAAGATTTCAGAACAAGGATCATCCATGACACGTGGGCGTCAAAGGAACTGATAGTCTCTCAAGACTATTGTGGAAGGGTATTTTGATGATAGATCTTTAGTATTAAAAATAATACATATAAATCAACTTTGTTGATCTCATTGCTGGCAAAGTTGTAATAAAAATGGATATTGCTAAGTGTTCTGTGTACTGCAGAATTTGCCAGGAAGTCGTGGAATTGTGAAGAATAAGATCATTACATATTTTGAAAAATTTTGGCAAGTCTTTTTTGTTCATACTGAAAAGGCACAATTTCATGCGTTCTAGCATCAGATATTTGGGGAGTTATTTATTTCTTACCCTACATTTTTTCTATTTTATGCAAAGGATTTTCTTATTGTAAAAGAATTATTAGAATTGAACACTTTGGTACTGTTCATGAAAATTAATGGGCCTCATACAGAATTTACATATTCATGTTTTTTTTTTCTATTAATAAAGTCTTGTACATCAGAGGGCCTGTGAGCAGACTATTTTTGAAACTTTCAACTGTATTGGTTTGACTAGAACAGGAGCTCGCAGATAAAATTAGACAGAAATAAAACTTGAAGTAGATTGAGGGGCAGACTATGATATAACTGAAGAGGACCTAGAATTGAAAAAGACTGTGGTGTTCAGGGTCAAAATTTAATGATGTCAATCTTTGGAACCAAAATGGAAAGACTGTAACTTATTCAAAACTTATTTGTTGAAAATCTACAACTGTGTTCTGATACATTTCCAATTTTTGTTCCAGGAATAAGCTCATGTTTTTTATACTTTATTATTTTTCCCAGATAATACACAATGTAATATAATCTTGTTTTTAATAACCAACTGCTTCACAAGTCCCCTATGACTGAGCAATGATGCCCAGAAAACTGAAACTCTATTTTTCCAAATCAAGTCAGAAATGAGAAATAGGGAGAATAAGACTCTGTGGAAAATTTCCTGTCATTAGTTTCATAAAGCTGAGGTAGAGCACCGCTGACAATGGAACGCCATTGCTGACCTGAATCTCACGGGCCACAGGTAGATTTGAAAGTCATCCGGACTGCACCTGCTGTTATGTTCTGACACATGCCCAAAGCCCAGTCACGATGCGCTCTCTGCTACCTTCATCATTTCGTCAAACTCCTGGGTTCTAACCCAGATGTCAAAGTGGGAAATTAAGAGGAGGAATAAACATCCTTGTAACTTACTTATGATAAATTAAACCAGAATTTACTTGAGAATTTAAATAGGAAGTGTCAGTCATTCTCTCTCCCTTTTGATTTGTCTAAAGGCATCGCAGCTTGACACTATTAACATTTGGGCTGGATCATTTTTGCTGTGAGGCATTGCTTGAATTATAGGATGCTTAGCGGCATCCCTGGCCTCTGTCCACTTGAGGCCAGTAGCACTTCCCAGTTACGTCAGTCAAATCTATCAGTAGACACTGCCAAACGTCGCTTGGGAACAAATTGTCCTCCTCCCACCTCTGCCCAGATGAAAACCACTGCTCTCTCCAGAGTCAACTTGTGCTGAAATACACCCAAGGTCTCTGTGGTTCACAGTATCAAATGGAACACAAGGGTCATACAGAACAAGGGCTGGGAAAAGGCCACTCTACCTGACAGTGTGAACGCTGCAGGGAATTGGAAGGCCTAATTCTTCAGAGAAAAGTGTAGACACATTCAGAGTTTGGGAAAAATACTGAAGTGATCTTTTTAAAGTAGAAATTAGCTGTTTTTCTGCAAGCTGTCATGAAGGGAGAAAAATAGGCTGATATCCGGCAGAGTTGTGTCTTCATGAAGTGTGTACTGAACAATAGGTATGTGTTTGTTTGGTTAACTAAGAACCTTTTTTCCCCCTTCAAGATAGACACTGCTGAGCCTGCATGGTGTGATGAAAAGTCAGTAAGATAGAAAAGAGAGAGAGAAAAAGGAAACAGTGGAAGCAAGAACTCAAGAATAGTGGGAACTAGAGGGTTCCCTGGGAGGAGGATAATGACAGGGGAGAGAGAATTACAACACTGCTAAAAGAATTTGAAATCCACAACTAGATTGTTGGACTTTAAATCCTGCCTCTACCATTTATGAGCTATGTGACCTTGAAGATTTTTCTTTTAATCTCTTGAAGTTCCCACTGTCTCATCTACAAAATCAGGATCATTGTAATTTACACCCTAGAAGTCTCTTGGAATATGAAAATATGATGACTGTAAGGCATATTACACAGGACCTGTGCTAAACAGATATAGTCAGAACAGTACCAAGGGGGTGACGGGGCACTGAGGAACACACAGGAATAGCAGTGGTGACTTTCATAGTGACTGTGAGATCCATTGCAGTCCAGGTACAGTGAAGTTTGACAAGAAGATGTGGACATGGCTCTGCAGGCACAACAGAAAGCAGAGGGGACGATTAAGAGGCTCAGCAAGATCATAGACCTACACATGGCCCATAGTCATTAGCTTTCATATTGAGTATGCTAGAAATGAGCACAGAGGAGGAATCAATGGCTAACATGCTAAGATATTATCAAGCAAGACAAGAGAGGTAAGGAACTCTGGGAAGTATGGGAATTGGGACACCACAGACAAGAGTAGGAGAAAAATTCACACGATTCCGTGCTTTAGGTATTGTTCATATTACCAGAAGATACCTTCTCAATGTGTTTGTGGCTTTTGTGTTGAAACCCAATCGCTGAAATCCAACTTAAAACAGCATCTCTCCCTGGAGCACCCTGGTGGCTCACACATTAGATGGGCAGCTGCGGCATAGTCCACATAAAGTCCAAAGACCTGGGTTCAAGAGGGCCAGGAGGGGCAACCAACATGAACAGGCTGACGACACATACTGTTTTAAATGAAACCATATGGATTTTTTTTTAATATTTCCCAATGGTCCCATCATTTTAATATAATTGTCATATTTGTCCCATTTTTAATAAACTAGGGCTGTCTTTAATGGGGTACAAATCAGATAGTTGAGTTGCCCCCAGCCCCATCTGTTTAGGGAGCCCAAAAGCAGATGCCCCATTTGCCCCGTGTTAAAGATAGCCCTACACTCACATGTAGTCAGGCAATCTATGACAAAGGAACCAAAAGCATATGATAGACAAAGGAAAGTCTCTTTAATAAATGGTGTTGGGAAAACTGGACGCAAAAGAATAAAGCTAGATCACTAACACCATTCACAAAAATTAACTTAAAATGGACTAAGACTTGTTGAATATAAGATCAAAAACGATAAATTTCTTGGAACACAACATAGGGAAGATATTTCATGACCTTAGAGAGGCCTTTGGGGACTCAACTCCAACATCATGGGAAACAAAAAGAAAAATAAACAACCGAATAACATCAAACTAAAAAGTTTCTTCAACAGCAAAAGAAACTATCACAAAAACAAAACAAACAAACAAAAATAACCTACTAACTGGAAGCAGATATTTGCATTCTATATTTCTGACAAGGGCTTAATATCTAAATCATACAAAGAACTCATAAAACTCAATAACAGAAAAACATACAATCCAATCAAAAACAGGAAATTGGAGAGACACTTTTCTGAAGAGGATATACAGATGGTCAACAGGCACATAAAAAGATGTCCCTACTTGCTGGCTATCAGGGAAATGCACTACAAAACAACAAGATCACCTTACACCTGAGAGACTGACTACTATCCAAAAGTCTGGAAACAACAAATTTGATGAAGACGTGAAAAAACGGAAACACTTTTACACTGTTGGTAGGAGTGCAAACTGGTACAACCCCTATGGAAAACAGTATGGAGATTCCTCAAAAAGTTGAATATGGAAATCCTATATGATCCCCCACTTTTGAGTATTTACCCAAAAGATACAAAAACACTAATTTGCAGACATTTCTGCACCCCCATGTTTATTACAAACCTATTCACCATAGCTAAGAACTGGAAACTACCTAGGTGGCCAACAGTAGAAGAATGGATAAAGATGTGGTAGATATACCGAATGGAATACTACACAGCCCTTAGAAGAGATGAAGTCCTGTCATTTGAATCAACATGGATGAATCTAGAGGATATTATGCTAAGTGAAATAAGTCAAAAAAAAAAAAAAAAAGGATACCGGATCTTCTCACTCATTGGTGGAATTGAATAGACAAAACAAAGGAACAGATGAAACAAAACTAACCTTTGGACACTGGCAATAAAACTGAGGTTACTAATAGGGAATGGGACAGAGTTGGCTGTGGTGGGTGGCAAGTGGTGGACTGGACTATGATGAAGAACACTTGATGATTGGTGGAGGGCAGGGTGTATTGACATATTTGAGTTATGGGGAAACTGCACATATGGAGAACCTACACATATGAGTTTAATTTGTAAAACAAAGTTACTGCAATTAAAAAAAAAGACAGCCTTGCAGACACTGATGGCAGAAGGCTGTGGACAGTACCGCTGCTCCCGTGCCCCGTGAAGAAATAGGAACAGAGGGAAGAGAATTCTTCCTACCCCACAGGTGTGTTTCTTCAAAGGGAGCAGAAGTCCACATTGTGGGTGAGCCATGGGGAAGCACTATGGGGGTTATCTCTGGCACTGTGGGGGTTATTGGGCATCACTAGCACTGGGTCAGTTATTGGGTATTTTTCTGGCACTGGGATGCTGAAAGCAGCATGTGTTTTAAGGAGGACATTTAGAGCTGGGCTTATAGGAGTGCCAAATTTGGTTTTTGCCTACGATGCGAAATTCCTTGCATTAGATCTGGCTGTTTGTATAAAGTCCCACCTATCAGTGTGGCAAAGTATGTATTTGCTAGCCTGGCTGCTCTGCTCCTGCTTCAATTGCTCCTCCTGCTCTGCTTCCCTAAGTCACCAGCATGAAACCCTATCCCATTTTTTTCATCCCAATGTCCCATTTTTGTCTTAAGGAAATATGGTCAGTCTAAACATGAAGAACTAAATAATTAAATGCTTTTTCTTCCTTTCTCTTCCTTCCTGTCTGCTGCCTACTTGCCGACATTCCTGCCTGCTTCCTGCCTCAGAAAAACAAAACAACCAAAAAATTGCACATTATCGCTCCCATATAAATGCTCAGTAAATATCTAAGTATCTGCTGAGTGAACAATAGATGAGAAAAATCAATAGCATTCTTTCCTGAACTCCTCTTTCTAACCTATAAAATCTTTGTGCAATTCATTTGTACTTTCTAAAGCCATTCACAAATTATACCTCAAGTAAGAGGGGGCTCTTCCTAACTGCTTGAGCTGGGACATCAGTTTTTGCTGCCTTCAGACTTAAACAGAAATAGCAGCTCTTCGTGGGCCTCCAGGCTGCCATCTTTTGGAGGAAGCACACCATGTTTCTGTCTGTCTCCAACTTGCCAGATGCAGATCTTGGGAATTCTGAGTCTCTGGGACTGCGTGAGCCAACTCCTTCAAATAAATCTCTTTTTATGTGTCCATTCTGTTGGGTCTGTATCTCTAGAGAACCATGATTACTGCAAGTACTATACCTGCTATTAGAATTACAGTATATTTGTCTTAGTTTTTGCATTAAACTAAAAATTCTTCAAGATAATGACTATAACGTCTTTATTTTTTAGATTTCTCTCAGTATTTTATTTCTAGTAACCAAGTACTAGAGACATTTATGAAATTAAAATCAATGATAATGGGGAACGGTGCAGAGCTAGAATATCAAATCAGCTGAAAGCCACAATTTATTGCACTGTTTTTTAATCCATGCTTACATATCAAAGTTTTGGGAGATTTTTATTTTAATTTACATTTTCATGTTGATGATAATCTAAAATCATATTTTATTACTTACAAGGACAAACATTTTGGGATAATGCATAATCAAAAGATACTTTGATGGACTCTGAATACCAGATCAGTGCTACTCTGAGTTCTCAATCTTTTTATTCTTATTAAAAGAAGTTACTACTCAAATTTAAGAAATTCTTCTTTGGGCAAAGAGCCTGGGCTGAGTAGCAGGAGAGCAGATTCTAACTCTGATTCTACTAATAAGTTGTGGCAAATAATTTTAGAACTCAGTCTGGTTATCCATAAAACAAGAGATTTGAATTTGGTTTCTGGTTTGCCAGTTACCTCTAAATTTCTCTATTTCCAAGGATATTGAAATCAGAAGGGGAAGAGGGAAAAAAAATGTGAATAAGACTGTATAAATTTCAAGAAAGGTAAAATGGTACTTTAAAAGCAGTGAAATCCACCATATGACTATTTCCTTTATATTTTCAATGATATTTATAGCATTACTACTATCATGGTTCTAGGAAGTTGAGTTTTATCAAAGTACAATCAAATCCCTGCCTGCAAGAAGCTTGCACTGGGATTATATTTCAATAGATGGGTAAGGCAATTGAATAGAAAATAAACAAATGAATATACAGCAGAGATAAAATTTATGCTTCAATAGAAAACTATAAAATATCAAGACTATCTCTCTCCAGGATATCTGATTTTAGTCATTCAAAGTCTTTGAACAACTTTACATTTCTGAAATTTGTAGACAACGAGAGCTATGAAAGAGTGTCTTAAATTTTGTCATTATTTCTTCTATTTACATTGCCATACGCATTTTAGGATATTTAAATTGAACCTCAGTCTATGTGCATCTCACATCCTACCCACCATGAGAGCTCTAGTGCTCTTCACCACACCTCCCCTCCGTTGTTCTATCCCCATTCTCAATCCCCACTTAGCCAGAGTCCTGCATCCTGTGAATTTTGCTGGGGTTTGTTGTTTCTTTAGTTCACTCATATTCCACATGAGTGAAGCCATCTGTACTTCTTTTATTTCAGGCTTCTTTTGCTTAACATGATCCCCTCCAGTTTCTTCCAGTTGTTGCAAAATAGTTTTACAACTTACAAATTCTCTCCTGTCTGGTAGAGGTACATCTAATTTGATCTCCCTATCTAGCCATCCTGCTCCTCAAGTAAAAACATCTTGGTCTCCATCTTAACATTCAGTTCAGTATTCCCAATCTACATAATTGTGGTCTGCAGACTGTCATTTGAATTGTTTAAAATGTTCACTTTTATTTCTGTATGAAACTGATGATTTCACTTTTTTGTGAAATTTACCTTTTAAGAGTGGTGGAAGCCTATGAAAGAAATCAGGTTAATGAGACAGAAAGGGATGAGATGATTAGATAGCTACAGAGCTGCTGATTTGAAAGAAATGTTGGAGAAGGGAGCCTTTGAGTTAAGATCTGAGTGATGAAAGAAGTATTTCTCAAAGGCCTAGAGGATGATCATTCCAAGAAGAGTCAGCAAGAGTACAACAGGATTGGACTGAGGATTTCTTAGTGTAGGTGTATGCAAACAGCCAGAAGAAGGTAGATCATGTGATTGACACACACCTGCAAAAGGAACTTGGAATATGGCGAGGATTAAATGTAATCAAGTGCCAGATGTTTAGGGCCTGAAGGGCTATCATCAGCCTTTGGATTTTATTCTCAGTGCAAATAGGATTTCACAGGAGAGAAATGATTTGAATTCTGTTTTTGGAAGTATTTTTTATGACCCAAACACTTCACTTAGTGCTGCATGTGCATGTCTTCAGTCAGTCCTCATATTCTGTTACTTTTTCTACTTCTCTGATAAGAAACATGAGGCTCAGATGGTAAATGCATAACTATTACCTAAAAGATAATGATAGTTGTTCATCAGTGTAAATATAGGCATCTTTATTATCCAATATCGGTATGGTTTTTATGGTTAAGTTCAATCATTGTTACACTTTTCTAAACTAAGGTTTTTTTAGACTGACTTTATAGAATTTCTTATCTTCTTTGAAGACTTCTCTGACAATCAAGAATTATTTGAAAATTAAATTTTGAGAATTAGAGTTAATAATATCATTGAATCAGTGCTGACTTTGAAGGCCTAGGTAAACTTAACCAACTTCTATATTATTTCTACAGCCTTTCTTATTATTTTTTCCTAATTTTATAATTGAAGGAATAATGGTTTACAACATTATATAGTTTTCAGATATACAGCCTTTTGAATAATTATCTGTATATACTACCTAATGTTTGCCACCAGAATTCTAATTTATATATATCAATATAAGGTTGACCCCCTTTTCCTGATTTACCCACATCCCCATCACCTTACCTCCTAGTAATCACTATTTTGTTCTTAGAGTTTAAAGTTTGCTTTTGTTTTATTTGTTTTATTTATTTATGTATCATATAAGAACAAAATCATTGGGGTTTTATTTGTAATTATAATGGAGTATACAGCAATTTACATGTTTTATACATCACAGATACTTAATTGCTTAATCAACTAATTCACATAAAGTGACAGTTTTCTTATTCCCATGTACCTTGTCAACATTAAAGAAATATTTCTGAATGATGTTTGTGACAGCTTTTGGGTTGCATTTGATATTTGATAAATATAATTATGATTTGGTCTTTTTTTTCAATTTGGTGAGTCTATTACAAATCTTACTAATCACATTGAATCTTCACTATTTAAAGATTACAATATTCCTACTACTGGAGTAAGTAAATAACATTTTGGGTGGAAAATTCTATAACTGGCAAGTACAATTGCTCCCAGTGAGCTGTGATAAGATCAATATTTGCAATCTCTTTAGCTTTGATATTTTAACTTCTCCAGTAGATCACTGTAACTTATTTCTCACGATGTTTTCATGCTTTTGCTTTTGTGATCTGCTTTGCTTTCCTTTCCTAGCTAAAGTGATTTTCTGTGGGCCTTAGCCGCTTTTCCATCTCAAAATATAAACGATTTTGAAATTTGACAAGCAAGACAATAGAACTTGGACGCATGCTGAAATAAACCACCAGGTTTCTCAGAAGATGTATGGTGACCATTTTGTGTAGAGAATTATCTCTCCCTGAGTCCCCAGAATCATTGAGGTTGGCCATATACCAAGTTTTCTTTCAGTAAAAGTGAAGAAAAGGAAAAAAAAACTGGGATGACTAGCTCAGCAAAACCCAAACTGCTTAAAGATTAAAGAAGCAGACAGAATATTTCAAGAAGGGCAGTCAGCTGGAAGTCTGGAGTCAAAAACAATCTGCATGTTAGAGTGGAAAGGTTTAAGAATTTAAGCTTTATAAGAGAAAATAAAATCCTACCAGTCTTTATGTATATGTGTGTATTGATAAGTATACATTCATTGTGCTTTTATTTTTATTTTAAATTTTCTAAAAATATGGTTATGCTTGAGTACATACCTTCCACATCCACATTGGTGATAAAAAATAAATACTACACATATTAAAATTGCAAATATTTTCTACTGACTATTGCTGAAGAATTCATGTGTCCATTGCCTCCTAATTAAGTCCAGTAGGTATTTTTTTGTCAATTCTGATTTTATTTTAGGTAGCGAATTGCCCCTGAAGTTAAGACAGTTTATCTCTTCAGACTCCTGAGTTGCCCCAGTGAAGTGTTTTATTGCTAACTCAAGCCTTAAAACAAACAGCACAATTTCAGGTTAAACCTAAGAGTTCAGAATACTCTCATTTAAAAGCTCCCAAATAGGGCACCATGTATCACATGTGCTCTGCTAAATCTCTTTTGGAGAAAAGGAACATCAAGCTAAATGTGTTTTTTGGTTTTTTGTTTTATTTTTTGGTGGGCAATGTGAGTCAAGCAGAGTGTGATTAAATTTTAAAAAGGAAAAATGATTGTTCTTCTGATCAGAAGTTGAAGAATTTCCTTGACTACCTTATTCTATCCATTTGAACTATTGTAGAAGTTAAAACATGTATATATTAGGGTTGTTTTAGGAACAAGAGGCTACTTAGGATTCAGTTGCTGATTAGGATATAAGAAGTACCATACCTGAAAGTGCCAATAATGGCAGGAAAACATATAAACTGAGTCAAAACGGTTGCTCTAATTAGAATTTCACTTTGAAATGTGGGATCAATAAATGTATTGATCCTGAACACAATAAGGGTATATCTGACAAGTCCACAGCTAACATTACATTCAACTTCTGCACAGTAAAGGAAACCATCAGCAAAATGAAAAGGCAACCTACTAAATTCAAGAAATTCACAAATATATCAAAAATATATAAAAAGCTTATACAAGTCAATAACAATAAGTAATCTGATTTAAAAATGAGAAGAGAGAAATTTTTCTCCCATTGCAATTATTCAAGATGGCCATATAAAACAAACCTGTACTCACCTCCTCTCATAGACATAACAGATCGAAACTGAATATGGACTAATCTACCAGAGCAGACCTGAAGTCCAGACAATAGTTTCATTAATGAAAGATAAAAATGCAGCACCCATATGTTATTTTTCTCCAAAAGAGATTAGCAGAACACATAAGTTGTGTGGTGTCTTATTTGTGGGCTTTTGAAGGACAGTAGTCTGCTCTCTTAGGTTTAACCTTCAGTTGTATTGTTTATTTTTGTTGTTTTCTTTTTAAAGCTTTCTCTAAAGACTTTCGTGAAGAAAGAAATCACCCTGAGGACAGCATGGTGCAATTGGGAAGAGATCTATAAGGCATAGAACTTTTTTGTGGAAAGTGTTGGATCTTTTGTGTCCCAAGCCTGGTACTCGAACCCTTCATCTAGCAGAGCAGATATGAGCTCCCTAGAAGCCCTGCATTGGTGACTTGGGAAAATAAACATGGAAAGTCAAGGAAAAGAGACTAAGAACAAACCCTTAAAAGGTCTTCTCACAGATTCACTCACTTTGACCCAAAGCAGTAACAAAGTATAAATAACACTTAACCTATAATTGAAGGAATCCCAGAGACCATCCTTATAGCATATGCCAGAAACATGAGAAATTTTAGGGACAACATCCAGAACATTCCCTAGTGACAATCACATGTTGGAACTCAAAGTAAGTCTTAATTTAAGATAAAATTCACATGAAGCGTGAACCACAGTGGTATGTGGTTAAAAATTGACTACCAGAAGAAAGCTTGAAGAACAACTAATACACAGAGATTAAATGACATGCTGTTTAATAATTATTGATCACTGAAGAAATCAAAGAAGAAATTTAAAGAAATATCTGGACACAAATGAAAATAAAAATATTACATACCAAAATCTTTGGGATGTAGTAGAAAAATACTAAAGGGAAGTTTATAGCAATATAAGCTTACCTCAAGAAACAAAGATTTCATTTTATCAATCTAACCTTACATCTAAAGGAAGTAGAAAAAGAATAAATGAAGTCCAAAGTCAGCAGAAGGAAGGAAATTATATAAATTAGAGTGAAAATATATAAAAGGAAACCAAAAAGCACAATAACAAAGATAAGTAAAATGAAGAGTTGATTTTTCTGAAAAAAAATCAACAAAATGACAAACAGTTGTCTAGATTAAGAAAAAGATAAAAGACTCAAATAAAATAAGAAAAGAAGTTACAATAAATAGTGCATAAACATAAAGGATCTTAAGAGTCTAGTATGAATATCAATATGCCAACAAATTAAATAACCTAGAAGAAAAGGGTAAATTCTTTGAACAAAAACTGAGTCACATAGAATATAAAATCTGGACAAACTGATCACAAGTAAAGGAATTGCAACAATAATAAAAAATCTCTTTAAAACAGAAGTCCAGGACCAGATTGATTCGCTACTAAATTCTACAAAATATCCAAAGATATGACACCCATCCTTCTCAAGCTCTTCCAAAAAAATCAAGATGAGAGAATTCTTCCCAAATCTTTTATGAGGTCAGAATTACTCTGATACCAAAACCAGACAGAATATTACAAAAAAAGAAATTACAGGCCAATATCTCTGATGAACATAGATGCAAAATTCTTCAACAAAATATTAGAAGTCAAATTTTAAAACACATTAAAAATATCATACAACATGGTGAATTAGGATTCATCCCAGGGGATACAAGGACGGTTTAACATAAGTAAACCCATCACCATGATGCACCACATAAATATAATGATGGATAAAATCATCTGATAATTTCAACAGAAAAAAAGCATTTGATATGATTCTGCATCCATTTATGAGAAACACTATCAATAAAATTGGGATAGAATGAACATACTTAAAACATATTAAAGATCATACATAATAAATCCACAGCTCATATCATTTTCAATGCTGCAAAACATTATACTCAATGGTTTTTTCTTTTAAGATAAGAATCAAGACAAGGATGCCCATTCTCACTATTATTATTTAACATAGTATTGGAAGTACTGGCCAGAACAATTAGATAAGAATAATGAACATTATCCAAGTTGGAAAGAAAAAAGTAAAGTCTGTTACTATATGTGTATGACAAGATATTACGTATAGAAAACCTCAAAAATCCCACACCCCCAAATTTTTAATAAATGGATACAGAAAAGTGACAGGTTACAAAATCAATATACAAAATTATGTTCTTTCCTTTTTTTGTTTTTTTAAAGGAAAGGTACTGGCAGAAATGAAGGCAAGTGGGGTGGGTGCAGGAAGAGAGAAGAGGAAGAAGCACTTTATTTATTGTTGTACCCCCTGGTCCCAAGATGCACACTGGAATCCTTGAGATGTATGTGGACTGTGCTGGCCAAAGGCAACTGACAAAACCACTACTCCATCAGGGCATGCCTATTGCGTTTCTATACACAAATAATGAAGTGACAGAGAAATGAATAAAACAACATTATTAAGGATGTTAAAAATAATAAAATATGTAGGAATAATTTTAGCCAAGAAGTGAAGGACTTATATTACTGAAAACTCTAAGAAACTATTGAAAGAAATTGAAGAACAAAGACATGGAAAGACAGTCCATGCCTATGAATCAGAAGAATCAATATTGTTAAATGATATTTTTCCTAAAGCATTATACAGATTCAATGAAAATTCTATTCTGATTCCAACAACATTCTTCATAAACACATAAGAAAAAATTCCTAGAATGTGTATGGAACCATATGGAACCTTGAAGAGCCTGGAGAGCCCTGAAAAATAGAGCAAAAATGGAAATATGCTCCCTGAATACAATCTATACTACAAATCCATAGTAATACAACAACATGGTATTGGAATAAAAACAGGTACACAGATCAATGAAACAGAAATATTCATGCCATTTGTGACATGAATGGACCAAGAATATTATGCTAAGTGAAATAAATCAGAGAAAGGCAAATACCATCCAAAGTATCATATATTTTCATTTACGTGTAGAATCTAAAAAATTTAAACCGAAAAACTCACAGATACAGAGACTGTATCAGTGGTTGCCAGAGGGTAGAGAGGTGGGTATATGTCTGAAATGAATGAAGGATAACAAGAGATATAAATTTCCAGTATAAAATAAGTCAAAGTAATATGTAGCATGAGGTCCTTAGGCAATAAATATAATTACAAATTTGAAAAATTACTAAAATATTAATTGCAGTCATCATTTTGCCTTGCATACAGATATCACACCAGTCTGCTGCACAGCTAAAACAAATATAATGTATGTCAACACTGCAACATAAGTAAGTAAATAAACATTGGCCATTTTCAAGGTGGCAATAAGAGTTACAGTTGTAATTTACTTTGTACACTGAACTCTTAACATCACTAATTACTAACAGTTCTTTTTAAAAATATTTACTGCATTGATGAATTATTAACTTGTTTTGATTTTGTTAGGGGGGGGTTGCTTAATGCATTACTTGGTAGGGTCTTGACATTACCTGAACATAGCTTCCTTGAAGGTTAATGGAGCAGAAAGATGGAATTCAATTAGAATATAATTAAGGGACAAGAAAGGGTAAGATATTAGCCTTAGTTTTCAGAAGCATATACTGAAAAAACAACTTACGGTCTTTTATTGTTTGGCATATATTTTAGTGACTTTTTAAAAACATTAGAGTCTCAATCATATTGTTATATAATTATTCTTCTAGGCCTCCAAATAGATTTGTCTAGGACTTCCAATATAGCTTAGAATGATAGTCCTGCCACACACTAAAGCTACTCTTTACTCCAAACTCTGTTCCTGGTCTAGCATAATCAGGATGCACTTTGGATAATCACGAAACAAAACAAAACAAAAATGCAAAAAAGGAATGAGATGGGAGAGAAAGAGACACAAGGGTCACATCATTCTGGGTTCTGAATTGACAGCAAAGTTGTAATCAAACTCTTGCTCTATTAATGAATCTTGATGGATCCCAGGCACAGAAGATAAAGATAAACCCTTATTTCAGAAGAGAGATAATCTCTTATTTTAGAACATAAGGATAATCCCTTGTATTAGGACAATCTGTTATCCACCAATAGCTTGTTTGTCTCACTTTCAAAGAAATCTACTCAGGCATCTTCTAGAAACCTGTATTCATCAATATATTACATCAAAACTCTTATAGGTTGACAAAGAATAGCTATCAAGATTAAACTTAATGATTCAAATTGCTTACAATGAGCAAAGTTAGAACCCGTCTTGTGAATCGCGAGGCATTTTACATGGAAATGAACTTTAAAGCTTTTGAAACAACTTACACTTTATTCTACTGTATTACAAAAGTCTGGATAAGATAGCTCTTGCAGTGATCAACAACTCCAGAATATCACTGATTTAAAACAACAAAGGCGTGTTTCCTGCTCATGCTACTTGCTGGGGAAGAAGGTCTTGCCCTCTGTCATCCACACTCAGACATCTAGGCTAAAGGACTCTCTGTGCTTCTAATTACAAATGTGAAGGGAAGATATCATGGCGACTGGTGTCCTGACTTCTAAAGTATCTTCTTGAAAGTGATGTATGGCACTTTTGCTCATGGGTCACAAGTCAAAACATATCATATGATCCCTCCTAACTCCAAAGGAAGTGAGAAGGTAATCTTGCTCTGTGTCTAGAAAGATAGAACTTGAATACTTGGAAGAGATCATGGCTGTGAAACACCTCTTAATTGTTCTATGAGGAAATAAAGCCATTAAGGCAAGTCAAAGAAACCAGGCAGATTTTCTGAAGATGCTATTTAGAGAAAGAATGGATAGTTACCTACATGTGGCAAGGTTCTTCCATTTGGTTCAGACATACCTTCTTCTCATCAAGCCACAATACAATTTCATTCATCACTTCTTTAAATGCCATATGTAAAAAGTTAATACCTTTCCTAATATCTTGGTGTGAATTAGTTACCAAGAGATGATGAAAGTGTTCAAGATAGACATGAAGAATACTCATATGTGAGAATAAACGATTAAGAGGTGCACCACCAGACTGACTTTGCTAGTAGGGACTTCTGAAGCGCCACCAGAAGACGAGGTCAACATGACTCTGGCAATATGGTGGTGGGGTGAGGGAGGTGGGATTCGGAGGCTCTTTTTCATCAAAAGACAGGAGTCTATATATGTATATTTCCTGGGATAGGACTTCCGTAGACATTTTTACAGATAATATACTGTGAAGGAGTTAAATTATATATATCCTCCTTAACTTAGATTTTTTCTCAGGACGGGGAAGAGCAAATTGAAAGTAAAATAATTAAACAGATGATGCTTTTAAACTGTGAACTTTCCGAAATTGCAGAGACTGAGAACTTACTTGAAACTGCTATGCTTGCATTATCCAAGTAATTGGCCATTCCAGTGAAGATCAATTTGGAGCACTAAAATTCAGAATTAGAACCACAGAAGAGCCACTAATGAGATTTGGAGGCATACTGTATTTTGCCATGTATAATGCGCTCCTGTGTAGAATGCATACTCAAACTTACAGGGGAAAAAAATTTCATTTTAATTTTTTAATCAAAAGTTTGTTTATATTTAGGTACTTGGTTTTTGTAGTAGAAAGGAATTTTAGCATTTAATTTTTAACATTATGGTACAAAAATTATGGCAAAAGAATTAAAAATATTTATAAGATCAGAATTAGTACTACCTACATATAATGTGTATCCTTAGTTTTCCTTCACAGATTTGGGCAAAAAGTGTGTATTATATGTGGCAAAATATAGTACTTCTCCTAAACACAATGAAATGTCAGACATTTAGACATTGGAATGTGATATTAAAGTCACACTGTTTATTATTTGCTTGACACATGGATGTGCTTTCCTGTATTAATAGGTCGCTTTGATGTTTATGATCATGGAGCTTTCTTAATGGAACCTATATGAAGTCTCATATCAACCTCTAATGTTTTCCAGCTAGTTTTTTTTGTAAACTACTACTATATTTTTTAAAGTAGTTTTTAGTCATTCTTTTGCTATTATATCTCAAAGTTCCAATGGAAAAATAGAAGAGGCTTTCAGTAAGTTATATATTATGGTGATAATTTTCCTGCTTAAACTAAGATGTGCCAAAATATATTGAAACTTGGGTGTACCCTGGAAGTCTATTGATCTAGCACACATGGGAGCAGTTCCACATCCATCCTAAGGTCCAGGGTTCAAGACCGGGAGCCAGGGAGTGGGGTCAAATGTGAGCAATAAAAAAATACAGGCTTCTTCCTCTCTTCTCACCTACCTGCCTACTTGTTTTCATTCCAGCCTGCACTTTTCCTTTAAAAAATGTTACATATATTGATATAATAATTCAAAAATATGAGAGGTTTTGTTCAAGTTTTTCATAAATCACTGGCTTCAGAATGATTCTTAAATTTGGCATTCACCAAAAGATTGAAATTTTAAATTGTTGGCACCTTAAAAAGTTATGAGAAAGTTATTTTTAGACTAATGCAGTGTTTTATTTCTAAGAGATATGATGAGTGTTTTCTTCCTTGGTTATCTTTTTTTCCCATTTAACAATATGTAAATCTGTCTTATTACGATTTACTTTCAACTCCTGAACATTGATTTACAATGAACCTTTTTAGTTATTAAGATTTTATCTTATTTTCTAGTTTATAAATTTTCAAGGCATTTTCTGATAAGGCTTGAAACGAAATTGCCTAACATTAGTCATACTACTTTAAATGTATTTTTATGTTTCAGAATAGACTCTCTAAACAAGGTATTTTATAAAAGTTAAGACTATTTTTAAAAAATCCATTGCTGAAATATACTTGCACATTTAAAAATAATGACAGCCTTTTTCTGAATTCTTTATTCTTTTGGTACATTGATTGTTGAAGTCAGGATTTGAGGTCTAGCTTTGCCATTTACTGTCAGACATACTCCAAGTCATTTACCTTTCCAATTTAAATACCATATTGTACTGTATATAATGTGTACCTTTTTGCCCAAATTTGTAAGGGAAAAATAAGGATGCACATTATACATGGGTAGTACTAATTCAGTATCTATATACATATTTTTAATTTTAATTATTTTCTTTCTTGTATTTTGTTCTTGTGTTTTGCAGGTTTGTTACATAAAATTTCTTGTACCATATTATGTTAAAAAATAAATGCTAAAATTTGTTTGTAACACAAAAATCAAGTACCTAAATATAAGTAAATAAAAATTTAAATTGAAAAATTAAGACAAAAGATTTTTTTTTCTGAAAGTTTGGGCCAACAATGTGGGTGCTCTTTATACATGGGAGTGTGTTATACACAGCAAAATGTGATGTATAACAGAAGAAAATATCTGCCCTGCCTTATGCAGTTTTTGTGTTGTAAAGATTATAAATAAGTTTAAAATCATAATGTTAATGATGTAAAAATGTTTTAAAAGCTTGAAGCACCAATATTGCATTAAATTATGAAATATTTGCTGACACTAATGAGTTTGGAGTTCGTCCCCAAAAGAATTCAAGGTAAAATGCCTTATTCCAACACCACAAGGCAAGTCTATTGTAAATAGCTCCCTGCTGCTCAAGGGAATGAGAGCTGGTAGGGCTGCTTGGAGTAAAATAAGGAGTAACTAGGGGCTGTATCTTCAGACTTGGGTTGCTAAGGAAGGGGCATGTAAGTGCATCTTCATCATGCCTGTGTGGTAATATTCATCTGCATACCTGCTTTATAGATTTTTAACTTACATTGTCCCTGCATCATTTGCCATTTGGAGTAAAGAATTCACTTAATTATAATGAGAAAAAGAAATATTGCTAAAAGATTTAGTGAGCTTTGTGACAGTTTAAAGTTTTAAAGATTAAAAATGTCTGCATTTCGTGCAGATCATTTGTTATTTTGTTTCTAGTATGTGATCTTACTGAATTTATGAGATGTAGTTAACTGTGTTACAAGGAAACAAAATCAAATTTCTTGTTTCATGTGCAATTTAGGACCTAAAAATATGCATACTTCAGAAATAATCTCTTCTCCATTCTGGAGTAAAATTTATTTCTTTATGTGGAGCTAAAGAAACAGCCAAGAGGCAGGGTTATTTGGGGAATTTTGTCTAGCCTTAGTCCTCTCATATTGCTTATCTAGAGTAGCATGTCAGTAACTTCTTATTGCTTTGAGTGACTTTGCTATGGAGACAGAATTCAGGATGGTGGTTTAATGATGAATAGAATTTAAGGAATGTGATGGTCAAATCCTGGGATCACAGACAGCAACTGGCATTAGGAGAGAATAGTGAGACAGCAAGGTCCTAGGTAATGGATTGTGTATAAAAGGGTGTAGGGGTGTCAAGAAGATGCCTGCCAAGAGAATTAGGAAGAGCAGAGAAGGAGTGAGTGGGGTGGGAAAGAGAAGATTCTGCATATAAATTTGTACTTCTTTTAAATGGGGAAAGAGATTATCAATGATTGATACTTGGAATCACTCAGAAAGCATCATAGACAAGTACAGACTATATTCACAGGGGCTCTAATTCAGGCATATAGCTTGGGGCACATGCATATGCACTTTTAATAAGCACCCCAAAATATGTCATCCAAAAACTATCCTTTGGGAAACACTAGTAGAGAACAATAAGATTTTACTTGCAAAGCATGACTTATATACCAGGATCTCCTAGTTAATTTATAGCCTGGCCTGTTCATGAATCTGGTGTATGAGCAGGATGAAATGCTGCACGGCTTCATATGCAGATGACTCACTCTTCTGACTACCACTAGATGTCCAATTTGAAAGAGAGCAATCTATAGTTTTGACACATTCAAATCTCCATCTGTTCCATTTAGTACATATTTTCAACTGTATGGGGTACAGTTTTTCTTTCATATATTTTTAAGTTGCTTAACATCCAATGGCATTTTCAGTAGGGACTGTATAGATGCCCCAGTGATAATTTATAAACCTTCTCACAAAAGTCACACATGCAAGTATAAACAATTCTTTAGCTTCTGAACTTTCAAGTTCTATCCAAAGATGATTAAATCTCTGTACAGTAATTTTCTCATGAAAAATGGCCCATAAATGCTTCCCATAGATAATTTATTTTGGTGTTATTGATTTTTTTCTCTTAAAAAGCTGTATCAAAGTAACAGTCATTAAGGCTCTTAAAGCTTTGCACATCTGGTTAGGATTGCAGACAACTGTTCATTTCTTATTCTCAAGGCTGCATGTACTACTGAGAACACCTTCATTAGCCACCTACAATTCCCCTTTCAAATGGCAACTGAGAAAACCAGGCAAAAGAGACAAAGAAATATCTGAGGACAAAGCAGTGGTTATTGTCCATAAATTACTTAAGTCATTTACCCACAAAGACTGTTCCCTGGTGTTGTTTTAGAAGAACACAATGCTTCTATATTCATTACTTGAGACAGCTGGGCTCAATGTATTCAGTGAATTAAATACATTCATTTTTAAATTAAAGGCAAACTAGCACACAGTCTTCCACTTAAAACAATTTTGCATAAGTGAAATTCATCGATAGCTATTAGTTAGTGGAAACAAACAGATGCAGTCAATTGAAACTGAAGTATGTTATCACAAAGACTGAAATAACTCAGGAAACTCCTCAGAAAGCAAGAACATGAGGCTTGGAAAATGAGATGAAAAAAGAGATACAGAAGGACCACAGGAATGTTAATATGAGACACTGATTCTTCTGCCATGGAGGAAACAGACACGACTATCACTACCCACCCAGGAAAGTAGGGGTTGCTGCTAAATAATGAATGCATCCCACGCTCTGATTTTTGTGCCACTTCTTCAAATTTAAAATGCCAAAGGCCATATCTAGAGAAAACAACTCTAATCAGAAAAAATACCTGCACCCCTACATTCATAGCAGCACAATTCATATTAGCCAAGACATGGAAATACCCTAAATGCCCATCAACAGAAGGACAGAGCTGTAGAGTAGGTACTCAGTGGAAGTCTCTGCAACTTTAAAAGAGATACAATTTTACCCTTTTCAACAACCTCATTAGAATTGGAAGTGATCAGTCTAAGCAAAATAAATCTGAAAGAAAAAGTACGGATGGTTTCATTTATCTTAGAATAGAAAGAAACAAAACAGACAAATCACAACAAAATTCACATGATGCTACCACTGTGAGGAGGGGGAAGGGCACTAGAACTCTGGTGGTGGGTGTGGTGTGAAATACACACAGACTGAGGTACAAATCCAATATCCTAAAAAGCACATAGCAACGGCAATAATAAAATAATCAAAAAAATAAAATGCCAAGATTTTAGTCTCGGTCATGTCTACATTTCACTCATAAGAGAATCCCGAATCTGAATTCACTAAGCTTTTTAAATCTTTAATAAGATTCAGGCCCTGCCTCCCATCAGCCATACAGCAAAAACATACAGAGGGGGTTTGGATACCGGACTGTCAAAAAATCTGCTACACTTAGTGTTAAGTCTCAACATGACGTTTAAATTATGGTTTCTTCAGAACCTTGACTCAAAATCGCTATTTTTATAAGTACGGCCATACCACGTCCAAAGACGTAAAATTAAACAATAAATTCACGTAATATTAGTAGCTGTAATAAATGTCAATTGGTAGAGATTCTTTAGAGAATTCTATTTGTGCCCACAAAGATAAAGTTTATAAACATGTATATACATTAAATATAACATTTTAAATATATGAGCAAATATATTTATAAACATAAAACATAAATGTTATGAAAATTTCTTCCAAATACATAAGTTTTCTATCATACCTTCGTGACGTCTATCAGTAAATATTTATCCATTGTTTCTATAGACCAGGCAGGCATTCTGATAGATATTATGTATTTAGGGAAACATAGTTAAATTCACCTCTAGGTATGTTCTTGTCCTCAGTTAACTTACAGTAGAAGTCATATGTGCAAACAGGCAAAGCAATGGAGAAGCTTGTTTTGCTTTATGAAATTAGGCACTTTAAAAATGAAGGTACAGATATGTGAGAAGTCAATGTTACCTAAGCAGGAAGACTTCAGGTTCAAAGCAAAAAACCAAACAAAAGAGCTGTCTTAGAAAATGAAGAAATGATATCTCGGGAAGATTGATCATTGATTTTCAGGCACGAGAAAGTAGTTGGAAGTGGATGAACATGTTTATGTGGTTGGGCGTGGAAGGTCCGTAGCCCTGACCATCAGCACATAGCTTCTTGGCAGATGGCTAACTATAATTTAAACTTCATATAAAGTTGAAATTGGCTTTGGGATCCATAATTTTGAGCATCAGCATTCCATTTTGAGCTTTCTGGTTAGTCTCTGGCTGCATTTTAAACCAGACTGGTGCTGTTTTATGGCTCCCTAACTTGGCTTTCCTTCCCCTGCACCTTAGCTCAAAACCCTACCTAACAGGCACACAGATAATTCACTACTTTCAACTTTGTGTTTGAAAGTTTTTATAAAAAATTTGAATTTGGGGAATAAAAATGAATGATTAGAGGAACCTGGAACAGTGGTTATGGAGAATGGTAAAGTGGAAAGAAATTGAAGAAAAATGGCACGATCAAGGCCACATTAAACTGATATTTTTTCATTGTTTGCCAAGCCACCAATAGAAGGCTCGTTGTCATTTTAAAATTCAAACTACCGGTATCTAATACAACATCTAGCACAATGTAGGTACACAGACATTTCTTTGGATTGAATTATATGCCACATTTGCTACAGAGAGTTGGGGAAATGATATTATTCAAAATGTTCTCCTGAAGAAGTTTTGCATATCAGTGATTTACAGAAAAACCCTGAACTGACAGCCATAGTGTGTCATGGAATCTGTATTTCTACACTCCAATAAATCAGAGAATTGTTGTCATTTGAGAGTATAATCAGGGATCTATTTAGCTGGTCCAAAGGAGCATCTCCTACCTGCTAACTAAAAAAATCAAAAACAGAAGGGTAGAAAAGACAACCAGCTGGATTTCAAATCATGGATTTCAAATGCACCTTGGTTCCAGTAAGACACATGTGTCAGTCATTCTCTGAGTGACAGCAACAATGTCAGGTACTTTGCAGAACATCTTACCGGGAGATGGCGCTCCCTCTGTCTTGTTTTTGACTAACGGGTTTAAAGGTAGACTTGGCATATTTGATTTCGTATTTCTTAAGAATACCTAGAAAAAAGCCCTGTTAAAATTAATGAGCATCCTAGGATAGATTTAAATGGGACACCAACAGCACCGAATACTCAGAAAAGATCTGCATAACTCATATGATGTAGGAGAGAAAGCTAGACACTGCCAGAAGCAGAGTAGACAGCAACTAATTCCTTAGAGAATTGCAATAGCAAACTAATACGAGAAACCTATTGTGACAAAGATATAACTTCCATCTAATTATGCCTGAAATAAACAGTAGAATATAAAGTTCACTCCTTCCATAATATAGGTCTAGTTTGTCAGTAAATCTTTTGGCTGTGAACCCCTTCCCGTAAACAGATATAAATACATAGATAAGAGATATATAGCAATAGATTTAGATAAACATATGGATATTTAGATAGAAATGTATAACTACATCTCATAAGTATTACTATATAGATACAAATATACATGTGAATATAACTGATATAAATATAGTGATAAGCATGGTTATACATATGGAGATAGAGATGGTTGGTTAACCTGAGTAGGTCCCTCCTGAGTGCTATAGGGTGGATTCAGGTACCAAGAGCAAACAGGCCAATAGTGCTATCAAAAAGTTTATTTCATATCAACAATATTTACAAATAAAATGACATTTTGATGATTTATTTTGAAATATGGGAGGAAGAGAGTTAGGACACAGATTAAATGAGATTAGCTGAAGTCAGGTGACCAATATTTAGATGCTTTTTTGACTAGTCTATCTTTTGCATTTGTTAAAATGTTTTTCCACGAAAAGGCTTTTTTTAAAGAGAAAGTTTATTTCTGCCTCAAAGTGCTAGATGTTAAAACAGCATTTAATTAGGTACTCAACTGCAAGGTAGAGATTATTAAGTCAGAGAACGTGCATGGGAAATGTCAGCGGAGATGGGACGGGAAGCAGGGCAGTGACAGGGGTGCAGTTTGGAAGGGAGAGGAGTTGGGAGTGCATTTTATGTGGGGAAAGGGATGGGGAAAGGAAAAGAGAACTGATATCATTAAATAACACTTTTAGTTTATATATGCGAAATGGATGAGTGATAGAAATACTAAATTAGGGAGCTAGATCTGATTTGTGAAAACACTTGAGTGTTAAAAGTTTCAATTTATATCCATATAGTAAGAAGTAGCAGCCCACTGATAGTTTTTACAGAGAGGAATAATTAATCAGGTATAAAATGATGAAGAGTGGTAGACCCGTAGCGGGAAATTCTGTTAAAAACCTGTCTAACAGGGTTCTGTTGGGGTGGGGAGTTAATCTCCTTTTCCAGAACTTGTGCTGCTACCCCTGAGAGCCCCACATAGGCCTGGGTCTGTGGGCACAGGCCTGGGAGTTGCCCTCTGCGGCCAGGCCAAGGGGCCACTGAGGCCAGGTTTGAGTGGCTTGGCCCTGAGCAGAAGGGACCCAGCAAAATGCAGGTTACTTCTGCAAAGAGGAAAAAAAAAAAAGAAAAGAAAAGCTTTTCAGTATTCCCAGAGATGATGTGATAAAGGCCGAATGATGCGGTGATTGTGATAACAATGCTTGGAGTAGGGATTTTGAAGCAGTGATTGTTCAGAGGCAAAGGAATGCTCATAGTACCAAGGTTAAGAGAATGATAAAATGTTTCAAGTTTAGTTAGAGGAAGATAACTTGGGCAAAAACTGGAGAGCTGCTTAAAGACTTTAAAAGACGACATATTCAGATTTTTAAAGCTGTATCCCCATTTACTCTTTCCAAACTGATGTTTTAAAAAGCCTCATTTTTGTCTCGCTCTTGTACTTCAAATAGAGGACATCCCTCATAACCAACATTCTGAATGCATACTCGATGGAGGCAGATGTTTTGAATAATACGAAAGTACATCTGCAACAAGAGGGCCACTATTAAAAGTTGTGTTTTTCCTCTGTAGACAGGGGGAAAATGAAATGCACAGCTTCACCCGCCCACATGGCCAGTCACTAAGCACACAATTCCCTTCTCTGCTCCTTGTGTAAGAACATACGGACCTCTCAATTATCACTGCATCTGTGCATCTCTGTGTATTCAGATTGGGCATAAAAATCAAGAGGCTGCTCTGAAAACTAGGTTTAAAACAACCAAATGAATTTAGCTCAGTATTTATGGATCTGGGTATATATCTTATTCTAATAAGGAGCACCTTAACACAGTTCAGAGTCTGAACAAACATAATCCTACACAAAGGATAAAGTTTAAGAGTGACAAGATGCCAACACATTGTGACAGCTACTGTGCCGTCTGACCTGGAACATTTATGCATTTTTCTAAAAGTGCATAAAAAGCACATTTTATCATTGATTCCAGGATATCAACCTTACATTTTTAGTTTGTACTACCCATAATCCCACAGGCTTTGGTAAAACATCAAACTGAAGTTCATTAGTTAACATTTTAAAAGGACAGGATCTTAAGATGCTCCCCCAGGTGCTCTGATTTTAGCAATTTTGCTTCTTATACCAAGCAGCGGACAAGTCACTAGTCCTGAAAACAGACTACACCACTATTATTACCAACAATGAAATCCACCCACAAATTGAACCAGTGCCAAGCAGCCACTCTGAAACGCTGACAACATCACCGGGCCTTTCCAACTGTGGGGACATGCAGAGCAGCTGCGATTCCCCTCGCTAAATGCAGATGGTGAGAAGTTAGTGTTTTTGTTGGTGCTCAGAAGCATGGATACTGATGGCAAAGCTGTTGAGAACTTCCACAGATGTACCCAGTGATGCAGCAGTTAGTTCCAGATACGAGTTACGAATGGATCTTTCCATCTCCCACCTGCTTCTCTCCCTGCACTTTCTTTCCCAGATCATTGCATTACCATCTACCCAATGGTCCAAGCTAGAAACCTCTAAATTGGTTTTTCACTCTATACTCCCCAACGCCCCATCCACCAGAGTTAGGCAATCTCAATTCCAGCCGCTCCTCTGGCCCCACTGCCAAACTTCAGGCTGTCATCTGTCCTCTGGAATATGAAGACAGGTCTTAATCAGGCTTGTGTTCGGCCACAACTGCTCACCTCGTATTTTATCTTCTATCACTGATTAGAGGAAACACTACAGACACACTGCTAAAATGGTTAGAAATTACTCACTGAGAAACTAGAAATACAATTAGCAACTGGAATCATTTCCATATGCTACTTAAACATAGAATGAATATTCATAGAACTGGTAGAAATTCTTAAACATTCAAATAGTCCCAGAAATATTCATTCTCACTCCTGCCCCCCAAGCTAATAACACAGAGATGCTTCAGTGGTGGATCTATAGGTTCTGTCCACTTGTTGTTTAGAGATTGTGTTTCTCAAATTCTAATTGTATCCGCTTGCAAAAGTTTAACATCTGAGTTCTTCAGACCATTTTCAGAAAATTAATATATCATCCTGGACTTTAAATTTGGTAATTGATACAAGCAGTGGACTGTTTCCATTTCAGCCACAGAAATGAATTGTTTCTCCCCACACCTAAGCTGCTTGGAGGAATTTAGTCTGATCTGGTCTCTGAGCAACAGCTTAGAAGGGGGCTGCATTGATTACACCATCCCTCTCCACGCAGGCCACTGTTCCAGCCTTGTGGGGGGGTAGGCCTATTGCTCTGTGACAAATAGTCACCTTGGATACACAGCAAGCGTGGCTTCAGCCAGTGCCCTTTTCTTTAGTTCCTCACTTTGAAAGCCACTTACACTTGAATGTATTATTTAACGTGGTGAAAAATGCATTGCTCGTTCAGACCTTCAGAGCTCAAACAGGTTTAAAAAGCTTTGGAAACCTTTCTAAAATTAAAATAACCCTGCCTTTGGAAGAACGGTGCATGGTGTTCCTCTCAGGATTACCAGCAATAGGCCTGGGTGAGTAAAACAAATAAATGAACAGTTTCAAGAAGTTTGGTGAGGTGAGGTGCCCCACTCACTCAAGAAGCTTAAAAGGGACTCAGATGTCATAAACCAATTATCCTCCCATCATGCCTGAAAGAAATACAAAATTGCTGTGGCCAGAGCCTCCAAGATAGCATTAAATCCTAAACTTATGTGTACATGAACTGTAGCAAAGAAAAGTGAAATGGCTTGATCCAGCTTAAAGAACAAAGACTCAAATAAAGTTAGCCAGAGGTCCAATTTCCTGAGAAATGAATAAACTGACCTGGTTGATTGAACTAGAAATTGCTGATTCAATTAGGTCATTTCAGCAAGAACTAAATCATTTATGTATACTTTTTCAACACACCTTTTAAGCTACAGACTTGCAGCATAGATGGAAAGAAAGAAAAGGGATTTGGGGTTTCTGAATGAGAAATTCAGAAGAGAATGACAAATTGAAGAAATTGCTTATTCAATTAAGTCATTGCAACAAGACCTAAAGAATTTACATATATGTGTGAATTTGTATATAGGAGATTGAGCATCACCTGGACCAAGCCCTCCCCCTCATGCCGAGGCGAGGAGGGAGCTGGGATATAAACCTGCTCACTGTGGCTCCTGGCCCCGTTTGACCAGAAGGGCTTGCAAAAAGATTTTATATATGTGTGTGTATGTATACAAACATATATATGTACATGTGTGTGTGTTTTCAACATACCTTTTAAGCAGACTGGTAACATAGATGGGAAGAAAGGGACCTTTGCTTTCCGTACTATGCTAGCTCGGCTAAGCTTGATATACTTCCCAGAACCCTCTTTTCTGTATGATCCAGGACTAAGGCTGCCACAAGAGAAATTTGCCAGAGAAATAAATCCAGATGTGAATCAGGAGTCTACACTTTGGGCTTGTCCAAGTAACCTGTGAAAAAAATGGCAGGAGCATCCCGGGCTGTGTCCTAGATGCTGGCTGTGAAGATGAGATTCGCCCTGGGGTCTCTTTCAGGTTTTGTGGGTTTGTTTACTATTCATACATCTGCATACTACCCTGTAGATTTTAAGCTCCTGCTGTCCCCACATCAACACTCACCCCTCTTTCCAACTGCCTGCTCACTTTCAGGTCCAGCATCAGCTGCAAAAGCCACAACCACACACAAGCTGCCTAACCAGCCTCCAAACTTGCACTGTGTCAGGTCCCTCTAGTAAATCCTGTATTCCATTTCATTTCTGATGGTTTTACTTCCTGCACTGACCAAATCCCGTGTGGAACAGAAGGCATGCCAGTCCTGTGGCAGCTGCATTGTTATATATTGTCCAATTAAATGCTCACGTAGTTTAGTTTTTAAGTAACTTGGAAGAAAAAAATTAGGTGGAATGCCTAACACACATACATTTCTTTGGCACCAAATTCAAACTGCTATTTTCTCTGTGCTGCATAGCTTGATAAATGCACATTCTCTCTAATCAAAGCACAATAAACATTAATTTCACGAAAGCCAAGGACAAGGTAAGGAATTCAAAATGAAATCCCTTGCTAGAATGAAAGGGCTAGAGGAACCAATTGATTTAAAAATAGGGCAACGCAGAAATGACAATGTCACCAAGATGGTGATATAGGCTGCTCCTGACTTTGCACCTCTCATGGAATTAACAATGATTAAAGAATGAGACTCCACACAGAGAATCCTTGAACGAGGGAGACTAAGGCATACTCCTGTACCTCAGAGAGGCAGACTTCATTAGAAGGCAAAGAGAGGCAGCTACATATTAATTTCATTGCTCCTCCATTGCCAGGGTAGCACCACTTAAAAAGGTCTCCCCTGAACCCCAGTTCCTCCAATGGGAATAAAGAGCCCAGAGGGGTCAACCTGCCCCCACCCCCAAGAGTGCAGATCGCTCTGTAGGAGCCTAACTGATCTTCTGTGATGGGGATTGCCCAGGATTCTATGGGGCTCAACTACTGGGAATACACTTGTGGCAAGGTGGGGAAGGGGTTTGTAATAACCAGCGCTAGGATCTTGACAGGATGGGTGTAGACCTACTTTACTCAAGCAGTAATCCTAACCAATAGATTTAATCATCTGCAAAACCAAGTTAGGTGTACTATGACCAGGAGATTCAGTGGGATGTAGATCTACCTAATTTGGATCCTCAAATATGAGGCTTTCCAGCTACACATGGGCAGGGGATTAATTTATAGGCTAGGATTAGGGTAGCCTCCTGCCCCACTCAACTGGAGAGCCTGTTCTGTTCAGAAACTGAGAACTGCCTGGAGCAACCCTTCCCTTTCCTGCAGAGGCTAGGGAGCCTGGGACATAAACCCACCCACTGTGGCTCCTGGCCCAATGGAGCCAAAATACAGGTAGACACCCTCATTGGCTTTGCAAGGTCAGTGACTCTCTTTAGTCAGGAAACTTGGGTTGTAGATTGACTTGTTAAAACAACCAAGAGCTTTACCAAATTTGGAGGTGTTTTCCTCACTGTACCTGCACAGGGACTCTAATTCTATGCCTGAAGGAACTAGAAAAAGAACAAACTGAGTCCAAAGTTAACAGAAAAAAGAGAATGATGATTAGAGCAGAATTAAATATAAGAACATAAAAATACTGGAAAAGACTAAACAAAGAGTTGGTGGTTTGAAACAAACGAAATGGACCAATTATTGAATTAACCGAGGAATAAAGTGAAACAACCTATATCAACACATTTAAAAATAAAAAGGAGACATTGTAACTGATACTAAAAAAATTCAAAGGCTTATAAGAGGCTACTATGAACAACTATACTCCAATAAACTGGAAAATCCAGAAGAAATGAAAAAGGTCTTAGAAATATACAATTTACCAGGCCTGAATCAGGAAGAAATATAACATCTTAATAGACCAATTCCTAGTAAGGATATTTAATAAAAATAAAAGAAATCTTCCAATGAAGAAAATCTCAGAATCAGATAGCTTCCCCAGTGAATTTTACCAAGCATTTAAAGAAAACAAATCCTTCTCAATTCCTTTCCCCAAAATAGGAGAAACACTCCCAAACTCATTTATGAGGCATTATTCTGATCAAAATAAAACATTATTAAAAACTGAAAAAAATACTATTAGAAAAGAAAACTGCAGACCAATATCCCTGATGAGTATAGATGCAAAAATTTCCATAAAATGCTAACAACCCAAGATCCGTAGCATGTTATCAAGTGTTATCACATGATTAAGTGAGATTTATCCTTAGGATAAAAGGATGGTTCAGCATACACAAACCAATCAATGTGATTCATCACATTAATAGAATGAAAGAAAATTAGATGAATATCTCTATAGATGCAGAAAAATCATTTTACAAAAGGACATGCATTCATTATAAAAACTCCTAATTAAAAATAAAAAGAACATATCTCAACATAATAAAGGTCATACAGGACAAGTCTACACCTAACATTATGCTCAATGATAAAGGATTAAACACTTAAAAAAAAAATTTTTTTTAAAGAAAAGGTGCAGGGAAGAATGAAGGCAAATAGACAAGAAGAAAGATGAGGAAGAAGTATTTTCATTTGTTTTACTCAGTTGTACATCTTAGTCATTTCCCCAGCCCAGAACACAAACCAGGGCTCTTGGGATGTATGTGCCAGAAGTGAGTGACCAAACTGCTACTCCACAAGGGCACACCAGTGAAACACTTTTTCTCTAAGATCAGAGGAAAACCAGGGTGTTCACTCTTACCACTCCTAATCAGCATAGTACTGGAAGACATAATTGGAACCACCAAGCAAGAAAAATAAAGGATAAGCATTTTAAAGGTAGGAGTAAAATTGCCTGTGTGCAGATGATGTGATTTTATATCTGAAAATCCTAAAGACTCAATAAAAAATCTGTTAGAGCTGATCAATAATTCAACAAAATCTCAGGATAAAAAAATTAATATACAAAAATAGTAGCATTTCAACACCCTAACAACAAAATTATTGAAAAAAGAAATTGACCCCCCTTTAAATAGCATTAAAATAATATTTAGTTGTAAATTCAACTAAGGAGATGAAGCTCTCAACACTGAAAACTGAAGATTTTATTGAAAGAAATCAAAGATGACAAAAATAGACAACTATATCTGTTCATAAATTTCATAAATTTATAAATCATTCATAAATTAAAATGTCAATACTATCAAAATCTATCTAGAGTTGATGCAATCCTTATCAAGATTAAAGGCAATTATTTATAGAAGTGAAAAAAACTTAAAATTTACAAGGAGCTACAAAATTTAAATAGCCAAAGAAATCCTGAAAAAAAAAAAACCAGGATATTTCACATTTTCTGATTTCAGCCTATACTATAAAACTTTAATCATCTAAACATTATGGTACTGGCACAAAAACAGAAAAAGAGACCAATGGAACAGAACTGAGAGCCTAGAAATAAGCCCAAATATATTGTCAACTTACGTTCAACAAGGGAGTGAAGAATCCTCAAAGCAGAAAAGACGGGCTCATCAATAAGGACTTCAACAAATATAAAAGAATTGAACTGAACCCATACCATATACCACTTATAAAAAAAAAATAACTCAGAAAGGATTAAAGCTTACATTTGAGACATGAAACTCCTAAAAGAAAACACGGAAATAAAGCTTTTTGACATGGGTTTTGGTCGTAAGTTTTTGCATATAGACCTAAAACACAAGCAATAAAGTTAAAAAGTAGCACTACATCAAACTGAAAAGCTTCTGCACAGCAAATGAATTCATTGACAAAGCGAAAAGACAACCAACCTATGGATTAGGAAAAAAATACATTTTCAAATGATAGGTCTGATAAGGGGTTAATATCCAAAATATGTCAAGATATCATACAACTCAAAGCAAAATGACAAATGTGATAATGTGATAATAACAACAACCTGATTAAAATATGCTATAGGACTGAAAAAACATATTTCAAGAGAAGATACACTAAAGGCCAACAGGTACATAAAAATATGCTCAACCTCACTCATCATTAAAGAAATGCAAATTTAAACTGCTTTTTTTCATGTTAGAATGCCCATCATAAACAAAAGATAAAGGTTGGTAGGGACATGGAGAAAAGAAAAGCCTCTTGCATCATTGGTGGAATTGCAAACAGGTACAACCACTATGGAAAACAGCATGGCAGGTCCTCAGAAAATTAAAAATAGAATGACCATATTATTCAGCGATTCTACTTCTCAGAATATAGCCAAAGGAAACCAAAGCCCTCCCTTAAAAAGGCATCTACTCCCCAGTGTTGACTTCAGAATTAGTTACTCTAACTGAGCCATGCAAACAATTTAAGTGTCCATGAAAGAATACATGGATTAAAAAGTTGTGAGATACACATATACATATATAAAATTATTCAGCAATTAAAAAATAAGCAAATCTTTTCATTACCACTTGTGATAATATGAACATTGATGGCATTTTAATAAGTGAAACAAATCAGACTAATACTATATGATCTCAAGTAAATATAGTATCTAAAATAATAGATATGCAGTAAATAAAATAATAAGAAGAGAAGAAAACCAAGAAAAAACAAACTCATGAAAAAAGACTTCATATTTGCAGTTACCAGAGGCTGCATCTGATGACAAAGAAAGGTTACGTATCAGGGATGTAATGTTCATGATGATTATAGTTAAGATTGTTGTAGGATATGTATATAAAGAAAAGCTAAAAAGTAAATCCTAAGAGTTCTCATCAAAAGATTAATTTTTTCCATTTCTCCTTCATTCTTTTCTCTTTATTGCATCTATATGAGATGGATCTTATTTCCACAATATATATAAATCAAATCATGCTGTCTGCATTAAGCTTATTCAGTAATGCATGTCAATTATTTCTCAATAAAACTGGAAACAAACCAAAAAAAGGAAGGCACAGACTCTCCCTGTTATCTGAATGTAGAACTTTCCTATTTAGTATAATTTTTGTCAATTGTTTGGGGGTGGGGTGGGATTGGGAATAGTCAAAAATTTTTTCCATATAAATTAATAGTAGTAGGTTCCTTCCCCAAGTGAAAAAGATAACCTACCAAATTATACCAAATAGGAAAGTTCTTCTTTTGAATAGTGGGAGAAACCTGAAGCAGAGGATGCTGCACCAAATTAAGAGATTAAGTTGAGAAAGAAGAATTCAGGGAAAATAGACAGATGATTCCACTTAAGAGCCAAGTCCAGAGAAATTCCAAAATAACAGCCCAGCCTAGAGTTCAGCTGGTTAGAGAGCTGAGCAGGTCAGCAGGCTCCTGAGAAGTCTTCTTTAGGAAGATAACACACCTGAGTACCTCATTGCCTCAAGAGGAGACTCAGATGAAAGCATGTGGAGATCTATTGGCGACTGGTGAATAGAAAACCAAGCAAATAATCAAACTTGGTTTAACTTCAAAGAAAAAAAGACAGGTCAAAAAGAAAAAATATAGACGTTTTAACGTTCAGGAAACAGTATATGTGAGCTCGCTGCACTATTTTTGCAATTCTTTTATATATCTAAAATCATTTCAAAAATAACCTTTCCTAACGCTGAAATGACCTCTGCACTAATCAGCTTGAGCTGCCAGAAAAAAACATAACACACACTGAGGGTTTGAACAGAAAACATTTGCTGTTTTCTCACTATTTTGGAGGCCTGAAGTCCAAGACCCAGGTGCCACAGAGTTGGTTTCTTCGAGGCCGCTCTTCATGGTGTATAGCTGTCTTCACAGAGCAGTCCGAGAGCCTCACTTTCTTCCTCTTATAAGGAAATTGGTCCTACAGGCCTAGAACCCACCCCATAACCGGACTTAACTTAATTATCTCTCCTTAAAGGATCCATTTCCAAATACAGCCACATCGTGGGGTTAAGATTTCAACATAGGAACATGGAAAGATAGAATTCGGTCCACAAGAGTCCCTAATACTCCTTACCTCTAGATGTTGGAATCCTTGTGTGATGCCATGATAGAGTCATCAGCAGGGGGCCCTCATGAACCTCACCTCCTGTTGCTACCTTCCCACTGAGTGTAGATGGGGATGGGACCTGTGACTAGAGTCTAAGCCTTAGAACACAACAAAGATTAATTAATGCAGAGGATTATATTATGTAAAAGTGTGGCACCAGTGTTGCTGTGTCTCTCTGCTGACTTTGAGGGAGCAAGCAGCCATCTTGGGTAAGCCTACATGAAGGACAAGGAAGTGTGGGTGTCCTTAGAAACTGTCCTCAGAAAGGAGCCAGCAAGAAACTGAAGCCCTCTGTTTTATGATCACAGAATTGACTTCTGCCAATTACCTGGGTTAACTTAGAAAAGGGTCCTTTCCCAGTATAGCCTCAAGTGAGACTGTAGTTCTGACTCATGTCTTCATTGTGTCTTTGTAAGACTTTCAGCAAAGGACACAGCTCAGCTGTGGCCAGACTCGTGACCCACAGAAACAAGGATTATAAATGTGTGTTGTTTAAAACTACTAAATTTGCGGTGATATTGTTAGGCAGCAGTAGATAACTAGCACAAACCTGTGGTTAGACCTAGTGACTTACTTCTAATGAATAGAACACAGAAAAAGTGATGAAGCATCCCTGTTGGGAGCAGATTAAACAAAAAGACTGACATCCAACTTGTTCTTTCCTTTTCTTGCTCCAAGGCAAGGTAGCCGGCATGTTGTGAGTTGTCCTAAGAAAAGACCCAGCTGTCAGGAAGTTGGTATCGCCAGCCAACAGTCAGCAGGGGATGAACAGCCACACAAGTCAACTTGGAAATGAATCGCCCATGGACGACCCTTACCAAGACTGCCGCCCTCACCAGCAGCCTTTCTGACAACCTATGAGAAACCTTGAGCCAAAGTTCCCAGGTAAGTTATACTCGACTGCTAACCGCAGAAAGTGAGAGGATAAATGTTCATCGTTTTAAATTGCTCTAATCTGGGATAATCGGTTACATAAAAATCAATAACTAAGCACTATATTCTATGACTCAGCTTTGAATGGCATGTATAATCCTCATGAACATTAAAAATTAATATGACCCAACCTTGGGAGGATACAGGTTGAGAAAATTGTGAATATCTGATGGCAAGATGGTGGGGGAGACAGCTAAAGCTTTAGCTTCCGCAGAGGGATTAAAAGTATGAAAAGTGAAAGAATAAAAAACAAAGAAGTAGAAATTAATGGTAAAAATGATTGCCTCTGCCAGGAAAATAAGAACAGGATGCAGTGGGGAAGTATTTTGTTTTTTTTCATTAAGAACTTTCTATAACTATTTAACTCTTTAAACTTAGTACATGACTGACTTTGATTACAATTTAAACTTAAAAAAAGTTCCTCACTGTCCACATAATCTAGATGTTTATTTGTTTGTTGCCTCATCTAAATCCCTTTTGTTTTCCTTTCACAGAGTTGAAAGACTTGGGTAGCTTTTATTTAATAAATTTATTTTCTTTGATATAAAATAATAACATTGAAGAGCTGAGATAGAGGTAGGTGGTCAAATGGTCAAACTGGTGGATCTAGAAATAATCTTTGATCTTTGGGTACTAATGATTCTCAGCAAGATTTTCTAAAAAATACAAACCCTTATAACATGCAAGGAAGGTTCAGATCAGAAAAACAGAAGATATTAAGACCAGAGGGTGACCAAATTCTAAAATTTTGTGAACAAGGCTATTGACATTTTATGAGCACCTACTTTAGATAAGTAAATTTGGATGCTATGTTAAGTTGAAATGGAAAAGCAAAATCATAATTAAGAACAAGAGTGCAGAGATTGAAGGAGTGGGAAAAATGGGATGGAAGATGGATTCAGAGAATGAACTTTTTGTAACTCAATTTCTAGAGTGTTTGGTTGAGCCAAGAACCATTTTCAGTGGAGTCTGATCTAAATCCACATCTGATCTTGAGATTTAGATAGGAAGAGCAAGATGAAGATAAAGTCAGTCATGAGTACTCAAGCTCTAAACCGTAGTAGAGACATTCAGAGTAACACCATGTTGAGCTGCAAAGCATTTGCCCTGGGTTACTGGCCCCCTTGCCAAAAGTCAAGATTGTTCTCATCAGTTCTGTGCATTGAGGTCAATTGGTTCCTGCAAATAGGATGAGAACCAGAGTGACAAGTTGTAAGGTTTAAAAAATAAACTATAGATTGGTGTGCCCTGGTAGAGTAGTGGTTAGGTCTGCCATTTCCAGCCACATGTGGTTGACATGCATCCCAAGGGCCTGGGTTCAAGTCCCAGGGCTGGGACCCACAACCAAGATGAAACACTAAAGAAAATAAACGTTTCTTTCACCTCTCTCTTCCTGCCTGCCTTCCTGCTTACCTTTACTCCTGCCTGCACCGTTCCGAAACTAAATAAATAAATTTAAAAAAAAAAAATAACTGTAAAGAGAAATTGTATAAACTATAAATAAACCCTAAACCTCAAAATAGATGACTACTAAGTGACTTATCTGCATTTCATATATATTATTTTATATATGTTTTGATGATTATGATGTTCATCACTGAGTGACTACATATGTATATGTCCTATATATGTAAAGGAGTTATGTTGGCTCTGTTTTCATGGCATTATGTTCAGTGGAATTGATTATAGATTCAACTTTATTCAATTATTAATTGAATTTCCTGATTCACAGAATGTTTGTTTTTCCTGAACTACATGCATTGTGGTATAATAACTTTATAGACATTATTTGCCTCAGTATTATTTTTCTCTTCTATTGTGATAGAGAGCCATCATTCCACATTAGGCTGCACTTTTTTCTAGTTTTTTGAAATTTCATTTTTTTTGCTATAACATAGATCAACAACTAGATGGATTTCACTTGGTTTTGGAATTCTAATATTTCTGGAATTCACACAATGGGATTTCAAAGCTACTGAGTCCACATACGTGTATTCTCCTTCCCAACTTTTATATATGCCTATAGCATAGGTGATAGATAAACAGATCTTTTGGAAAAAATACATGAGAATACTTGTATCCTCACAGCTACCTGCTATTTGTAGATAGAATCTGTTTAAAAAACATGCAGTTATGACAGCTTTCTGTTTTATTATTAGATCCCTTACTTAACAATAACAATTTCTGTAAATAGAGATCCTCAAGACTCAGTAATAAAAACTCCCATTGCCAAGACATAATAAAGTTCCCAAAAGAGATCTACTTTAGTAATACTGGCTTAGGCCCCATTTTTATAATGATTCATTTTAATATTTTCTGTCTTGATGAATTATTACACTTACTTTTATTTTTTCATGATGTCTTAACCAGCAAGAAAGTTATTAACAGAATACTCATGCATGTTCTTTTCTTTAGGTATTCTATATATCTTAACATATTCTGTATTGTGTTTCCTTTCATTGAAGATAAAAGCTTTAAAATGAATATTAGATCATTATACTTCCATTTATACATAACTTTAATACATTTAATCTGAATCAAGGAAATCTGTCCTCTAGCCGAGCAACGAGAAGAGAGAAATTTCTCGGTTTCTCAGTCCTGGAGTTTGGCACACAGTACCACTCACATCTTTTATAATAACTACTTTAAAGCATTTAAAGGTGATCAATGGAGAAAATGACTAGGAATTTACAGAATAAAATAGCTGGGAAAGTGGTCAGAAGACATTCAGATGTCTCTGTACTGATGCTTGGAGATTTGGTAAATTGAACTTAGGTCTTTCAGCTTTAAAAAATATAGTAAACTAGCACACTGTGGTGGCCTAATGGTTTATTCTACTGTGGAATAATCCACATTCATCCAGGGTCCCTGTTTCAAGACCTGGGGCCAGGGGAAACAACCAAGAGGAACAACTAAATGAAATGAAATAAGTATGTCTTCCTTCACTCTCTTCCTGCTTCTCCCCTTCATTCCTACCTGCAACTTTCCTTTAAAAAAAAAAAGGAGAGAAAAAAAAATAAAAACAGTAACTCATCAAGACATAGCAATAAATACAAAGCTGTGGAAAACTATAGCCTGCTCAGTGTAATCTATTTTGGTTTCAAGTAGGCAGGCAGGCAGGAAATGAAAGTTGTAGTTGTTCACACTGGCTGTTTACCCCAGGCTGTTTTTCCCTGGACCCAGCAATTAAACCCAGGGGTGTGTGACTTGCTCTTTTGGAGATGATTGACTTAACCATTGCCCAACCAGGGTGCTCCTGGTTTCATTTTTCAGAAGGGATATAAAATCTGTTCTCTATTAAGAAGGCATATATCTCCATGTATTGATATAAATTTCTACACTGAAACTGAGCCTTTGGCTAATGATAGAAGGAGAGGGAATAGAAGTGGAGAAAGAGCTCTGAGGGAATCAAGGACATATACTGCTTAGCAGTCATTCTGGTCTCCTGTCTGCCCAACGGATTGTCTAGGTAGACAGATGCACGGAAAGTAGTTGTCCTTTGACCGTGAGGAAGACTGTAAGAATTGGGATGGTTAAGCAATTGTGTTGTCAACAAATCCTGCATCTCCAGGTTTCCTACGATGTGCTAAGGTATAAAAAATATTTACCAATAGACTGCCGATTGCAAGTTGGTTTCTTCTGCATAAATATTGAGAATATAGATTCTAAATAAAAGATATCCATAATTCTCAACCACAAAAGTATGTATGAAATTTATCTGATTAAAATTATAGTGGACAATGGTTTCAACCACAAATCAAAGATAAATACCACATGGGTGAGATGTGATATAACCTGCTACTTGGTATTGATTCTGTGAGCCACAGTTTCACACACAGATGACAATTACCATCAGTCATACCTGCAAAGGAAGGAACATAACACTTCTCTTCTGTGTCAACATGCATCAAGGTACTGTGATTTATAACAATTCTACAGTTGTAGTTCTGTAACTCAACTTAAAACTATTTGTTGGTACATATTATAAAGTCACATTTACAAAAACAGAGTCTAGCGTGCTATCTACTTAGAAATGTGTTTAGTAGTAAATTTCTATCACAATAGTTTTTTGAAAATAAAAGAATATAGTTTTATTATAGCTTTATTTCTTCATGTCTTACCAAAATACGTACACAGAGTAAAGAACCAATAAACGTTTATTGGTTAATGAAAGAGAAATAAATGCAGAAAGAGAACACTGTGAGATCATCATACACTTTTATTGAAAATAAAGATTAACAATGTGTCAAGTGTATGAAAGTTTCAAAATAATGCCACATCCTTCCATTAATGGATTCCTTTCATCTAAATGGTGTTACAGCTATGGATCATTTAAAAACATACAGTTATTTGTGTCCACCCAGTTTCTCGTATAAAACGTTTTCTTGAAAAGGCTCTCAGTATTAAGCATCCTCTCTATAGCATACTAACCCCAATAACATACAAAACCAAATAAAGCAATTTCAAATATATTTTCTTCTGTTTTGAGTTTAGGCTACTTAACATAATTCCTTTTCCTTGCCTTAGTACCGATTGTTTTCAAACAAAAAATATAAATTGCCCTGCCTCTGCTATCTCATTATCTCTTTCCCTCTTAATCCGTTGCAGCTTGGTCGGCTATTATTACTCTACTGAACATTTTCCCTCAAGGTTCTCCTTTCCAAATCCATGGGCATTTCCTCTGTCTTCTTTTTCTAAATGGTTAAGACTCTAGAAACCAAGTTGGCAACTTGTAACTCTGCCTCTGGAGTTCAGGTTTGCCCCTCCTCCTCCATTTTCCTTCCTCTGTCTTTCTTTTTTTTTTTTTTTTTTGTCAGTATCTATCTAACGGATAGTCTAGGATAAAAATGAATACTCCTATAATATTAGTATTTTTACTGACTAATGTGGATTCCTATATCTGGAATCAGAAAAATACATTCTGAAAGTGACATCAAAAGGGAAAAATTACTAAAATCTGAGTCCGGTTAAGCAGCTATGATAAAATAGCACTCAGTTCAAATAATGATTTTTAATTCTTTAAGAAGTGTGACTAATAAAGATACATTTTTAAAAGCTCAAAATATTGATTTGTTATCATTTATCTATTTAGAAATAAAGTGATTATGACCTTTCCAAGATAAAACTTGGTGCTCATTTGTTTGAAGATAATTATCTATAAATGCATTGTGAGAAAACAGCACTTTAACAGCATACTTTTGAAATGAAAACAATTTGCATTTATGAAGTTACTGGTGAAAGAAAAATAGGACAACCAGATAGGTTTTCTATTTTACTTTTATTAGTGTAATCTTATTACATTTTCAGATATTCAAGATAAAATAATATGCCTGGTACAGATTGTTATCACATTCTTAATGTATTTTCATGTTCATCCTATACTTTAAGCATATTTGGCCCTCTAATTCTCATTGAAATTCATCTCTATAAAAAATGAAGTATATCTTCAAAGTCCTTTAATGGATTAGGTATAATAATATCTTATTCATTATAAATTACTTTTAATAGTATTTTAAACTGAAGAAAACCTGGAACCTTTTACATCCATTTTCTCAGGGGAACAAAGCCTTTATAGTAAAATGAATCTTTTTTAAAAATAAAAAAGTGTTACATTTAAAAATTTTTAAGGACATGACGACAAAGGAGGGAGCTTTTATCTAAACATAAAACTAAAGCTCACCTGTGTTCATTGTATCAAACTCTTTCTGTGTAATTCTAACTATAGAAGCTGAAAATGCTCTTGTAAAACTTGTTGTCATGACAACAAAATGCGCTAAGAAATGATTTGAGTCTGCAAGTGAAGGAAGTGTTCATGACATGATTTACCAGAAAGATGCTTCAACCACCCACTACAGCCCATTTTCCATCTTGTCTATTATTTGCTTATATTTTTTTAACATCTGACAAAATTTCCACCCTACATAAATCTTTAATAAATACACTAAAAGTAGCATAAATTTTCACTTTTCTTGTACCCACTGTTATTTATAGTAAGAAAGGGGGTTACTAAAGTTTTTCAGTCTTTATGAGTCACTTAGAAATATTTTACTTTGCAACTTATCCTCAATTTGGCCTTAAGCATCTCTAAAATCCTCTAATAGATTTTTCTATAAAGGAAAGTTTTGGCAACCCTGGGAAAGGAGAAATTATAGAAAGTTTAGATTTATTGTTTAACAAACATAAAAAAAACTAGAATATAAAAATTATTTCAAATTACAAAACACACTTGGTTTTGCTTTAAAAAAAAAAACTGAAAAACTTCAAAACTAGTTCCCTTAAAGAGAAAAGTATCTGTTATTTGACTTTAAAAGATGACAATAAAGCTGTCATTTGATCTTGCATTTCCTTTTCTGGGTATTTATCTGAGGAATATGAAAACACTAAATCAAAAAGCTATATGTACCCCTATGATCATCTCAGTATGATCACAACAGCCAAAATATGGAAATAACTTGTCTTCATCTAAGAGATAATTGGATAATTGGATAAAGAATTTGTGCTATATAAACACAATGGAGTACTACATAGGTATTTACAAAAAGACAAAGTTTTACTGTTTGTGATAGTAGAGATGGACTTTGAGGGGATTATCCTAAGTGAAATAAGTAAATGGAGAAAGATAAACACAGCATAAATTGACTCATAAGTGGAAGATAATGAAGCAAAGCAAATGAACAAACAAAATAATATAATAATAAACTTTCATTTTGACAACAAAATGGTGGTTACTAAGGGAAAGATGGATGGGAGATGTAAATAATAGGCAGAGGAGATCAAATGGATGACAATAGATGGAAACCAGACTTTTGATGGTGGTTGTGGTCTGGTAATATACAGATGTTGAGATGTGAAGCTGCATACCTGATATTTAAAGTGTTACAAATCAATGTTACCTCAATTAATTTAAAAAATGCTTGATTCTAGACTCTAAACTAGTAATAAAATTCTATTAAGTTTCAAAATGTGAAATGTGTGTAAAACCTTTGAAGAAAAAGTAACAAAGAGAACCCAAGAAAAGCTTTGGGTTATAGCTTTCATATCCAAGATACCATATTACTTTCCTGATTTTCTTCTTAAATAAACTACCATCTACTCTGGAATTTGGAGTCTTTCTCACTATAACTATAAACCACCTTTCCAGTGCCTTCTTCCACTTATCAAGAGTTAAATACAAGCGTTTGATAAACTAGCTGCATCATTTATTCTTGTCAAGATAAACTCCTCATTGTTGCTTATGATGGCCTTTACCACCCAGTGTCTTCTTTCATCCCCTATCAAATGTTTTAGCTGTGTGTTAAGGCAAGAAAAAGAATAAAGGCATTTAGAGGCCAGAAAAGAATAAGTTAAATTTTCTATATACAGGTGATATTATAGTCTACACAGAAAATCCCACATATGCTGCAAAAAACTCTTAGTACTATGAGTAAGTTCAACAAGGTCAGAGTATATAACGTAAACATATAAAATTAAATTATATATCTATATGACAGTGAACTTGTGGAAAACAAATTAAGAGTACTATACCACTTATAATCACTGAAAAGGGAGACGTATTTAGATGTTAATCCAATAAAACTTATATAAGACCTGTATCCTGAAAACTACGATACTAACTAAAAATATCCAAAAAGTCTTTACATAAGAGAGATATATGTATATCTTTACATGGAGAGATATGTATTATCATCATGGAGTGAAAGTCTTAATATAGTAAAGATGTTAATTTTCCCATAATTATATATAGACTTAGTGCAACTTCTCTAAAAATCTCAATGAAATTTTCTATAGATTTATATAAAATTTTTAAAATTTATATGGAAAGGCAAAGGAACAAATATTACTAAAAATAATTTGTAAGAGTATGCTAAGGAATTACTCTCCCTAATTTCAAGATGACTTACATAGCTCTGCCAATAAAGATCACACAGCATTAGCAGAGTGATAGACATAAATAGATAGGGAAGATCAGTAATGCCAAATGATTTTTCTTTGCAAATACACTTTAAAGAAGAAAGGATCAACTTTATCAAAAATGATTCTGGAATAATTGAATATGTATAGGCAAAAAAGTAAGCTTCAACCTAAATCCCATACTTTTTTCATACACAAACTCAAAATGATCTGTAGATTTATATGCAAAACTAAAACCTAAAACTTTTAGAAGATAACATAGAAGAAATCTTCTGGACCAAGAACTTTGTGAAGTGTTCACAGATAATATTTTGAAAACATTATCTATTTTTAAACTTCTATAAATTGAATTTAACCACAATCAACTTGCTTTACAAAAGAGCCTATTAAGAGTGTTGGGGGCTGCTGAGGTTTAGTGACAAGTGGTTCAAGAAAGAATTTTTGAAACTTTAAAGTGCAGTTTTATAAGTTTTTATAGAATGTGTAGGAGCAAGAAAGCAAGAGCATGAGAGTAGAGATCCCATGGGCAGAAAGGGCTGTGTTCCCCTTGAGGGGTGATTGGATATATAATCTTGGGAAGATGCTTCTGGGTGAACCCATTTCCAGTGTCTGTAATTTATAAGAGACTAGAAATTATAAGGAAGTCTGAAGGCAGGAGTAGAGAGGGGATTTTCCCCAGGAAGTTCTCCAAGTTTGTGAAGTAGTCTCTGACATTCTGGTTTTACAGTCTCCTTTTTATTTTGGGGAAAACATTAGGTTGATGAAGGCATGATGTGAATCTTTCCAGAGGCATAATGGATTAATTTAGAAGCTGGCCTGTCCTGTGTGACTCAGGGCCTTCCAAGGTTCCCCATGACTTTCATTGGTCTGGAAGTTCTTGGTCTAAAAAGGAAACCTGGAGAATGTTGCTTTGGGGCCCTACATTTTCCCCTACAAGAGAATGGAAAGACTTACAATTATAGATAAAATCACTCCACACACTCCTCTCCCTGGTCCAGAAGAAACTTGCAATTCTCACCCCATCTGCCGGGAAGAAGCTACAGGAAAGAAGTCTTCGAAGTACCACCTAAATTTACACGACAATCCTTAAAGTTTAGAGACAATGCTTTCTTTTCTTGATCTCCAGATAATATTCGAATCAGACCACTTCCTCTCAGACCTTTGTTATAAAAAGTGCTACTAGGTGTTTATTGTGGGCAAAGTACATGACCCACTCTGAAGGAGCTGTCTATTTCTGGTTCAACTATTCAGATTAATTAACTCATACATTCTATTAAATTTCATAATTTCTGTGATCTTTTTACTCATTGTCACAGTAAACGGGGAAAAAACATTTGCAAATTACACATTTGACAAAGGATTTTTGCTTATAATCTATAACTCAGAACTGACGGTTAAAAAAGTAAAACATTCAATTAACAAAATGAAAAATGCATCAAAAGAAATTTTCCTGATAAGAATATACTTATGACAAATAAGCACATGAAAAAAATTGTTCAACATTAGCAACCATTAGGGAAATGTAAGGCCAGTATGGGCTATCATTATTCCCCTATTAGAAGAGCTCAAGGGCTGCTAAGGCTGTGGAGACTGATCTCTTATACCTTGCTAGCATGAAAGTAAAATGATAGTCAGTATGAAAAATATTTTGTCAGTTTCCTAAAATACTAAATATACACTTACAATATGATCTAGCAATTTGTGTTTGAACATTTATCTCAGACAAAATGAAACTGAAGTTACCACAAAAACATACATAATTGTTCATAGCAGCCTTATTTGTAATAGCCGAAAACTGGGAACCATCAAAACACACTTCATTGGTGAAAAAACCATGGGGCACGTCTACCTTAGAACATTATACACAAATAAAAAGGAATAAAGTCTTAATATGCAGTGACATGCCTGGATCTCAAGGATATTCCAATGAATAAAAAAAAAAAAATGCTAATCTCATGAAGTCTCAAACAGTATGATTTTACTTACAAAATATTTAGAAATGATAAAATTAAAAATATAGAACACGAACTAGTGGTTGCCAGAGGTTGGGAATGGTATGAATAGCAGGGTAGAGGTTGTGATTATGAGGGAGTCACTTAAGGAAGGTCCTTGTGGTAAAAAAAGAGTTCTGTATTTTTGAATACACTGGAGTTTTGTGAAACTTGAAACTACCTGTTTGTATTGTAAGCTGCCAGAGTCTTTGTTGTTTTGTAATGCAAGTTTCTAATTTAAGCTTTGATTGCCAAAGTATCTAAATCAAAAGCTCTACTTTAAAGAGGGCTAACTCAAAAATAACCAAGACTGAATGAGTTTCCTTTGTTTTATACATCCTGGTTAATTTAGAAATCTAGTCAGTTGGGGCTGACTTTTTTTTTTTCCTTTTTCTTTAATCTCCCTTCCCACATTTAAATCTCTGCTTTTATTCTTTAAATTCACCAATAAAGAGTAATCCCTAGAAACCGTGGGCACCCCTCCACCCTAAGCTGCAATATAAGAGGACCCCAGGCCCGTGCTCCCTGTCTTCCACTTCTCAGACACAAAGCACCACATGGTAAAATGACTGCGTGATGGAAACACACATGGTGCCCATGTCAAGTTCCTGCTGTGGACGGGAGGGAGCTGAGAGGGGCTGATGAGACCCTGGGTTTGTCTAGAAAGAATTCATAGGGAGAGTCGTTGACCAGGAACATACAGCAAGTTTCTTAAAAGTAGAAATAGTTGAGGTGCCCTGCGGAACTGGAAAGGTTACATCAAGACAACACACGTGTGTGTGTGCATGACCTGTGCTGCCTGCCTGACTCTCACAGGCGAAATCGATTCTGTATATATACATATGAGGGTTAGAGGCAGTGGGCGTGTCCAGGTAACCTGGAGAAAAATGGGGTGAGTTATCTAGGGGTGCGACCTGGAAGCAGGTTAGTAAGCTGAGAACCACCCTGGGGTCTTCTTCAGGTTTTGCCAATTAGTTTACTACTCAAACATTTGTATACTGCCCTGTGGATTCTAAGCTGTGCTGTCCCCGCATCATTCCCATTTTTTATAGCATAACCATTGCAGGGCGTGGGGGCTGGAATCTGGGTGAAGGATACATGGGGCCTCACTGTATCACCTAACAACTGCCTGTGGATCTCTAAGTATGTACGAAACATATTAGGATGAAATATATTGTTAAGGATTTAATGTGCAGCCAGAATTGAAAAACAGTAATAGCCTTTGTAGCCTAGTCCCGAGAAGGGCGGATGATGGAGAATTTCATTCGCTAAAACGCAGTAAAGATGGGGGTGAGGATGACATCAGCAACTGTAGACCTCCGGAAAAATACAAAACCCCCAAAAGTTAGAAAATAAAATGGTGCATTTTTATTTCTGTAGGCCACACATTTTCAACCTAACTTCTAGCCAATAAAATAAAATGGTTTCCACAATAGACTCCAGAGAAAATTTAAATGATATGGCAAATTAATAAACCTTTGCTCAGAAAAATGAATGTGACAAGTCTGGATGAGTGTACATAGTATTCTGTATCATCCTTCAGCTACCTTGTTACCCATTAGCTTCACCACTGGGACTCAAGGGCAAGCCTTCCGTCCTCCTGCTTTTTAAAAAATATCTACATGCTAGGCATGCAAACTGGGCCAGATCCCATCCCCAATGTTCCTATTTGGAAATTTCAAAATGATTCTTTCCACAATCAGCATTTTTTTTTTTTGCTTCCTACCTCCTTCCTTCTACTTGTATATAATCCCCTGTATTATTCATTGTCCTCTCTACCTCCTACGCTAAATTCTAAGCTTCTTTGAAAGCAAGCTTGCTCTTTCTCTCCCTTTCTAGGCATAGTATGAATTGAATACATGTTTGTAAAATCAAACTCCTTTGAATAATTACAGGAGAATTAAAATGGCACAGTTATGTTATGCTACTTCTACATATTCTATTATGTTTTTAGCACCATATCATATACAGTGTTGGCTTCTTTATTTTAACCATTTGTACACAAAGGAACCATGTTAAGAAACCCAAAAATACTGATCTGGAAGACAATATCTCTGGGAGTGAGCCAGTAAAATTTAAAATGTCACAGTGATAACATTCAATGATGTTATGATAATAGTCAACATTTGTGTAATCAACAAATAATGATTGAATATATTTTATAAGTAAAATTCTCTGCCAGGTTCTGAAGAATCAAGGGAGCCTGAGAGATTTGATCTTAGCCCTCACGTAATCAGGTCACAGAATTAGTCCAGCGGGAATGGGATTTATTTTTATAAATTAGTAGAAACTTAGTCTGTACTTTATAAGAAGGAATAAATATATTTAGAAGCAGCTCAGTCTAAGGTTCAAGAATTGTGAAGCACTTACTACAGGCATTTTCTCTCGAAGTTTCACCGTAACTTAAGATGAGACAGGGACAGTGACCCAAAAGACTTGTTTGGAGCAATACTAACCGTGATCAAGTCTCTCAGAACAGCTTAAAGTACTTTCTCTCTAGTTCATTCTGGAAACATGAACCTTAGCTTTGCAAGTCAAAATGTAAATCAGGACCCAGTGAAGCAAATCGTTCAGCAAAAGTGAGAAAGCTATGATGTTTAATTAACATATAATCCAGTTACAGATAAACTAAGCTGGAAGGATGCAGATAATAGATTGAACCAAAGACTTGTCACCTTCCTGATAACCTAGCAGATCTCTCTGCTGGCACCACACTCTCTGTAATCACCTGACAGAGGGAGAGCTCAGAATGGGATTCTCTGAGTCGCACCACAGGCCCTTTCCTGAGCACTAAAGGCCAACGAGGTCATGTCCTCTGGTTAAGGATTCCTGCAATCATCAACTTAATTGTTTCACCCAAGACAAAAGGACCCTGGGACCACCAGAAAGGACCAGACCACCAAAATGCCGGAGGCTGCTACACAGACATGGAGAATGGGGAGTTGTTGACAGGATGGACCCATAAATTCCTTTTGGCACCGGAAGCTTTTAGAACTAAACTGGGAAATCTTCCAATCTCACTTGGAGCTACACAGTGGTGGCCTGGTCTTTGACGTCTAAAAGCAGGCCCTTCTTATCAACAGCCCTTTCGCAGGCTAAAGGAGGATATACATGCAGAAATCTCAGTGTAATCAGGGGGCAGCTCTTCTTGTCCAGGAGACTCTACCTCTTGCTTTGCTTTCTTTCTTCTCCAATTTGTCTAATAAAGTGATAAAACTGCACTCTTAACGCTCAAGATTCTTTCTGGAACTATTAGCTGCCAGACCCCAGAGCCCCCGTGTCACTGTGACTGTGAAATTCCTGAAGCACCTCATCTCCCCTCACATTGCTCCCTGCTCGTGTGCTTTGTGTGGGCTCTGTGGCCCCTTCAGCCGGAGAAGTGGATCTGAGACAAAGCCGATCTCTCTCTTCCTTAATCGGAGCCTCTCGATAATAAACCTACTTGCCTTTCACCACATTTGTCCTGTGAAGTACTGGCCTTTGGGCCAGTGAGCGGTGGACCGGGGTCTAGTAACAAAAACAAACAAATGAAAGATTTTCCTCATAGACTTCTAGGAGTGATTTGCAAAGCAAACCAACAAAAGCGTACTGGTAGTTTCTTTAATGTTGCATTTCTTAAGCTTGTGAATCAAACGATGACTTTTCTAAACAGAATATATTATATAACTTTGCTATATAGCCATCTATTCTGTTTCACAGAGCAAGAAGAATTTTATTGCAGTTGAACTGAAAAACAAAAAAAGCACCAATGAAGAGTACAGTCTGCTGAAGAAATGAGTGGAGAGAAGCAACTAAGTGACTTTTCCACAACATGAAGGGTTTGACAAAGACAGCTTGAAAAGTGAACAGGAATTGGCCCCCGACATTAAGTTGCTTGGGTGGCAACGAACAGATCTTAACCTGCATATGCATCTCTAAGTTTTAGAGCAGTTTTACCTTAACAGCAAAATGGAGCAGGAGATACTGATACTGATTCCCTGCTTCCTGGCAAGTATAGCGTCTCCATTATCAACTTCTCCCACCAGTGTGGTAAATATGTTTTAACTGATGAAGCTCTGTTGACACATTAGCCCAAGTCCATGGAGTTCACTCTTGGTGTTGTATATTCTGTGTGTTTGAACAAATGTGTAATGAAACAGATTCACCATTATTGTATCACAGACTAATTTCATTGCCCTAAAAATCCTGGGTTACACTTATTAATCATCTCTCCCTACCTACAACCCCTTACAACCGCTGATCATTTTACTATCTTCATAGTTTTGCTTTTTCCAAAAGGTCATATAATTAGAATCATATACTAAGTAGTAACCTTTTGAGATGGAAACTTATTTCACTTTGTAACATATATATAGATATAGATAGATAGATAGATAGATAGATAGATAGATAGATAGATAGATAGATAGATACAGATATAGGTCTATAGATATATGTCTATATAGATTTATAGATATAGATATGATTCCTCCATGTCTTTTCCTGGCTTGATGGCTCATTTAATTCAGTGCTGAGTAAAATTCCATTACCTGGATATAACAATATTCTACTGTTTGAATCACTCCATCTCTTTAATTTTTAAAGTGTTTTACCTTTGAAGTTCTTTACAGTTTAGAGTTCATTCAGATAAACTCTTCCTGAATTCCTTTTCAAAATCACTTTTGAGATAAAGAAGATCTTTTGAGATTAAGATATTTGGCATCAGAATTGTTTTCTAGCACTTATTAGCCACATTTAGAAAACAGTCAAAAAGAGTTATTTAAAATATTCAAACATATTAATCGCAAAATTAGTGTTGTAACTTCAAATTAATACCTCCCCAAAGTTTTAGTATCTCTCACCTGCCCATCAATTTGCTAATACATATGAAAAATGTATGCTTTTATAAGTTCATAAAACAATTAATTGTCATTCTATGGGGCTGGAAAATAGTGATAACATGGGGCAAAGGAAAGGCAAAATATTTGAACATTTTTACGATCCAAAATCTTTGAAAAGATATTTCAACAAAGAAAATACTGAAAAGACAGATTAAAGCCATAAGATCTAGCAATTTCACTTTTGGATGTTTATTGGAAGAATTTAGAGACACTAATTCAAAAAGATATAGTTAACCCCCTGTCTTCTGCACTACTATTCACAATTGCCAAGTTACGGTCACAGCCCTGTGTGCCCAGTGGTGGATGAATGTATTAAAAAGATATGGCAGATATAGCATATATGCACAATGGAACACTACTCAGCTACACCTAGAGATAGGAAAAGAGAGAAGGGGGCAGCAGGGCGGGGGGTCGGGGGCGGTTGCTATTTGTGACAACATGGATGGACCTTGAAGGGATTATGCTCAATGGAATAAGTCAGACAGGGAAAGACAAATATCATACGATTTCACTTATTTTTGGAATATCAAACCACCATGACCACCAGCAAAAACTCCTTAAATTATGGCAACAGAAAGGGTGTTACCAGAAGAGAAGGGGAATGGGGGTGGGGGTGGAGTCCACTAGATGCTGGTGTCTAGTAAAGCAGAGCTTTGGTGGTGTCACAGCTGCTGAAGTAGGGAGCGAGACTCGAGAAAGTTATACAATGTCATTAAGTTACTGTTTCCTAAATTTAAAAAACTAAGTAATAAAAAGTGTTGTTTGCCACATCCAAAATTATTTTGTCCAATCAAATTCCTAGAAGTAGAATTTATTGGGAAAAAAGATTCTTAACATAATCAGTCATTAGGGGAACAGACATTTAAATGACTACAATGAAACACCACCATAGACGCTTTGGGATGGATATAATCAAAAAGATTGATTATACTTCATGCTGGCAAAGATAAAGAAAAATTAGAAACATTCAATACCTTGATGGTATAAATGTAAAATGGTATAGCAACTTCAGAAAGCACTTGGTATTTTCTTAAAAAGTTAAACACACACCCACCGTAGGACTCAGCAGTTCTTTTCCTGAGCATCCGTTCACAACACATGAAAACGTATGTCCACACAAAGACTTCCATGCAAATATTTAGCGCAGCATCATTCATAACGACAATAACAAAAGTGCAAGCAATTTAAATGTCTATAAATTGGTGACTGGATAAACAAAGTGAGATCTAACTGTACATTCAAAATGAACTACTGACACTTGAAATAACAGGGATTATCCTCAAAGACATTTTGTTAGTGAAAAAATAAAAATGCCAACACACCATATGATTCTATTTTTTGAGCATTTCTAGTAAAGTACAGAAATCATACCAGAAATTGTTTGGGGTTTGGCTGATAGTGAATATTCGTTGTAAAAGGTGATGATGGTACAACTATATAAATATATTAAAATTATGGAATTGTATAATTATAATGAGTATATTTTATGATATTTGATTTAGACTTCATAAAAGTTACTTGTAAAGGAGCAATTAAGCTTCTCCAATGAAAGTTATTCAATAAATCTGCACCTAGCAACAATGTTCCATTAACAGACAAGCTCATCTGTAAACAAACTGTGAAATCACTGGCAGGACTAAGGAAGGCAAATTTGCTGGAGTCAAGAAATGTTTCTAGGAACCTATCATTCACAAAAATATGAGAACGGTGGCTCTTCAATAATACTCCTGTCTCCTAAGTTTCTTCCATCAAATGAACGTGATATGTGTGGTCTTTATCTAGGAGCCCTCGTATTCCATCAGAATGTGCATAATAGTAAGAGAAACATAAATGTGGGCAGGGCTCTATGTATGTTTTTCCACTGATGTGCACAGGCAAGCCTGTATCTCTTCCTTTAAGCCCAGACTCTCCTAAAAATTGTTCAATGAGTCAGTCAGAGCTGTGTACCGCTTAGAAGAGAACAGGCAAGGAAGGGCAGGAATATCACCTAATTAAGCTCTGTTGCCTTCTTTTTAAGATCATTGTAATGAGTCTAGAGAAGACCTTTTAACCAGCATTATTCTATCCTCTATCTATGAGGTATGTCTTTGGGGCCTTATGAGGTACAATTATTATGGAGAAAGAACATGAAATTCTAGATAGTTCACTGCCAACAATCTCTGATAGTTGGAAGTGATAAGTGACGTCTCACTCATCTTGAATATAACAAGAACACCAAGTGCCAGCTCTAGCTTTCCTTCATAAGTTAGCTGTGTTAAAGCTTTTGAAACAGAAGTGAGTCTAAAAGAAATAGGTCTGAGCTACTCCAAGATGTCTTTCAAGACTTTTAATCTTCACTGGCTGCTGTGTATGCTTCTAAACACTGTCAGGAACTATAAAGAAGAAAACACAGTCCATTCCTCTAAGTAGCTCGTGTCTACATCACCAGAGCACCCTGTACTTGTCTCAGTGTTACTGTGGGACTTTCCACATATATTACTGTGCAAAGGAGAAACTAAGATGACTTCATGATTGCCATGCTCTCTCTCTGTGAAAAGGAAAATCATACAAGAAGGTGAACGTTACCATTTCTCCTCGTCTAGTAACTCCAGTATAAGGCCAAATCCTGAAATCCTGTTAATCAGATGACTTTTTGTGAAAACCCTGGGCCACTAAAGAGTCCTCTCCAAAATAACTTAAACGTTTATTTCTACAAGTGCTGATATGAAAACTAGGTATCTATTGTATGCCTGAGAGTCACTTTGAGACAAAGACTCAGAACCCTGGATTTGAAAATTTTCTCTGATCCTTTCTAGCTGTGAGAAATTAGAAAATACTCTTCATTACTCAGATCCAATGGCCTTGTTTTTCTAATGGGGTTGTTGGGAGTATTAATATGCAAAAGTATCTAGAACTCTCTTGATAGATAATTCTACTTATCTATCTATCCATCCATTCATCTATCCATCTACGAATATATAACATACAGAATAGTAAGAAACTTTGTTCAATATCCAAGTCAACTCAAGTAGTAGAAGAGCAGTGTTTTATGAAGATGTAGAAAGGTGATGGGTAGGATGCAATTGTTAGTGCTAAGATTTAGTCTTGGTATCATATTTGATATAAATACTTGAAGTTGACAATTCTGCATTATTTCCTCATTTGTGTCTAAGTAAGTTGGGTAATAATTCTAAACTAACTCAACATCTGGAAATCTATCACTTGAACATCAACTTTGGGAATTTATCTTATTGCTCTGGACAGTAAACCCGAAGAACTCTGAAGCAATATCTAAGTCCTAGTCTGTGTAACAGAGATCTCGTTAGATACCGATAATGAAATCTAAAAGTGAAAAATCAAATAAAACTGCTTTCTTGAGAATTTCAAGGTAATGAAACTAAGAGCCCATAAGGTAATGCTTTTTGTTTTGTTTTGTTTTTTCAGTATTTCATTTCCTGAAGTGGGGTGTTGGGTGCTGGGATACAGGATAGGTTGTCTGTGAGTTTTGATTTTGCCTTTATTGCTGATGGGAGTAAAAGCACTCCAGCTGCTAGTCATGCCTGAACTTACTTAGATTTTGTCCAATTATCTCTAACTGAGGAAAACCTACAAACTAGAAGCTGGGAGTCAATATCTTATAAATATTTATGGGTCCTTCTCAGTAACTTGTGGAATCTCTCTTTACTACTGGGCAAATCAATGGCCATGAGAGAGAACCTCAAGTTTAATATCACCTATTATATTCTTCAAAGCACTTTCAGTGCTATTATTCCATTTGATCTGGCCCCAACCTATGGTAGGCTACACAAAGAAGAAGGACCCCTACAGAGGAAGGGAGAGAAGAGGCCCCTGGCAACTTCAGCAGCACAGAAGTGTCTTCTTTGTGACTCAAAGGCAGAGTCCCTCCTACCCCTCCCTCGTCTCAGGCCCTGCTTTTCAAGTTTAACGACAGGATTCTTGGATAGCTCCCCTTTTCCTTAGGCAAGCAGGGAGCCACAAAGTCACCAGCCCAAGGTCACCTGCAGAGTGTTTCTTCTCCTCTCCCTGCTTAAGAGTCCAGTAGAAAAGTACAGGCACTGAAGATAGTAAATGCCTGCAGTGCTGAAAGACCAGGATTCTGAAAGTTTGCTCACTTCTCTGCCTGAGTTGCTAAGATTTGGGGAAAGAACATTAAGAGTAGAGAGATGACAATTTAAAGAAGGCATGACAGAACTGAAATTCTCCCCTCCCTCTAAAACCTGAATATTAGTCCTGGCTATTTACAGCAAATCAAATAGTTCAAAGGTCAATACCATGAAGAATTTTAACAGAATCTTGGGTCTAGAGTGGGGTATTGCAATTATGGAAATTATCCCTAAGTACCACACTTAGGATGCAGCTGATGTGGTCAGTTTGATCACCTTGTCAAATGTGGAAGCAATGTTTATTGAATGACCATAGTGAAAAGCTGCTAGCGTTTCTCCACAACAGCTGACCATATTGAACCATATTGCTAATATTGTTGCTTACAAACCATGATCATAGACATGTATTTTCCTTTTTTTATGGGAATAGTCCCAGTGAATTTTAACAACCAGGAAGTATGTCCTCCCCAGATACACATATGTTCTCTCTCTCTCCTCCCCACCCTTCTCTATTTCTCCTTAATTTTGAGCACCAGCAGGCAACAGGATCAGGGGAAATGGGAAGTAGTGTTTGATGTACCTACCTGGGCCCATGAAGGACAAAAGTCTTAAAAGTTCTACTTTCTACTTCTCATTCAATGATCTGGGGTAGTCAGCATTCAGCCAATCTTTTTCTTTCTTTTTTAACTCTAACCAGTTGTTCAACTTTAGCCAGCCAGAACAAACTATTGATCTCTGCAGTTCTGATTCTTAAACTCTTAGGCATATAGAAAATATTGTGATTGCAGGATACTAAAGGGCAATCTTAATATCAATGGGAAAATATACCCTTTGTTTTAAGAAAATCAAAATAAATAAAACATACTTTATGTAAACAGTATAGCTAGATGCTTAATATCTTTCAGCAACACTCAACAAAACAATGAGCACATTTTCAATAGCATCTGAAATGTATGTTTATGCATCTGTGTGGAAACTTGGGCAGAAAGGTGATATAAGGGGGAAAATATTGGATTTGGAATTTAGACAACTGATTTTTAATCCCAGCTCTGCAATTTTTTTTAAGAGAGAAAGGAAAGAAGAAAGGAGGGAGGGAGGGAGGGAGGGAGGGAGGGAGGAAAGGAAGCAGCATTTTTATTTATGGAGTTGTTTATTTAGCTCCTTTCTCTAGCCCCACATTTTGAACCTGGCCCTTGGGCCCTCCGTGGTCTGTACTCTGGAAATGAATTGCCTGAGCCACAAGGGTGCGCCCTCTCAGTTCCTCTATTAAGGATACATTTATCTTTAGAGAATTGCTTACCAACCCCAATTCTTGTTTTCTTCATTTCTCAAAGTAAGTGTGGTACTGATTCTTCCAACATCCCTTCCTGCAGCAAAAATGTCAGTCCTGGGCTGTTCACATGGAGCGCATCTTCATCTAATCAAATCAAAACTTCATTATACTCACTTACTCAGACAGGACAAAATGGCTCTAACTTGATAGAGGCAAGCTGAGTGTTACACCAGTCTTGTAGAAAGAAAAAGCCTCTGCTGGGCCAGAGTAGAAGCAAACTCACAGAAGATCTGAGGACTGGAAGGTTCAAGCATGCTCTATTCCTCCAACAATCTCAGGAGAAAATTCCCCAAGGGACAGACATTTCTGTCTTGTCCTCCTTAATGGCATTTGATCCTAGAGAATTTACTCATACATATGTACACATTGTATTATGTTTTGAAAATTGGTATTTTTAAATTGAATTATTTAAGCTAATTAATGTATAAGGAAAGATTATTATTTATTGTTGGTTTTGCATATGTGGGTATAAGGAAAGACTGAAGAGAAAAAGGGGCAAAGTGAAAGAAACACTCATTATTGATAATCTGTGTAGAAAAGACACCACCACGCTGATGCTGATCATATCCTAGACTCTTGTATAAATGAGAGCTAATTCTAGAATCCTATCTTCTATAAACATAACCTGATACACACATAGCAAAGGAAAATCTTTATTTAGTTGTTCTCCAATCAAAAAGTGATCTTGCACAGAAAAGCAACAACTGTGAATAACTTCAGTGGTGTTCAAAATGCAGTTTAAACTTGTGTTTCTTTAGTTAGAAAAAATATGCAGTTTTCATATAATTTTCTGTATCACATATTCAGTCTTTAATGCTTCAAGGGCTAGTAGAAAGACATTTATTTTTTCCCAAAAATGGAAGTATTTTATCGTGTGTATTCTTCCCATATGCTTCTAAATTTCACAGACTGAGATAAACCCACAGTGTTAGGAACATAAGATTTTTTGTTAGATTGATGGAAGTAAGAGATATTAAAAGAAATGTTGTAAAATATTCCTTCAAAATTCCATATAGATTTTATCATTATCTTTCATGGAACAGAAATCTTCTGAGGCAAAAACATTTAAAATTTCAACTTCTTATATCATACCACTTTAATCTTATTACTTACTTATACCATCATAGTACAACTTACCCGAGGAAAAGTAGTATAAAAGTCTAAAATAACATAATAATATCCAAGGACTGTTTCTCTGAATCTACTACTTTGTGTTTTATTGGGAGATGTTCCCCATTATTAAACTAAATTTAAACAAATAATTTAAATAAATAATTAAACAATGATTTTCAACAGACTCAATTCAAACAAGTTCCATAAAATCCACAATTTATTCTGTATCATGAAAAAATATTCACATTTAAATAAAGTGTGAAAAAATCAAAGTTAATCCTCCCTGATGAAATACAGTTAGTTGTGCTGAAACCCAAAATACTTTAGGATTAGAAACTTCCAACTGCCCATTCCCTTTTGTAAAACAACAATTTCTAGAGAATAAATTTTAAATTAAGTGACAATCACCATAAACTTCCCAGAAGCAATCTCATTTTGATCATCAATAGGCAAGAATCATCCCTAAAGTCAGAATCCAAATATTTTCACACGTCTTCTTGGCAACCAGGTGAGAAGTCAATAGTACATACAAAATTTCTATATTACACATTGAAATACCTTTGTTTAAGTAGAAAAAAATCATCTGCTAAGCATGAATTAGATTTTGCAAAGAGCAAAGACATTCTCCTTAGCAGAGCAGTATTAAATCTCACATGAAGTTGTTTGCATTGTTTTCTTGACCAATACATGAAACATTTGTTTCTAGTGTATTAACCCCTATAGACAGAGGCATTTTTAACACCTCAAAATTTCATAAATATGGTTGCAGTGGCAAAAACATTTACAAATTTGCAAAAATAAATTCCCATAACATTAGTGTTACAGTGAGGAGTGCATATCAGAGTATACAAAATGCTGCAACTAGTATAAACAAAGTTACGAGAACATAGAAAAAAAATCTACAGTTTTCAATATATCATAAATATGTACATTTTAATTTGTGTGTCTGAGTCTCAAGCACTTCCAGGAATCTCTGCAGTTTCAATACTATAATGGATCTTCCAAGGTAGAAATGGTTCTGAATTGGTTTTCAATTTCAATGTGATAACATGTATATTTTTCCTAATAGGAAATATGTATTCTGTCTTGCTTTAACTGCGAATGTATTCTGAGGAGAAAGATGACTTCTCAATGGAAGCGAACCCAAATCAAGATAGAGGTAAACACTACCTACTCTCTTTGAGAAAGAATCTCAAAAATCACATGAAAACCTCCACACAGACAGCAATAATCCTTGCCACTATTTCTATAATTATGGACTCTTTTAAATAATCTTAATTTTAAATTAACTTGGCTTTTGTATAAACTGACAATGCATGGCTATGATGTAACATGTCAATATTAAAATTTTATCAAACTTTCTTTGGTGTGGAATTAAAAATGAATTTTTATTCTAATTTGCATAGTTTGTCAGTCATTCTTCCTGTTTGTTTAATCTCAGCCTTTCTGGGTGTCTTTCCCATCATACTTTGGGTGGGAAAAACTGAGGAGCAAATGAAGGATCCATGACGTTAATCGTCCTGTTATCAACAAAAATTTTTATGTTGCTTTAATCACAAAGTCCAATTTCTCTAACTTAATAGAGTCTGACCATGGAGAAAGAGGTTAAAATTCACGTTATCATAAATGAATTAGCATAAAATATTTGACAACAGGCTGTATATTTAAGTTATTAGGAATACTCAACCTGGTTTATTTAGACATCAGTGTGGATATTTTGACCTTAACTGGTCTGGTCATTAAGCAGTCAGTTATTCTGTATGAATAAGTAGTCAGATCCTTTTAGCTTTAACTCATTAAGAGTACGTAGCCGATTCATCCAAAGTCCTTAGGGGCTTGGGTTTCTAGATCAGAACCAGAGGTTGTGAATCTGTTGGTAGGAGAACATTAATTTATAAAACAAAAATTAACAATGCTTATGGCAATGTGTTATCTCAAAACAAAACTTAAAAAGCATCATACGCAGAAAATACATTAAATACCCTACCCTATCTTCCTTTTCCTCTGTTATAACTCTGGCCAAAACTGCATTCAAAAGTTTTTTTGACCAAGTACCTTTAGATGTAATACAAATCATGACATCCTGTAAAAAACATTGCAATAGCCAAAAAATAAAAGTGAACTCACTATATAAGGCTTTGTACAGGCATGCCCAGGTGGCTCAGGGATTAAACCCATGCCTGGGGAGCAATCTACACATAGTCCAAGGACCCAGGTTTGCAGCCCAAGACCAGAGGGGACAACTAAAATGAACAAATATATTAATAAAAATGCTTCTTCCTCCATTCTCTTTGGTCTTGTGTTCTGCCTGCCTGCTTTCATTCCTGTCTGCCTTAAAAAATGCTTTGTACAATGTACTGGGGTCTCCCACCTTTGTTATAAAGAAAGTAAAATGGTCTGTTCCTTGCCTTCCACTGTTGATGTCACTATCAGAATGAAAACAAGATGGTTGGAGATGAGAATCTCAGAGTGTAATGGAATACCTTCTTCCTTATCTTAAGACAGTGTGGAACAAATAAATTGCATTCAGAGAATTAATATTTTTATTAGATAAAATTAAATTCTCTGAAGTAAATATATATACAACAGGCTCATTAAATTTGGAAATAATACAAATTCCATTCGAAATAGAAATATCATTTGGATAATCCATTTAATAATGGTTTGGCAAAGAAGCAACATCAGTGTAATCAATAAATGATCTGTGTAGTCTATTAAAAAACCCAGTGAGTCAAAAACAAATTAAAAACATTGGAGTCTCATCCAAATCCCAGAATGAAGAGAATCACAGACAAAATCATGGACATCTCTTGCTTTTTCCTGACTGTCATTATCAGGTATTACCTCTTTAAGTTAAAATTTAATTGGAAATGTTGACATCACTGACCACAATTTGTCACTTTCTTATAACCGCATTTGGAAATTTGCCTCCACTTATTTCTTCCAATTGTTGGAAGAAGTAAAGGAAAATTTTCATTCTTGGAATGGGGTATCTTTGCTTGTAGTAGTTATAACATCAATCTCTAACATTTATTCTAACTTACAGTGCAAAAACCAAACACTTAAATTTACAAAGTAAAATTTAAAAAATTGTTTTAATTTCAAGAACCTTTAAAAGGACATGTCTTAAAAGACATGGAATGTGTGAAAGGACTAGGTAGCCCTTGTAATGCCAGTATTCTTTAATGAAATTTTACCTCTAGGATTTGACTGTGTTGGAATCTCAACTTCACGACTCAATGGTAATACCATGCTGGATAAATTCCTTAACCAGTTTCCTCATAGGGTTCTTGCAAAAAGTGACTTTGATAATCTGAATAAAGTGACTTAGCATAGTATAAACAAGAAAGCAAACACTCAATAAATATAAGCTAATTAACTTATTTAACTTCTACACCTGAAGGTAAAGAAGCAATGAGATTCCACTCAGTCTTCTCTCAATCTGTGCTTTCATCATCTTCCTGGCTCCTGGTCCAAATCTTCAATGGTCTGGACCCTCACAAAGCATGCACAAACTAGTCTCATCATAAAAATCAAGAGATAAAAAATAGCACATTAAAATACACACCAACACTCTTAAAATCTCTGGCACAAAACAGGCAATAAAAACATTCTGTCTCTTGTCCCCTCCACCTCCATTGCCCTATATAACTAAGATCAACCACAGATTCTAATACCATCTAAACAAGTATGTCAATATTATTTTCCCCATTTTCTCTTTACTTATCAGTTAAACACTTCCAAACTCCATCATGTAATTTAATACATTTAAATAAACTAAAAGAGCACCACCTTTTTCTGTGTTCCTCTAGAGATGATGATTTGTTTGGATGTGTGTGTTTGTGTCTATTCCCAAGTGTTATGAGAGGAGGACAATAAAGATGTGGTAGCAGACTTTCATTGTTTCAGTGGTTTTAGATTTGAGCAAGAGATACTTTCTGCCCTCACTGGATGGCTAAGGACCAATGATTTTATATAAAAAGCTTTAAAGATTAGACTTATAATAATAATGAACATTATTATCTTTTAATAAATTGATTTGGGGGAATATAAATAAACATCATAAATCCATTACTTTGTTAATAATGTCCTTTTTTAGTGCTTCTCATCACATTTTATGGCCCCAAACTGATGTTCCCTGTAACATTTAGAAAATTATCTGCTTTTCTTGAAATTCAGAGTAAGCGTTTATCCTATTAGAAGTTCACTGACTTTTTTAAATGATAAACACACTGAGTAACTCATATTTCCAGAAAGAAAGTTACTAGGAAATGTATTGCTTTTAGCACCTAAATCTCTAGTTCAAGAAGTATTGTCATTGGGAAAGTTGAATAAAATTCAAGAGACAAAAGACTTGCAAATCTGTGAAAAATGATAGACACGCAGAAAAAAAAAGTGATTGAGAAATGCCAACAAAAAAGAATACAGATATTAAGTAATTAATATTAAGCTTGTGGGTGCTGATTCTGTGAAAATAAAGTTTGAGAAAAAGATGTTTGATGAAAGATTTAAATTTTATAGGAGAGAAGTTATGGAAAAATCTGAATAGCTATCTCTTTTAATGTTCCTTAAATTCATGCTCAAAACTGTATTTTTCAAAATTCTTTTTTGAGTGCCTGAAACATCTCACAGAAGCACTTTTACTTAAGGATGTGAAAACCTGATACTGAAGAATGTGTGCAACATATATATCTTTGAATTTATTACTTAAATTCTAGGATTCAATTAATGTTAGTAATTCACAGTATTTAATGTTTAAAGATCTTTGACACTTGAAAGTGGATTGGAATTTGTCCTTTTGTTTTGCCTGGTGAAATGTCAGTAAAAAAAATAAATTAAAACTACAGAAATGTGAATGATAAGAGTTATTTCTGTTCAGATGCCCATTTTTGTTGCCCCGGTCATATTATTTTTCAATGACTAATGGTCAGTCTAAATTTAGACAATTCTTGTCATTGTGAGGGTCACAAATACTTACACAGTCAATAAAAGTAACATAAAGCATTAGATATCAATAAAGCTAAGGGAAGCCAATTAAAAATATTCTATACAAACTCACCAAAGTTTATCTGATTGTACACGTGATGTCAGTGATCATGCTGAGATATATATGTCACATCTAACTTCCACCTTTGCTAGATGCCACTTTATAGATTTGTTCCAAACATGGAAATTTAAATCCTTACTTGGAATCCAATGGATTCAGATAACCTGCAACCACCAACTATTGAGAGCTAGACTGTTTTTGTTTTGATTGTGTAGCCCAGGTGAATAGGAAAAAGGTGAATAGTTTCTACATGTCGAATTAATCTATATCAACTTCCTAAACATAATAAATGTCATGCTATAGTGTAAGAATTATTATCTAAGCTGTTAACTATATTTAGGCTGTAAGTACAAAGTTTACTGAGAGTAAGTGGACTGAAATTATTTACTTACATATGAGTAAAAATATATTATGTACTGTGTTAGAATGTCATGGGCTTACACCAGTGAATAAAAATGAAAATGTTACTGACCATTTATCCAATACATAGAATAATTATAATGGATACTAGAAAGTCATGATCACTGATGATCAATACTCTTAAATTTTCTTTAATTCTTCTTGAATATATCAATCTATAACTAAACTCTAACTTAAAAAATTATGTCTTCCTTTAAAACGACTAATTCCTAATTTTTATAATTTTCTAAATTGTGATTTGAAAGAGTATAAAAAATTCAATAAGAGATCTAAGTATCTCTTATAGTGCATAATTTCCCCCCTTGATTCTGTGTGTTCTTATTTTCTTTTTCCACAAGATCATGGCAAATGTAGTGACTGCAGGTTTGGGTATATACATTAGGCTGTAAGACATAATGAATAATGAATAAATATTAACAAAGTTAATCTCATCTTTCTATCTTTTTTTCCAGTTGAGACACACATTGAAAAACCAATCGGCTATAGAAAGAATTACTTAGGAATTTTATTACCAAGAACAACTGCCCACATAGAGCCATGTATCTTGAGTAAGTCATAATTATTTTTATACCATAGGTTAAATGACGACTACTCTATATCTTGAGTACTCACCAATGTTTAATTTTATAGCAAAATTATGAATTTATGCTGAGCATCAGGATTAAGTAGAATAAGAAAAATAAAAAAGCTACATGTCTTTTTGTCTTTTGTTCCTTTCCCCCAAAACTCCTTCATTCTTTTTGTGTTTGATTAGTAGTTCTAAATTCTGATAATATTCAAGTTTCATGGTCACATGCCACCCTGACTAATAATTACTTAGTCACATAAACCTTTTCCTACCAACTCCTGACCAAATAGTCTTTAAAACTTAGAAGAATACTGAGAGCACACTGTGATACATTTCCTATTAAAAAAGGAAAAAAAAAGTTTTAATGTGATTTCATTTGAGAAAAAGATGATTTTCCACTGACCTAACATCATTTTGATATAAAACGGGAACAGCTCTTATCTTTGCTTTATGATTTATTGGTGGAGAAATTAGAGCCCCTGATGCATCAATAACAAAGCTAATAAAAAAATGAAACAGTTAACTTGTCCAAAGTTATACTGTAATCTGGCAATGCTGGATTCAGAATCCAACACAGAGCTCAAATACCAATCCTAGGTTGTCTTCCAAAATACCATTCTCCTTTTCCCCCTTTCTATAAAACCACACGAGAAATACGCATACATGTATAATAAAGAACTAAAGCACTACATTTACATAATTACAAAATATTCATATTTTAAAGTTATCCCTGCATGTATGTATACTCTAGACAAACTTTCTCATTCCCTACATAAAATTTTAGAAAAGAGACTCAGATATATAACTTTAAAGATAAAAATTATACAAGATAGAATGCATTAGAAATACAACAGATAATTTCACCAATACCAGTCATAGTACACTTCAAAAACAGCCACAGCTTTGAAGGCTAATTATTTTAAAAAGTTGAAAAAAAAAACAGTTATTTAAGGTAGAACAGCAAATGGTCCAGGTCTCATAGTAAAACAATCTCTCTTAATTTAAGGAAAAACACAATCTGCATTTGGGCTCCAATAAGATCAGTTTTCAAAATGACACTTTACTTTGCAGTCGTAAGTAATATTTCTATTAAAGTGCTGGATACTCCAGGAGTGTATATTTGTTCTTTGGAATAATTTAAAACCTATGAATTTTCTAATTCTCTTTGCTCTGATCTACATATTTTTAAGGTGACTACTTAGGATGTTTGTACTCTAATACTTAATTCAAGGTGAAACCAGTGTCATAGTGAAAATTTACCAGTTAGCAATGAAATACGTCTCTAGTTATCATCTGTACTCAAACCACTGTTAAGAACTATTCATAGCAATGTGGGACACTAGTGGCTTTGGTATTGTCAATCATCTGCCTTTATGTTCCTATTTGCCTTTTATTATAAGCCTCTCCATCTTCCAGATTACATTGTGTTGAATAATATCTAAGTATATACTTTAAATAGCTTGCCATTATGAAGCACAGCTCACATTTCCATTTTTGCTTGACTTTTGCTATTACATTACAACCACCTGCAAGTGTTCAGCATGTGATCTTGCAGACATCATAGAAAAATATCAAAGGTGTGTGAATTGCTTTGGAAAATATTTGTCTTTTTAATACATATCTATTTACTCCTATTATTACATTGTTCAGAAATACAATAATAAAAATTTTATTCTGGATGCACCAAGAGCATCTATACAGTGTAAGAAGAAGCATGCAGTTATCTGGTCTCCTCAAAGAAGAATCTACTGACTATGTGCCGGTTGAGGCAACATAGAACCTAATTGCATCATTAGTGCATGTATTTAAGTAAATTCTCACTCTTTATTCAAATTCAACTGAATTAGAATTGTGGAATCTGGGAACGTAAAAGACTACTCTACATACAAGGTTGACTGAACACACGCATTCCCACTGAAAACAGCAGGTGCATTCAGCACCTCATCAAGTCATGCACACAAGAACAGAGATGGCTGGAAAAGAATACTGTGACAACTGCACCATAAATAAGCAACTGCTACTTTTACCACATTGTGACAATTTGGAATAGTTCAAAACTCTATACATCTTTTCCATATATATATAAACGATAACACTGTAGGTCGATTAGGTGAAACTGAGTCAATATCAGAACACAGCAGACATCTGCATCACTAATAAGCACAGGCATGGACTTCATCTTCAAAATGCCCTGATGTTTCAGTCATTCTTTCACAGCTTTACACCAACTGTTAATTTTGAAGCATGTGGCTAAACTGACCATTTCTTCACTTGGATTATTTTTACCACCGGGTCACCTTTAAAATCATAGCCTACCTTGTCTCATACATTGTTAAATAGAAAAATACCCTGAAATTCAATGTCAGAGGTCAAGGAAAAAGTACCATCCTCACCAGGAAAGCAATGAAGTCCCAATGTCATGGCTGATTTCTTTTTTACCACTATTATGACCTCCTTTTCTTGTGCCTGTAGTAGGTGATCCTGTGACTTGGTGTGGAGACATGTTCCCCTAAAAGCTTCCATTATTGATCATGAAAATTTTGAAAAAAAAAAAAGAAAAGGAAATGGAGCCCATGGCATATAACATGTTCTGAAACTCCTAAAGATGCACATCTAGTGGGCATGTGAAGACATTCTAATAGAAATTCTATTTTCTAGCAACTGTTTTAGTAAATTACTTTGTTCTGTACTTCTCCAGTCTGATTATGATAACTTGCTTTTCGATTCTGTGGGCTTTCTTTGGTGATGCTAGGAAATAAAAACGCTCATAAAAATGAGTACAATTGATCAAAACATTTCCTTTGATTTTTCTATCTTGTGTATGTTAACCTATGTACAGAAAGTCTGATCAGACAGAAATCAATGGTCTATACTTTCAATTCATTCAGATCCCACTGTTAAATGCCATGTATGCACCAATTTAAAAGTAGACATATCTGATGAACTTCAGAAACTATACTTTAGTCCAAAGAAAAAAAAATATTCTGGGTTCTTACAAATGCACATGTATTTTATTCTCGATACATACCATTTAAGGGACTAGCTATACACAATTCTTTGTGACTTTTTTGTTTTAGTTGATAATAGGCACTTTCTAAGAAGCAGATTTGTGATCCAAAAGACTCTGAAATTTAGTCCTCAGTACCAGCCTCTCAGGTATGGGTCTGCCTGAGCCATAGTCTATTGTATCGACTCAGCAGAGGTCCAGCAGAACTGTGTGCAAAAAAGCTTTAGAAAATTGTCACCAGAATAAAATTATAGAAAAGTAGTTATCTGAGTTGAGCAACTCCACATCCACTTCTTAGTTGTTTTTAAACCATGTTTCATGCTATTTCTAAAAACAGTAAAACTCATGTGTGAACAATTCGGTACCTGTTTTTCATTCTAAGTTACAGATATGGAACAAAATGTCTATCTGCTTACATTCTTTTTTTTTCATATCATTGTAGTTAAAATTTTGATATGATTACTTAAATGTTTTAGATGTGTTTGTTTCTTTGCTAAGAACCATTCAAATGCATTATTTAACAAGCTGTAGACACACAAATTTAGAATATTCATCCTTTGGAAAATCAGCATTTCTGACATGAATTGAAAGGCCCTTTTACCCTGTGGTGCAGCCATTCTTAATAATGTACACTATATTAATAGTTTAATATTTATGGGGTGGATAAAATCAGCTTACAAGATGACAGCTGTTCTCCAAGACGGAGGGAGGAGGGATTTCCTTACATAAGAGTTAATGATTGCTATCTAAGTATAATGTCAAAAAAGGAGAGGTATAGTTGAGCAAAAATGCAATTCATGCACAAAACCCATAGCAATTATTCTGAGTACCTCACATTGCCATCAACTTAAACAATAAAACAGTCATTAAATGGGGCAAACACTGCCTGTTGGGAAAAAATAATCTAAGTTACAGAAACATACCCTATGGAAAGCGATCATAAAATGGTATCAACAGTTTAAAAGGCTGAACTCTTCCTTGCTGTTAATCTATAATTTTAACTTAACAGAACAGTGAGGAAATGACAACTTGATATACTCAGCCTGAGATCTAATATATCATGGCAACATCGGCAGGTTGGACCCTGATTCTTCATGTATTACATTGTCTTGGTTAACAAAAATCATACCTTTTTTTTTTTAAATATTATAGAATAGAGATTATAAATAACTGTAAATTGTGCATGCAGTCAACTGCATAATATACAAGCGATATCTATGTTTTTAATAATCATCTTTTTGGCAGGCCAGAATCCAGCTGGACATGCAATATTTACATATCAAAATCCACATTGTGTTCTTCATATTGAAAGCAAGTGAAAATATATATATATGTATATACTGTATATACACACTTATGTATATAGATGTATATACTGTTTCAATATATTAACAAATATATATGTGTATATATATATATATATATATATTAAAAGTGGATCTCATCTTTGTCAGATTCAGGCGACTCAGGCCTTGAAACACTAAAAATATCCTGGCATGGTATTTGGGGAGGTACTTGAAGCGGCATTTGGGATTTGGGAGAAGAGGTCTGGGGCACGCTTTTTTCTGAGAGTATTTTTAAAATTTCGGCCACCTGCTTCTCCAGGGCAGTCATTCTGCAGCTGAGCAGCTGAATGTCCTCTTTGAGCTCGTGTTTGACTTCCTGCAGCGTGGTCTGTAAGGCCTGCTCAGGGATGGGATAAAAGGGGTGCTTGGCGTCTGCCTGAATGGGGCTGTGCTCCAGCGGACTTCGCACCTCACCAGCTTTATCCAAACGAAGGTCACTTTTTGTAATCCCACTATCACAAGAATCTGTCTTCCTTAATGGATTTTTGGTCACGCTGTTCTCCGAATCACTGCCCTTGGGGTCCTCTGACAGCAGCCCCAGGGACTCGGCTTTAGTGACGTTGTTCCAGTCTTCCTTTTTCTCCTCAGTTGCCCCCGTGTTATTCTTGAGTCGCAGCCACCCTTTGCCATTTCCGTTCTTCATTCTGATTGGGCTGCTGACTTTGAGACATTTGGGGTCAGCTCCGCCATTGGGCTTGAGTTCCATGGCATCACGGTTGTTTTGCTTGAGGGATTCACTGGTTTTCACGTAGGCCAGAGATGTCTGAATGGGTGTGATCTGCGACACGGTGACCACACTGGTGCCGGTGATGGAGGCCCCGTTCTGCAAGGAGCGGCTTTCCACCTGGAGCTGGTTCCGCTCCGGGTCACTCTGTGTGGATCCCTGATTGCGCAGCTCCTTTTGCTGCTTGAATTTCTGGAAGAGTTTCCTAACCGGGTGATCCACAGGAATACTGAGAGTGACCTCATTCTTCTGCCTGAGGCGCTCCTCCTCCTCTTTCTTCACATCACTGATTTTACGGAAAATGATCTGTGGAGGGGGAGAGAGATTGACAACGTGATTATAAAAACCAAAGGCTGCGTAGCTGTGTGATGGCAGACGGGGCAAGCAGAAATTGCTGAACAGAGAGGAAGGTCATTTCTAAAGGGAAAATGTATTTCAATGTCTTTCAACAGATTCCATGTACTTAATATCCAGCATAGGAATACTGACTGTTTACCTTGGCTTCTTATTGCTACTCCCTTGAATATCAAAGAGGAAAGTAGTAAAGAGATAACTGAATATGTTCTATTTAGACATGAATATGTTCTATTTTAGGCTCTTAGTTAGTATAAAATATGTAAATAATTAAGTATAAATATATGTTAGTATATTATATATGTATGCTTTCATCTATATGCAAAGAAATAAATATTTGTCTTTTAAATTTCTTTCTGATGTATCACTATGTATGTTTTCCTTTTGTATATAAATATGATTCAAAAACCATTTTAAAAATCATCTTCTGTTAACGGGTCAAACAGTAATACTTCTAAGCTATACAAGTACTGAAAAATGAGACTGTTTATTAACATAGCACCTGGTTTGAGCAAGAAATGGCATTAAATTTATTGATGTGGTTCCAGGATCTATTAGGAAAAATTTCTAAACAAAACGTGTTTAATATTCAGATTTTATTTCAAATTGTTATCCATTAATTAAATAAACTGCCCATAAATCTCATACCACTAAGATATTCAAAGACAAGTAAAGATATCACCCACATTCACTGGGAGAAAGGATGAACTCTTTAAATTTCAATATTCTTTAAATTTTAAATATAGAATTAAATACATAGTGCATGTAATGTTAGATGGGTATCCATAAATAAATAAATACAAATGCTATTAAAATGTACTTTGGAAATAATATTGAGAAGCACTTAAAATGATCAAGAAAAATTAAAAAAATGTTGACTATCAGAATTACCACTAATATTATCAGAGTTAGAGGTAATTTAATAAGTATGAGATTTTGCTCAGAGTCTTTCTGAAAAACAAAATAGCAGCAAGTAAGGGCTGTAAAGAAAATACAGGAGGTATTAGAGAAAGTGTTTTTAGATTCAGACGATTTAAGGAGGCTAGCAAAATTGCTTGCCTCCAACACCCTTACTCATTAAGTTGTTGATTAGATTAGAAATGTATGTGAAGAACACAGTCCCTGATACATAATAGAATAAAAAATGTGGGTTCTCTCCCTTGAATTCTCATAAGATATTCGCTATTTGAAACCATTTTCAGCACCTCAAACATTCCAAAGCTTCTAGGAGTAACATATAATCACTGATTTGATACCAGAACCCAATGCTAATATGATGGCTCACTGTGAACAGAAAGTGAAGAAGATAGCAAGCCTCTACCTGCAGGCACATTTTCTAAATTGAGACTGATACACTAAATACAACTTATCGAGTGGTAATAATTTGTATTTAATATCTTTAAAGTACAAGAACTGTCTGTAAAGATCAGCATTTTTTTCTTTCCCTAGTGGCACTTGAAATCGAACTTTTAAAACATGTAATATTAATCTCAAAGTCTGACATCAAAGTTTGAGCAGTTTAATTAGAAGTCTTTCAAAGGGCTGACATATTTTTTGTGCTTCCTAAGTAAACAGAGCTTATGCTGAGCCTTCAAGATATTAACACCTTTGGGACTGGACAGATTCAAAGACAGAAACAAAGATTTTTGCTGGTTAAATCTGCAACTCTGCTGGACATAACAGACAAGGATATTACTTTCTCTACAAGACCCCATGTACTGCCCATGTGAGACTCAGTTTAGGGAAATTATAATGAAGATTTAGTGTCCTCGGAGACTGAGAATTTTTGAGAATGTTAAGCCAGAGCTTTACTTTTTAGATTTTCAATATAATGGCTAATTATTGATTGCAGTTATTGCTACTTACCAAGTTTGGAGTAGTAATTCAGGAGTGTAAAATGGAAACCAATTATTATAAGGTCTTTCCAGCTTCCTTGGCCACCATCGGGCTCCTCCCCACCACCCAAGAACATGCATAAAGGCGTTTGGAGTTTTACTTTAAGTTGAGAACGAAAGCTCCAAAAACCAAACTACCTTTTTACAAAAGGGTTCCTGCCACAGGGTCAGGCAGCCAGTCTACACCAAACAAAGGAGATGGAACCAGGTTGGTAAATTTTGCTGCTATGAAAATAAAAAAGGAAAAAGAAAGAACAGAGGTTGGGGACATTCGAAGATAAAATCCTGGCACACTGTTCCTCCCCCTCCAGCTCCCTACACCAGGGGCACATTGGTCAGGTGATACTAGATTTAGCTTCTTTGAGGTTTGCCAGTGCTTATGAGCACCAAGACTGGCCTTGACTTGTCATCGGTGTTTGCAGAGTAGCAGGACACACACATCTGTTCTACAGAGCTGGCAAAGCACGGTAGACAAAACAGATGTCCTCTTTGCTTCTACAGCTTACTTCCTGTGTCCCCAGTGGGCATGACTAGGAACCCTGCAGGTCAGAAAATGAGTAGCCATTTGTGACTTCAGTCCTAGAGAAACCAGATGAGGCCTCAAAATAGTCCATGAGGTAGGGTTACTGCACTCTATAGGATACCTCTTCCAGGGACTTTGGACAACTAAATATGCTACAGATAAAAAGAGCCCAGCAATTGAATGAAGGCAGGTCAGAAAGCCAGAACTCTTTGGCGTGGCCACAGGCCTTCATATCACAGGAACTAAAGCAAACCACTGTGTGTGTTAGCACCAGCCCTAGGAATAATCTTGATCCCAGTGAGAGTAGAAGCAGTTACAACAAGAGGGCTGAAAAAGTCAATTAGGAAGAAGATTCCCTCCCAAGTGACAGAATTTGAAGTAGGGGATAACTGGAAAAAAAAAAAGGATTAGATGTGATCAGATACTTACCATACACAGGATATTAAAACAGAAGTAACTTTAAAAAATAGTATTAGAATGGATGGGTTTTATTGAATTAGACTAAATTTATTTCACATCTTGACAATAGAATGAATTGTAATGTTGAAAAAACAGTTAAAAATGTTTACATATAACAGAGTGCACGTCTACACACCTATTATCTCAATAAGTGTCATACCTAGTTTATGAGATGGGTCCTATTTTTCTGTTGATAACAGAAAAACAAACAGAAGCACAGAGAAGTTAAGATGTTTGCGTTTAGTCACATGCTCGTAAGTGGTCAGGATAAAAATCCAAGGAATCGGGTTTCAGTTTTAACCATTATACTCTGTGGCAACCCTGCAGGAAGAAATTTCCTCCTAGACTTGTGAAAACCTGGATATTTGAGGGGCTGAAATAGGTGCAAGACAGTTTCAAACCCAACAGGTAACTTTTCACAGAGTCTTTGCCCTGGTGAACCATCCATGAAAGCAGCGAATTGAATATGTGATTGGAGTTCTGTGTTCATTGGGGAGAATTTTAAGGAGAGCAGTTTATACACTCTCCTCAACCTCGAATGCAAAGCCAGAAGGCCTACTTCACTCTCCCTCCTGTCAAAATACATGCTGCCATTTTGTTGGTTCTTGCTCCTTTCAAGGTGGCCTCTGTATTTTCTTTTAATTTGCTTCTGTAGATAGTAAATGTATTGCCTTCATGTCGGGCAAAGGTGAGGAGGATGCTATTTTCCTTGGATTCTTGTACCATCCTTGATCCCAGTAATATCTAGCATCATTTGTTTATGGGGGCCGCTCTCTCCAATTTCTCTAACAGGGTCTGTTTCATGGAAAGTCCTCAATGAATAGCGGCTATTCATTAACTTAATCATCTTTTCACACAATCAGTAAATGTGTATCTGTGACAGGTAAAGGAATAGAAAAAATTACCTATAGGAAACTTTTGTTATTTTATACTCTCCAAATAATGAGTCAATGTATTACTATAATCGATAATTAATGCCTGTCTAGTTCTATTACCTCATCTGGAAGCAAACACTACCTTATCTACTTGAGCCATTCTTAGCAACTGGCCCACTGCCAGGCAGAAGTTAATAGTTAACCTTGCTGAGTATAAGAAACCTCAAATCTCTGACCCACAAATCAGTCTTTAAGGAATTTTAATCAGAAGCTATATTCAATTCCCCTCTAAGGTCGCAATAACCATCATTAAGAATTTATTCTCCTGCAAAAACATTCCTAATGCAAGGTAGGAGAATATAGGTACTGAAATTAAAAACAAACAAAAAAGAAGAGATTATTTTATCATGTTTACAAGGTTTAAAGACTAATCATCTACTTTGATGCTTTCACCAGTTGGTCCATGTCTTATGTGTAAATTACGAGAGCATTTTGTCTTGTACTGATGTATAAAGAATGCATTCTATGACAAATAAGAAAACAAAACCACAAGAACACCTAATGTAATTCACATCTCAAAAACACTAAATGAAATAGGCCCTCTCTATTGAGTCCTATAAATTTTAAAGATAATTTTATGACCTTAAATTCCAAATTTGAATAACAATATATTTTGATTACTAGGGAGACTACATTTCATCATAAAAATAGCATGGTAATTGCTCTGCATTACCATTTAGTAATCTCAAATTTTGTTAAATCGTTCCTTTTAAGAAGTGCTTTTTACCTTTGACTTTTTAATCATACATATGATAAAATAGCTCAACTTAATAACAGATTGGAAAGATTAATATGTTATTTAGTTAAACCCTTTAAAATAGCAAGTTTTTCTTTACATAAAAATTACACATTCTACTGTCAATCGAAATAATTTGCAGATAAGAGTTTTCTAATCCAAATGATTCTTATATGGGCAATCTGCTGTACAGAAATTAAAATAAGCTATATAGGTAAACTTTTATTCAATTACTACATAGAAATGATAGTTTTTCTCTAGAAAACAAACATTAAAAAACAAATTATTTTTAGAAAATATTAAGGAATCTGAGTGAGGCTCCCAGGGGATTAACTTCCACAAATTAAATCATGTGAAAGAAAAAATGTATATCCATGACTATCAATGCAGTATTAGAAAAAAATTGCTTTTAAAAATTAAACATCTTTTTCAGCATATTAATAACATAGAAGCACAGAGAATTTAAGTTGTTTGCTTTTTACTCACATATTAGTGAGTAGTCAGGATAAAAATCCAACTCTGGTACTAGATGTACTCTGATCTGATTTTTTGCCCAATGGCAAATCAAATTGCTGATGAACACCACAAAAATTAAGGACAAAATTAAAAAGGAAAATCCACAAATCAGGCTATGAGTCCAGTTACAGACTTACTGGTAGAATTCACAATAGCCTGCACTGTTTCTATCAGCAAAAAGGTTTATTTCATTTAAGCTTTCCTGCATTGTGTTTCATTATATACTTCAGAGTCTATGCTAGAAGGTTTAATTTATTTAAACGATAAAAGCTTCTTAAACTTAACAGGGAACATGGCCAACTGAGCTTTCCATTTCAAAAGTAGGACATTTGATCATAAAAGTGATACCAAAATTGAATAATTTGAATGTGTACTGAACTTTGAAATCCAATAACAGCAAAGGGAAGAAGGGTTAGAATCATTTGTTTAATGACATGGATTTAGTGTTATATAATTTGAAGGAGGAAAGCAGTGTTTTTTCTCAAATAGCCCATACCTTCCAGATTTGCAAATCCAGAAAACTGACTACGAATTTATAGCTTGCTGTACTCAAGCAGTAGCTCCAGTGACCTAACTCTGATAAGACTGAGTGGGTTTGGTTGTGGTTATAGACATTGCAAGCTTAGTCTAACTCTAACTCTAGTCCTTTTAATCCATTCCAACCTGAACTATTATTAAACACTGACATGTATTTATCAGAGACTATAGCTCTTCTTAACAAAGGCCACAGCGACAGGGCTGTGGTTAATGGTAGATGGCCATGCAATAAATGTAGTGGCGACACACTGCCCCATTTTGAAACATGGCCACTCTACTACATGTATAAGGTCTTCAAGAGCAAGGAGTCCAAACTTTTAGGTCCTAAAATAAACTTTGAGGAATTAATGAATTAACTGATTGACTATAAAAATAGGGAGGTGAGGAAAGGGGGAAAAGGAAGAAAGGAAGGGAGAGACTGATAGAAGAGGGAGAAGGGAAAAAAAGGAATATATTTTGATTTTGTTAATGTATTGGATAAATACCTAATGTAATTAGGATGGCTAGTAAGATATAAATGCAGAACATGTTAGAATTACTGATATAATTACTGAATTTTACTAAGGATTTATGCTAGGCTCCATTTTTACTTACTGTATAAAGTAACATTGATCTCAATTCTCTAGACTACCATAAGAAAACATATTGTTAATAAGGAACAAAATTTAGATTATAAACTCCATTACTGATATTAGCATAACTGAGTATAATTTCTCAACACATTTCTATTACTAAAGGTTTTTCATTTTAAAAAATAATAAAAGAAGATAATAGTCTTCAAAAGCAAGAGGAGAGTTATTCCAAGGTAAAGCTAACAAGGCTTAATCACTGTCTCAGCAACGCCCTGGTGGAGTAGGGGTTGGGTGCAGTCCACATACATCCCAAGGTCCCAGGTTCATGTCCTGGGACCAGTGGGAAAAACCAAGATGAATAGCTAAATGAAAAATAAGTAGTGTGTCTTCCTCTCTCTTCCTGCCTGCCTGTCTCTGCTTACTTTCACTCCTGCCTACACCCTTCCTTTAAAAAAAATTACTCTCATAAATACTGTAGTAATCCATGAATTTCCAATCTTGCCTCAATTTCTAGTTTCATTTTTCTTCATTCTGTTCTTTGTTACTGTGTATCAAATATGATAGTGTCCTAGGCTAAAAAGGAAAACCCACAGATTAAAATTAAAACTCCTTAATAAAAGCAGCAAGCTCTTCTCTCACCTGCCTCTCTGACCTGTTTCCTTCACTCATTCCTTGATCTCCACAGCGGCCACACTGACTCACTCTGAGGTCCAGAAGGTATATGTGATATCACACATATTATTCTCGATCTTCTTCCTCACCCACTGAGGAACTCCCACCTGTCCTTTAATAGTCAACCCAACTGTGCTCTTCTTTATGAGGCAGGATCAACTAATATTTAGCAGCATCCAAAAAACACAAAAATCTAGGGCCTCTAACATCCTACTTAATGATCAAAAACTGAAATCTCTTCACCTAAGATCAGGAAAGAGATAAGCATACCATCTTGCCAACACTATTCAACATTATACTTAAGTGAATAGTAGGGAAATTGTCAAGAAAATGAAATAAAAGAGATTCAGACTGAAAAAGAATGAAAACTATATCTATTTGGAGATGGCATGATTTTATATATAGAAAATCCTACAGAATCCATAAACACACACACAACTATTAGAACTAATAAAGGAATTTATAAAAAGATAGTGCAAAATCAGTGCAAAATTCAGTTGTATTTTTATACACTAATAATTAAGTGAACAGCATTAAGAAAATAATTTCATAACTGAATCGAAGAGAATAAAATATTTGGAAAAAATATAGCAAAAGAAGTGCAGGACTTATAAACAAAAAATACAAATCAATGCTGAAATAAAAATTAATAGACATCCAATTTTTGTGAATTAGAAAACCTAATACTATTAACCTGACAATACTGAAAAATTAATATGTAATTTTTACATATTTAATTACAAAAGATTTAATTGGATTCCTATTGAAATTCTGACTGCCTGTTTTTCAGAAATGGACATGCTAACTCTGAAATTTAAATGAAATGCAAGATATTCAGAATAGCTAAAAAAAATATAAAAAATAACCATGCAATTGGAAGATTCACTTCCAAGTTTTAAAAAAAATTACTAAGTTATCATAATCAAGAAAGTAGAGTACTGTCATAAGAATAGACATATACATCAATGAAATAGAACTAAGTCCAGAAATAAGCTCATGCAACTGGAGATTTGCTGTTGACAAAGATGCTAAGGCAAGTCAAAGAGGAAATATTAATAGTTTGAACAAAAGGTGCTGAAATAATTGTATAGCCATAGACAAAAGTGAATACAGATGCCAAATCACACCATATATAGAATTAAACTAAATGAGTCAACAACCTAACTGCAGAAACTAAACTGTAAATTTTTGAGATGAAATCAAAGGCATAAATTACAGTGTATTTTAGATAGAGTTTCAAGCCACCAAAAATATAAATCAGAATTAATCAAGATTCAAAACATTTTTCCTTCAAAGGACACTATTAAGAAAGTAAAAAGGCAACCCACAAAAGATATTTGCAAATCATGCATTTGCTATAAGTCTTATATCCAAAATATTTAAAAATTATTACAACTCAATAATAAAAAGAAAAATAATTATAATTAATGAATATGAATAGGCATTTCTCCACAGATTTACAAATGAGCAATAAGTATATGAAAAGTGTGCAACATCATTAGTAACTAGGGAAATGCAAGTCAAATCCACAATGAGATGCCACTTTGCATCTTCCAGGATGGCTATAATAAAAAATAGCAAGGGTTATTAACAACAAAGAATAGTTAAATATTGAGAGGATGTAGAGAAATTTGTTGAAGGACTATAGAATGGTTCCATCTCTATGGAAAACATCTTGCAGTGTCTCAAAAAAGTTAACCATAGAGTAAACAAAAGAATGCAGCAATTCTACTTCTAGGTATATATCCAAAAGAAATGAAAACATACAGTTACACAAAAACTTGCATATGAATGTTCATAGCAGCATTACTCATGATATTGAAAAGCAGAAGCCCAAATACTCATTGACTGGTGAATTGACAAATAAAATGTGGTTTATTCTAACAATGAAGTTTTTCAGTCACAAAAACACATAATACAACATGGGTGAATATTGTATCAAATGAAAGAAACCTGAAGCACATATGATTTCACATATATGTAATGTCCAGAACATGTAAATTAAGTTAGAAAGTATATTAATGGTTTTCAGATTTGGGGATAAACGAGAAATGATGACTATTGGTGGTGATGAGAATGTCTGGAATTAGTGGTGATGACTGTATAACTCATAGCTCTATGAATACACTAAAAAAGACCACTGAATTATGCATGTTAAAACAGTGAGTTGGACTGCATTAGAATTCCCTCTCAGTAAGAACTGTAGAGCATGGCTCTCTGAGTCCTGAGCAACTGCACCACAGAAGTCTGTCTGGCTAATAGGCTCTCACTCACCCTCCCAGATAGATATGGGTCCACCCTCTTCAACACTCTAATAGCACTAATTCTGTGATATTTATTAATGGTCGGATGCAACGGTAAGCAAAATAGTCATTCACACTCCTTGTTAAACACCCACCACATTGCAGGCTCTGTTTTAGAGTTAGGTATACATCTGTACACAAAACTAAGCCCCTTTGAAATTACACAAAATATCAGATGAATATTTTTTTTTAAACTTTCCTGTAATAAGCCAGTCATTTAGTTAAAAAACAAAATTAACAGGATCAAATACCTGCAGGTATATTTTTGTTAGACTATAAAAAACTTAAAAATTGCTCCATCATACTGCAGCACTACAAAATAAAGATTGAAAAACAAACCACAGATCCCTTCTGAGAATTACATTGGGTCACGCTCATCAGATACCAAAGAGAAAAGAGTGTCCTCTGGTCTCTTCTCTCACAGATAAGGAGATTTCGTTGTATAGGTGACATGAGCTACAAAGTAGAATAAGGAGTCTGAGAGGAGGCAGAGTGGAGGTTCTTTTGAAGAAATGATCATTGAGTAGTGATAGTCATGGAAAGGAGTGGGCCATGCATATAGCCATGGGAAGAGGATTTTAGAGGAGGACCCTGAGGTAGGAGACTGCTTTGCATGTTTGAGGAAGAGTAAGGAGACCAAAGCAGGTGGCACTTAATAAACATGGGGAGAATGACTGGAGAGGAGGTAGGAGAGGAGGTTGGGGAACTTTGGATTTTAAATGTGCAGGAAGACATGGGAGAGCTTAGAACAGAAGATTCACATTGCTTCACTTCCACTCTGAAGGGTTCACTCAGGCTGTGTGGGAAAAATACACTAGAAGGTGGGAATGATGGAAAAAGAGATACCCATTAGACTTTTTTGAGTAGTTCAGGTGAGAAATCATGTGACTCAGACCAGAGAGTTAGAAAGGGAAGCAGTGAGAAGTGGCCAGTTTCTGGATTAACTTTGCCAGTAAAATTGATAGGGGTTTCTGATGAACTAGATGACAAATCTGAGAGGAGAAGAGAAATTAAAAAACAGTCTCCTTAGTCTAAACAAAAGGATAACAGCAGTGCCATTTTCTGAGATGGAAAAGTCTGGACCTATAAACTAGAAGGACACGTGTTCCCCAAACCCCAGGCGCACACAGATACACATACATATGTATGCATAGATCCACATAAGCACAGTAAATGAAGGCAGAGCAGGAATAAAACACACCTATTAAGAAGGACAGGGAGCAACAGCTGAGAGATCCAGCAGTCACTGGTCCACAGCAATGATGAAATCTTTCAAACTTTGTACAGCCCCCTGATCTGATAGAAGAATAAATTACGGCGATGGTCTCAGACCTAAGTCTCTCATCCATAGTTATATAGGGTTCCTAAAGCCATCTTCTGAAAGGTTCTTTGTCCATATCCCTCAATAATCAGATGTGATTTGAAAGAATGAACTAGAGAGTCTATCCTATAAGAGAGCAGTAGAACTTCCTGTCTGTACAAATTTGGGACCTAAGGCTTGGTTTTGGGCTCATATAGCAAAAAAAAAAATTTTTAAGAGTAAGCTTGTGGTATCTTTGGCAATATAATTATCTCAGAAACTTTAGTATGTTTTTAACCTCTCTAAAGTCAAGTCCATATGCTTTCAACCTTACAAAGAGTTCTTTCCTAGATCAAATTCTCAAGACAGGTTTAATCCTTTGCTTTCATGACATCATGTCTTTCCCGTTCTCTCTTCTTATCTCCCTCCCTCTCTCCATCTCTTCATTCCTTACTTCCTTTGCATCTCCTCTCTCTCTACTCGGTCCCCCCTCCCCTCTCTTCCCATCATAATGTCAATTACATTGAAGGCAATAGGTTGGTGGGACATCACAAAACTGAGTCATATGGACTGTTTTACACAATGACTTTTCAATCTTATTTATATTTTCTCCTTGTTCTTAACTGTTTTCCACACTTGTTCTCAAGGCAGCCAATTGTTGGCTGAGATCACCTTTCCTTTTCACACCTTATGAAATGTAACCAGTTACAATAACCAGCCATAATCCCCACACAATAATATGCTTTCCAATATCTTTCAGTAGAGCTAATGGAAGGTAATCAGAGGTAACAGCTTTACCAAAAGTTGTCACTGGAAAATATTCATCTCCATCTTTTCAAATCTCAGATTCCTGTTTTATTTCCATTCCTGCTAAGTCAACCCCACATATTTTAGAATAAATGGTGGCAGAGTCTCACTACAGTGTCAGTTTTTCATGCCCAGCAATACTGCCATTACCGACTATTAAGGTTAGCATTCAAAATTCAGAGAAATATAGTCATTTTATTTGTAAATTCTTAACAAGGAATTTTTAACACTCTTAAGGTCAAAGGGACAAAATTGACAAAGAAAAAACATCACCAGTATGCTTTGCTGAGAATATAAAAATACAGCACCAAATATTGCTGGAGTCCCATAAATGAACCAATAGAAAACCATCTTTGAGAACAATTTCATGCTTCCATATGTTTTCATCTTTGAATTCTTACATAAACATATCAGAATTAGGAGAATTATACTAAGTATTACCCATGGATTATTTGCTCATTTAATTTTCACAACAATTCAGTCTACAGATGAAAAAACTGAGGCTTTGAGAGATTTAAAAATATTCCTCAAACCTGCATAGCTCATTAATGACAAAGCATAATTTTCAAAGCAGGTCTATCGTATTGAAAGACTCAGATCTAAGGATTCCTGATCTCAATTTAAAAGGAACACAAAAGATGTAAAGGATCCAAGGTCTGGGGAAAAGAGAATCAAATGATAAAGGATGTTGAATTACTTTCTTAAGGCATACCCCAAACCACATGACTCTAGGCCAGAAGTTTCACACACAGGAGATATGTACATATAAATACGTACTGGTACTCTATATGTAAGTAGAAAATAATCAGTAATTAACATTTGGAAAATGTGGTATTTTACAATATACTTCAGCACATGTTACCTCATTTTTACCCAAAAGCTCTATATAAGCAGGCAGGACAATTATTATTATCCTTATTGGCAGATAAGGCTCAGAGAAGTTATGTGACTTATTCAAACTCACTTAGCAAGTAAATGATCAAGCTGAGACTGAAATCTAAATCCTAATGCCAGCTCCTCTGTTCAACTATTCCAAGCTAACATTCCTAATGATATGTATAATTTTCTTTTGTAGTTTATGATGCACTTTCAACCATTTTACTCTACAAGATCTCAGTTGATACTGCTTTGTCCCCAGGAACACATTTGATATGTAGCTTTAGTTTTTGCTTCATAAGATAGTTTCTGAGCCTCAAGGAAACAATTACTGACTTAGTGTCGTTACAATACCTTTACATATACTTTTTCATAATGAAGGTTTGTTGTTGTTGTTTTTTTTTACAGTTTCTAACTAGAAAACCAACTCTAGTACATGCATTTAAATAGTTTATTTTTGCATTTGATGTCTAAGAGTAATGCAACTTATTTAATATCACACACATAAATTTTTCACTGTTAGGAAATACAAACTGAGTAGGTAACTAGTTTTTCTCTGTTGAAATACTACCTTCTAAAAATATTTAGAAGTGACTATCTAGCCTAGCTTATTTATTACTGTTTAAATCTTTTACAGCTAGCATCAAACTTACATAAAATCAAAAAATTCTTGGGTATTCCTAATTTTGTAAAATTTGATAGCTGAAATTCAGAGGAGTCAAAGTGATTAGGCACTCATATATACAGCTGTCACTCACAGTTGGACCAAGAATGCACTTTTCCTACTTCTAAATCTACCCTCTATTTCCATAGAGTATTTCTTATGTCTCGATTAAAATTGTGCGACAGCACTTAATGTCAAATTAAAAAGACTTGTCTGAGAGTTAGGAGGCAAGGATTTGGATACCATCTCTGACACTGACTACCCGTAAAAATGTGGTCAAGTCACTGAGCTTGTCAAAATATTAAGTATACTTAAACATAGATTTAAGGCATACACTTTAAGCTCTCAGGATGTGATGCAGTGATTCCATGCAAAATAGAGAGCAACAACTCACGTTTAATGTCATGAGGGACATAAATACAGCATGTCTTCACATAGGTCCAAAATTGAGACTGGGATCCATAATAGTCTTTGTTGATCATAAAATAATCAAATGCTGCTGGAAAGATCTTTCTTTCATTTACCACTGGCTTTTTAAACTTTCTAAAGGAGCAAAACTAGACATGCCAGTGACTTGACCTACTCTTTAAACTAACTCTATTCTATTTTAATGGAAGTTGTTCAATACATTTAGAAAACACAAAGGAGACGGTCCTTTCTTGCCTCTCACAGACTAGAAAACAGTGTTCTATATGTATTATTTTATGTTTAATTTAGTAAAGAAGCAAAATTGGTAATTAATGCCATTTCCAATTTGAAAACTACCTTGGGAAGGAGATTTGGTATTTTCAAGATCTAGTGGGATGAACAGTGATGGATCATGTGGAGACTGAAGTCCCCATCCTAGCCAGGGATCCAATTAGCTATGTGACCTTGTTTATACATCCCATAATCCTTCTGTACTTTAGTTACTTTATGTAAGTAATAATGATGATGGTGCTGTGTCTAATTCTTTTCAGTTCTGTTTTCAAATATATGAAATAAGAGATAGGCAACTGATGTTAAAAAAAAAAAAAACAACTTTGAAATAAGACAATTTATGCTCTAAAAATTATTCCTAATATAACTTCTTGCTAGAAGATAACACACTTGCCCCATTTTTTAGATGTCAAAAATTCTTTGCATCAAACCCTGCTGAGGCTTCTATGACCCTCAGCAGCAATTATAGATCTAGGGTACAGGTGCTGCTTTTATTTGTGTTTTATCTGCTTCTTCCGGAGGCAAGTGTTCACATGCTGTGCTGTGAGAAGATGAGAATTTGCTGCTAATTACCAAGGTTTGTGCTTCTAAACATTGCTGGCCAGTAATTGAATTGCAATGTCTGGAGTTGAGTATTAGCTAATAACTTTGTCCCTATAGTGCTGAACTTTAATTAGCTATTCTAGTCATGGAAGAGAATGAGACGCTATGCTAGCTGTTTAGTGTTGCCAGGAGTTGGACCCTACCACTTTAAAAAGACTGGAGGTGTTCAAATGATTGAGATACAGAAGTATAGATCCACCAATATGCAAGCACATATGCACATGCAACCAAGTCAACAAGGGCCCTCGGAAGTAAAGTTTAAGCTGTCATCATTGGCAAGTCTGGCGAAAGAAATCTTGATTCTGTATATTATTTGGGCACAAATTGTGAATAATTTTGTGTGAATATTAGATAGCATTAGAATTTATGATAACTTCACTGGTAGTTTTCTATTTAACTATATTCATATAACTGGTGCCAAATCTCATATGTGTTCATTAAAACATACACATTTATGATTCCTCTATTTGGAAGTATCTTTTCAGAATTAAGACAGATTTCCAACTGTCACAATCTATTTGTCATTAGTAAGTTGTGTTACCTTATGTAACACATGTAATGTTATATGTAATACATATATATTACTGTGATAAGAGGCACTGTCTCCCTACTAAGAGAGGTAATAGCATAGGTAACTTGAATCTTTGCCATATTTTCTTAGAAAGCACAGAATACATTAACCCAGTTGAACTTCAGAAAATTTTGACTCTGGGAAAGATAATCTCTGAGGAAGAGATCTGAGCATTTTCAGCTGAGGATTGCATGGTATAAAAAGGTTAAGTATGAGTTAATAGTTAATTGAGGACATAAGAGTGGAAGGAGAAAGATTATGAGAATTCATATTTTTGAGGATTAGCTATGCTCAGCCACAGACAATGCATGAAAAACACAAAAAATACGTTATTGAAATAAACACAGTAATAGATAATGCTTATGGTTTGGAAAACTATTGTTCAGTTGTGAAAAATCCCTTTCCTAATTGATTCACAGATTTATTTTAAATCCAAATCCAAATCCAAAAAAGTACATCTTTTGAAAAAAATGAACAAGCTACTTCTATAATTTAAATTAAAATACAATTTATATAAAACGCCCACTGTATCCAAGGTAATGTTAATTAAGAAGACAACTAGAATATTTATGCTGGCCATAATTTACTTTTTACTGTGCCTCTCACAGTGGAAGGGGAGCAGGAACTCTCTGGGTCTCTTTCATAAAGGCATTCATCCCATTCAAAAAGGCTGCATGACCTTTTCATTTCCCAAGGACACACCTATATATATCATTACATTGTATTAGGTTTCAACATAACCAATTATGAAGGGACATCAATATTCAGTCTATAGGTGCACAAAAGACAAATAAGTAAATAAACAGGATAGAGTATCCAGAAACTGACTCATGTATCTGGGCACTGAAATATGATGAAGTTAATACTGCAGTCTACTGGGAAAAATTTTTTTTTCAATGTAAGTATGGGATAAATTGAATTTCCTTGTACAAAGAAAGATATTTCTTGACCTTTATCTCATACTACACACAAAAATCAACTCTAAATAGATTGGTAAGTCCAAATATAGAAGGTCAAAACCATAGAACAATTAAATGAAAATATAGGCGAAAACCTTCAATATCTTGGGATTTATGAGAAAAAAAAAGAACCACTAAAGGAAAAAAACCTAAGTTGAACTACAGTAAAATGAAGACTTTTTGTTCTTTGAAAGATCCCATGAAGAGAATCAAAAGACAAGTCCGAGTGAGAGGAGTAAATGCAATACAGATGCCTTGTAGTGGACTCATATCCACGGTATACAGAGTTGTTACAAATCATTAAGACCAAGACAACTCCAATAGGAAAATAGGGGGGGAAAGTTATGTAATTAGCTACTAAGTACATAAATCAGTGGTCATCTTAATTAGGCATCATTAGGAGTATCATTCAGAACACAATATATTGTTGCCCTTACAGAGTGGTTAAAAGAAAATAACAAGTGTTGATGAGGATATAAAGAGTCGAATTCTCAGAAACTGCTGATGGATGAACAAATTCATATAACCATTAGGAAAACTGTTGAATGAGTATTTACTAAGTTAAACATATTCTAGTCTTAGAAATTTCACTCCTAGGTATACACACACTCCAAAATGTTTTTACACATTTAAGTGAAAAAAGCAGGTACAACATTCTTCACAACAGTCCCAAGTGGAAACCCAAATGACCTTTCATTGAAAGCAGAATGGACAAATTACATTCATGCAGTAGAAATAGCTACAATAAATATTAATGAATAAATACAGAAAACATCATGTATACGACACAGTAAAACTGAGTGAAAAAATACACAACCGATTATACATAGTAGAATTCCACTCATACAACTCTAAATATTACAAAAGTGAAATGGCTAATATAAAGTTGGAGCAGTAAAAAGTTGTAAGTCAAAAAAAGTTAAAAGTTAAAAAAGTTGAAATTCAGAACTGTAGTTAAGTCATGGGTGGGGCTGTGTATGAAGGCTGCTCTGTTTCTCAAACAGGCACTGGTTACATGAATGTGTTCAGTTTGCATAAAAGCATCAAGTGGTAAACTTACAGTTTATGCACTTTTCTAGATGTGAGCTATACTTCAATTAAAATTGTAAATAAATATTAAATATAAGCTCACTCCATCCCCAAAGATTCTCAACATAGTAGTGGAAGTATACCTTCTATTTAGCATGTTACTGCAATGCAGTTGGGGGTAATTCAGTGCATTTTACTTAGTCAAAAATTTCTAGAAGCCCCTATTACGTGAAAGACAGGCATTACCTGAGGATGCACTGATGAATAAAATAGACTTGCTGCATATACTCTAGAAAATAACAGAGTACGTAAAACAGGTAATTTTCAACAGGATATGAATGCAGAGGTAAAGGAATGCACATGATACTAAACAAACTAGAACTTCTTTAATGAATTTCCACTTAATCAGCATTACTAGCTTGACCATTACTTTCCATTCTCTTTGCAAAATATAATGGCTAATTTTTATTATGTAGTCAATTATTTATAGGTCAGTAGAGTCTCTTGTTCGACTTAAACTGAAATTGGGGGTTTCAGAACTTATATTTTGATTTATATAAGAAAAATTAGTAATGCCTCAAAACATTAGGAATAGAATTTACATTTTTTATGGTTTTAAGTTAAAATAAAATATCTAACCAAGATTTTTATTTAAACTACTATTAAGCTATATATAAAAGCTTTAGTAAGAGTATGAGCTCTGGTACCACAGTCACTGGGTTTGAGTTTAGGCTCATATATCCAATAGCTATGTGATTCTGGACAAGTTATTTAACCTTTTTTGTGCCTTACTTTCTTCATTTCTAAATGGAGATAGTCATAGTACTTTCCTAATATGGTTGTTGTTGGGAATAACTACATTGCTGTATCCCAATAACTTCAAAAGGTACCTGGCACATCACATGGCTTCACTTTACTCATTGCTAATTAATATTTCCAGCTCCAACCACATTAAGTAAGAGAGGGTGTAGTATTAAGGTTAGGAAAGAGGAGATGGAGTTTGTGAGGAAGGAGTGATCAATGACAGTCAATTGTGTGGAGTCACTAATACTGCCTGTTGTGGGATTTGGAGAAAGCGTCACAAAACTAAGAGCACAATCTTGAATCCTGAGTAGGATTTCACCAAGTGATACGGGCTGGAAGTAACTGTGGGCAGAGAGACAGAGCTAATAGAAAGTTACCGAAGACTAAGCAAATTTAAATAACTGAATTGCTCTATATTCTTAAATTCAAGTTTCCTGAGACAAAGAGACAGAAGGACAATCTAAGAAATGTAATTTTAAATTTAATTTAAAAAATTTCATTTCTTCCTTAAAATGGTAAGTTTCATGAGAACAGTCATCATTTCCATTTTACCCCAGGTTATGTGAACCTCACAGTCTCCAAATCACTGTCCAGAAACCAGCTTTATTCACCTAATCTCAATCTCCCTCCTCTTTTTAATTTCTTTCTGACTTATTGGAGCACCTGAGGCTCCATAATTTGAAATGACATCACTGTCCCAAAAAAACCAAAAAATTTTGTACTGTCATAATCTGTTCTCTAAACCCCATATAACATTTTCTTATATTCATATAATGTAGCATCTAAACTGAACATATTTTACAAACAGAAGGTGCTATAATTATTCTAAGACAACAGGCATAAATGAGGACTTTCTTGGGATAAGTATAACATATGGACACCGTATATATCTAGCTACATATTCAACATTTCTAATTAGCCAGCAAGTCTCAAACTTACTATGGCTCAGAACAAACTCAGTGGTCAGTCCTGAGAAAGAGGACTGTGCATCACCTGGAGATGCTGGACCTTGAGCACAATACCGTGCCTGGATGAGATTTGCTATTGTACACTCTGTGCTCTAGGTATGGGAAGAAGGGTATGAGATATAGTAAATTTCCGTGGCAGATTGCTTATTTATTAACAGACTGTTTCTTCCTTTTTAAGTTGCACACGGCTAGATGATATTCCCTTACCTGCCTTAGAGACAGGAGTTGGCCTCAAGCCTTAGCTCTAGCTAAGGGAACATGAACAGAAATAATATGCATCATGTCTAGACCTAGCCCAGTGGAATTTCTCTGTAGGACCCATTCTTTTTCATAAGTTAGAAGTGAAGGGCTAGTTCATATAAGCTATGAAAGAGGCACAAGACTGAATGCTAATGGGTTCCTGGCTCACCCAATGAAATTGTTTAGATCGTTACATAAATAAGAATGAAAATTTTATAGTGCTAAAATACTAAAAATTTGAGGGTTATTGATTTTGGAAACTGACGTCTTTATAAAGAACTTGATGGATTTTATGTAACCTTTCAGTTTAACTTAGCATTATTGTCATAAATATAATTTTACTTAATTGAACTCAAAAAGAGTAAATTAAGAGTACATTTTACATGTAAATCAGGTCTTTTTTCTTCTCTTCAGACTGCTAGAATATATAGCTATTCTAAGCATTTACTTTCATAATTCAAAGGAAAAATACAGTTTTTTACTTAAAGGATTATATGCAAGAATAAGAAAATTATGATAAGTATTATCTTCTGATGCTTATTTTATGAAAGTAACTAACACAGCTGCTAAAGTCTATTATTTGATTTCAAACATTGCCTTAAAGTTAGTGATTTCTTTAGATAAGGTTATACTACTTTTTATAGTTATGGGAAAAATTGTTCAAGATGCCAAAACCAATAAATTTACAGCAGTAATGTCCAGGATGGCTCAATTATTAATCTATGGCACAGTAACAAATTTATATGACTCATATCCTTCTTTATTTTTCTTCTGCTACTCTTCACTATGTGGAAAGACATCCCTTAAATTGAATAATATAATTTAATATTAGAATCAAGCAACCTCCTTCCATATCTCATGAACATGAACATGTTTGTTAAATGAATTTGAGAATAACAGATTTATAGAAATATTCATTTATACAGTGATGACATTATATACAGTTAAAATATATCTTTTCTGGCAGGTCTTTATATTCCCCCCACGAGGAAACACATATTAAAAGTTGGTAGTGTAAAAGTACAAAGATATAATTTCAGTTGGTTGATACTTTACTACATTCTAAACAATCGGTATAGATTTTTAGGAAGTGGGTTACCTATCACATGTGATGATCTTTTCTACCAATACTATTTTTCCACTGAATTTTTCTGAAAAAAATAAAATGTGTAGAATTTAAAAAATATAACTGACCACATTTTACATATTAATCATACTGGTAGAAAAAAAAGAACCGAACAGTTACATGCAAAAGAATGAAACCAGAGCACTTTCAAACAATCTGTTAAAATATAAAAAATCAATTCAAAATATGTTAGAGACCTGGATGTAAGAACAGAAGATGTAAAACATATATAAGAAAACATAGGTAATACACTTCATGGTATTGCCTTGCAAAGGCAAAATGTCTCTTAGGATTCAACTCTAATGAGAAAGAAAATAAAAGGAAAAATAAACAAATGGAATTATATCAAGCTAAATGTTTTTGTACAGTGACAGAAACTATCACTATCACAAAGACATCCTACTGAATGGGAGATATTTACACATCAGACATCCAATGAGTGGTTATATCCAAAATACATAAAGAACATTTACAGCTCAACAACATAAAACAAATAATTCAGTCCAAAAATGGGCAGATTTCAAAAGATATATGTCAAAGAGGATATACACATGGCCAACAGATACATGAAAATTTTTCATCACTACTCATTATTACAATAAGGCAAATCAAAGCTACAATGAGATATTACCTGATATCATTGAGAATGGTCTATATAAAAAAGATAAGAAACAGTAAGTTTTGGTTAGGTAGTGGAGAGGAAGGAACCAGCATACTCTGTATGTGAAAGTTTAGACTGATGCATACTTTGGAAAATAGTACGAAGATTTCTCAAAAAAATCAAACATAAAATTCCCATATGATCCTGTAATCCCACTTCTAGATATCTAGCTAAAGAATACGAAAATCATCTGTTTAACTGGCCTTCTAGAGTTACATGTTAGGATCCTGTGCACATATCACTGAATGAAAAAAAATCCCTAAGTCATGCTTATAACTCACATGTTCAGAACCTCCAACATCGCTGGAACTTTCAGTGGATAGTTCTTGTTATTAGTCAATTTCTTCTTCTGCCTATCCTCCATCCCCACAGTGACTGTTTCAAATAATAAAACTTCTCAAAATCCACCCAGATCCCACTCTTAACAGATGATCTTATCTGCTTTATAGGGAAAATTAGGGCAAAGTGGTCAGCTCTTTTAATGTCTTGCCTCTCCCTTCTATTCCCCTTACTACCTAGAGATTCAACACAATAATGCTTCTGCCTCTATTTTCCAACTATGAAAATGAAATGTTCTTCCTTCAATTTAAAGTCCTTAGCTTGAATATTTATATGATCATTTGAATCCTCCAGGACTTTTCTCTATCAATGAAATTTATATCCTCCAGTAGCCTTACTGTCCTTTTAAATAATTTTTGTCTCAAGCTTTTATCTCATTTCTCCTTTAACAGTGGAGGTGTGGGAAGTATGAACTCACTCAACCCCTTCCTTTGACTGTGCAGTCACTTACTGCCTCAACGACTTCTCTACTCAAACAAATTTTGTACCAAACATATTCCATTTACACTCTAGATCCACTCCCCGCCCTTCTTAAGCCTGTTCTATAAACTGGATGGTGGTCTACATGACTAAATCAATGGCCTTACTTACTGTCTTACTTCCAGTTGAGTTTGGCAAATGTGAAGCACTAGAAGAAGTTATAAAGGAAGAAGAGTGAAGATCAGGTCATTTATTACGACAGATCCTATTTGAGGTATGTCCATGAACTGGAAAATTCCTTGACTAAAGATGAGAAGACAGAGTCACAGCTCCTGTGAGACAATCTTCTAAAGCATATTCTCTCTCTCTCTCTCTCTCTCTCTCTCTCTCTCCCCCTCCCTCTCTCTCTCTCTCTCTCTCTCTCTCTCTCTCTCTCTCTCTCTCTCTCTCCCCCCCCCCATAGTGTGCTGTAACTATCACATGGGTAGTATTGTCTTTGTGAGAATCCAGAAGTATTGCTCACAATTATATGGAAGCTCTTTATTTAGTGGTCATCAAAATAGCCAATAAGAGCCTGTCATTCTTAGTCTGATACAATTATCTTGAAAGAACAGTTTATATAGACAGTAACTTACACACTTCTATTCAGTATCAACTCACGCAACTCAGGTTTTGTTCCACTACTTTAGTTTCCTACGTTATTTTATTTCTCTCTGATCACTATTACTGATCCCTACCAGGGAGAAATCCAGAGACAATCTTCATCCCATAACTTATTGGACATTTTTCTACATTCCACACTGTTGACTACTTCATTCTTCTAGTGACTCTACTTCCTAAGTGTTCATAGTAACCTGTTTTTAATTTCTTTACATTTCATTCATGGGATCTTGCTATTATCCCTTCTTCAAACACTGGGGCTCTCCATAGTTCAGTCCTTGTTCAGTGCTCTTTTTATTTTTATTTTTTTAAAGGAATGGTACAGGTAGGAATGAAGGTGAGTAGGCAGGCAGGAGGAGAGAGGAAGAAGAGCCCCATTTATTTATATTTAGTTGCACATCTTGGTGGTTCTCCCTGAACCGGGATGCAAACTTAGGTCCTTGGGACATGTGTGGCCTATACTCTGGCCAGAAGCAATTGACCAAACCACTACTCTACCAGAGCACATCAGTCAGTGTTCTTTTAATATATATATATATTTTTTTTTTTTTTCTAAGTGAAGTTCTTCATTCTTAATATATTAAGCATACCTAACATGGTTGAAACCTAGTTATCCACTTGTAGACATAACTATATAGTCCAGTTACCCATGAAACTCAGCATGGTCAATACTAAAATCATTAGCCTTATATTAATTTGCCTCCTATTTTCCTCTAGGCTAATGGCTTCATTTATTCAGTCAGAAGCTATAACATCTCAGATTTCTCTCTCTTCTCTACCACATCAGCATGCAGTTGTGATTCACTGAAAATTATCCCTCACACTTCTTAACAGAGAGAAATTTCAAGAGTGAAAATCTGATGATGCTTGTCAACTGCTCAAGGTCTTTCAATGTCTCTATGTGAAGTTTTTCAAAGCACATATATGTTTTTTCTTGTCCTTAGCTATATACTTGGTTTCAGAAGCTAAAACTACCATGTGTTGTTTATTGTTAATATACTTCTTGGAGTTTCTAGTTCAAGTCAGTTTTTATGACATCATACTTTTTTTAAGTCTGTCTCTCATCAAAATGTCTTGACCATGTTGTTTGATTGTGTCCTTAATTTTTTAGTCTAAACACCATTGATTTCCAAGAAGGATCTCTTCCCCATATTTACTCCATCCTTCCCTCTACTGCATTCTTCCCTCCCTACTGTCCTCTTGCTTGTAAGTATACACACTCGGGTTCTAGAACACCATAAAATCTCTTAAAAGAATTTAAAATATTCCACTGAAATGATACATTAACATCTCCCTACACCTCATTAAACTTAAAACATTCTAAGCCAAGGAACATCAGTTGGTCATCTTTTAACAACTGCATAGCAGCTATCTAAATTAAAGTAAATACTTAACATCAATTTTTATCATTCATAGTAATTATTAATGATAACAAACCTCTAGTTCATCACTAGCCTTAATGTCATTACTTAGAAAATGAACATTAAAATGTTTTGAAAATTCATGAAAAAATTAGTATTCTGATATAGGACAATATTGTGTGTAGCTGCCATATACCAATGTAAGGTCTTAGACTATGTGCACGCCTGAAACAAAGACAAATGCAGAAAAATCCCTGGGGCAGGCCTGGCTGTATTTACATGCTGAGGTAGATGTCATGTCAACATCTGCTAGGGCTGATCTCCAATCCCTATATCTGAGATTGGATTAGGGGTCTTATAGGAAACAAATCTTCATCATGTTCAATTTGGAAAGTGGGAGAACTTAGTAGCACAGGAACTTGATACTCAAAAAGAAAGAGGTGATATAAACATCTCAGTGTTACACAAAGTGATGACAAGAATGATGAAGCTACAACTCCAGCAGGGACGTGCCCTGAGTGGGCTCAAGGGTGATCAGGACCCTGTTTACAGGGCAGAGCAGGCAGTGAAGAGCAGTGAGCATGTGAGTTACCAGAGACCTCCTGAACTGAAGAAAGGGTTTTTATCTGTGAGTTTCCTTAATACCATGTTATACTTTCCTCATGCATTACTTAAGGAAACGTGAACTCATTTTTATGTGGACAATGTTGCTATTGTAATCACCTGATCATGAAAATTTTAAAACAAAAACAACCATAATTTCTACTTATGACTTATAATGGACACTGTGATACATTATAAATGTGTACATGTAATAAATTTATATAAAATTATATATACCTATATGTATAGGCATATATAATTATATATTGAATATATACTATACATATGTTTTTTATAATTGCATATGTATGCATATATAAATAAGTATCAGTATTTAGTCAGTAAATACTTTTGCTCACTGTTTCTTATGTCACCACTCTGGTCTAAGCCACTGTTAGAGGTTAAAGTACATACCTTAAGGAAGCCATGCTGAAGACCTAACCTCAAGTATCTCAGAAAAGGACTTAATTTGGAAATAGTCATTATAGAGATGATCAAGTTAAGGATAGACTCTAATCAATACAACTGGTGACATCTTATACAAAGAAAATTTAGGTAGAAATAGACATGCAGAGTGGGAAGAGGTAAAGACACACAGAGAAAAGATGGTCATGTGACTCTTAGTAAAGCACTTATAAGCCAAGGGATGCCAAGGATTGTTGGTAAATGGCAGAACCTAAAAAAGGCAAGGAAGTATTCTCCTTTAGAGTTGTCAAAGAGGATATAACCTGACTGACACCTTGATGACAGATTTTGAGCCTCCAGAACTGTGAGATAATACTTTTTTGCTTTAAGTCACCCAGACATGGCTACTCTGTTATGGCGGCATTAGCAAACCTAGGCAGCTCCCAATTCTTGGGTTGCTGTAATAGCATCCTCTCTCTCCTATTCTGTACTTCTGTATCTTCTCCACCTTGACTCTTGAAATTTATTCTATATATACAAGAACAAAACAAAGTGAACCTTTACTCATTTACTAAAAAATCTTCTAAAGTTTCCCCATCTTATTCAGAGTAAACACCAAAGTCCTTACAGTGAACTCCAAAAATTCTCTACATTTTTCACCTTAATTCCCACATTCTCTTCTGCTCAGCACAGTCTAGCTTCACTGGCCTCCTTTCTATCCTTCAAACATGTTAAGAAAACTCCCGTTTCTGGGCCTCTGCCCTTGCTTTTCTTCTGCTTGTATGTGTTATTCTTTCATCTATTTCTAGGTCTTTTTTTGAACATTTTTTTTAAAAGGAAAAGTGCAGGCAGGAATGAAGGCACATAGGAAGGCAGACAGAGAATAGAGGAAAAAGCACTTTATTTTAGTTGTTAATCTTAACTGTTCCCATCAGACCCAGGACTAGAACCAGGAACCTTGGGATGTGTGTGGACTGTATCCAACCTCTACTCCACCAGGATGTACCAGTCTTTTTGTTTTTTTTTTTCCAATGAGGCCTAATTGTCCTCTGTATAATTGCAACCCTCCAGAAATGTTCCAATTTCTTTCCCTACTTCGTTTTCCTCCATAACACTCTATATCATCTAATAATTATATTTTATTTTTTTCTTCTGACATGAGTTTAATGTCAACAAAGACTTGATTTCTGTTTGTTTTATTCACTGACATACCCTGAGTGTCTAGAACATAAGATTTCTGGGACATAAAAAGTGCATAATGTGTAGCTGCTAAGTGAATAAATAGTACCGTAGAGGTAGAACAAAGTATTAGAATGAATAGTGACTGAGTCAGAAGTCTTGAGTTCTATACCCCCATGAATCACTTAGCAGAGGGAAGTGGTCTGGAGTAAGAAGCTTCTGAGCCTTCTTATTCATCCATGAATATAAGAAGTATAAAATCCACTTTCTCTACCTTACAGTGCTATTCTGATTATCAAGTTGGCTGATGCATATAAATATGAGCAATATGTGGTCTAAAATATGAGCTATTATTAAACTAAATATGTTCAGAGGTTTAGAGAATGAATGATTCTGTATATTAAGAGGTAAGTAATACGAGATGGCTTTCTTAATTCTTGAGAAGTCAGGTTTCCTGAAAATAGGTTCTAAAAAAGGAAAAAGTTAAAGGAATCCCTGTCAGGCACCACTTACAGACTTTTAAAAAGTTAGAGCTGTGAAATACTACATTCATTATGGAAAGCTATTATTTACTAATATACCTAAACTGAACATACTTTTTCATACCTAGCAAAATACTTTAAAGAACTCAGGCCATTTTCACTTGTTGGTGCCAGAAAGAACTCACTGTGAGTGAATGGGACTCAGCATTATTGGCGAACATGTACCACTTCATAAAAACAAGAAGAGAGCAAGCTTTAAAGTGCACACTGTGCCCAGCCTTGAGAAGGCCTGAGAAACGTCTTGGAGTGAGAAGTCTAATGTGCCTCAGATTGGCTTCATTTAGTCGCTAGATTTACCCTCCTTCAGAAGTGACTTATCAGCGCCAGCTGTTAAATCAGACTTCGCATTCAACACCGCTGGGCTTTATCCTGGCCTGGTCTGTGACTGTCCTCAGAAACAGTGGGCTGCTTTCATTTTAAATTGTTGGCATACGTCACTCCATTATTTTATTTATTTTTTTAATAAGCTGCTTTCTTTTTCTCTCCAGTTACATCACTGTATGTTTATCAGGATGATGAATTTGCATCATACCTCAGTCAGTGTGCATTCCACACCACTCTCACACCAGAGTTCCAGTGCCTTCCACCACCATCATAGCTCCTGCATTCTCCCATGAGCTGGCACCATAAGGGAGTTTCCAGACCCTGAATGTTCTCATGCTGGTCTCCTAAACCTCATCTTAGTGGCTTGTAACCTCCTTTTTTATTGCTAATTGAATGACTGATTATGATATTATAATGTGCTTCCCTGTAATATTTTTTAATTAACCTTGCCCACTCTGATTTATATATGCTAATATACTTCTGCCAAGTAAGTATTCCATAGATAATACAGGGTAATTTGTGTTTATCTCTATCAGACTCTACTATTATACTTAGGGCATCTGGTATAAACTTACATTCATCAGTTAAACAAAGCATTTAAGTATCTGTCGGAGGGCTGGGCACTATGCCTGATGGAGGGAGTAATGATGACTAAAACATGGTCTCTCGTAAGAGTAGTTTTGTGTCTAGTTAGAAATGTACAGCCATATAAACCTCAATACAAATTGAATTATAAGAGGCCCTTTAATAAAAAGAAACTCACATAAAAAAAGAACACTATGATAGAGTGAAACTGTAGAGCTCTGGAATAGTTTTTAGAGATGGTGCTATTTTATTACGTCTTAAGGACTTTAACAGTAGAGAACTGGGGAAGAAGTAAAGGCATATCAGGCAGAGGAGGTAACTTGTTTTCAATCTGGAAAGCAGAAATTAACAATGCCAAGGCAAACATTCTCTCTTATACAAATAATTGTATGTATGATGCTACAGTCAAAGACAGCCTGTGGCATTTTTCTTTTCTTTTCTTTTTTTTTTGTTTTTAAAGGAGAGGTGCAGGCAGGAATGAAGGTGAGTAGGCAGGAGGCAGGAAGAGGGAGGAGGAAGAAACATTTTATATTATTTCTTTGTTAAGTTGTTCACAGTGGTTTTCCACCCACCCCGCCTGACCCAGGATACAAACCCAGGTCCTGGAGGTGGTTGACCAAACTGTTACTTCACCAGGGCACACCATTATGCGGCATTTCTTATTAAGTCAATAGGAAGTCTCCAATCTTTTGTGGGGTCACACGCATTGTGAGGACACTGTAACAAACTTATAGAATCTCTACCAAGAATATGCACTCTCAAGACAGAAAATTTTAAATCTTTCAAAAGTTTAATAGACTTCTGTGAAACTTGCATTTGGACCTGAACCTCTGAGGCCTAGAATCTCTAGTGAAAATGACAAAACTTTGAGGGATTTCTTTTTTTTCCACTTTTTTTGGTGCCAGGCCATCAAGGAGTTCTTTGAAGTAAAGTTTTGAGGGCAGAGCTAAAGTATCACTTAAATAATTTGAAAAACTAATTATTTGTCAATGAGTTACAGAATATCTAAGATGTTCTACTGAATATAGACATTTACTGCCTTAACCAAGAAAACTTTGATAGGGAATTCTGTGACCCACTGAAATGAGAAACCCCAAGGGCCTGCCAGTTCCAATCACAGTACTATTTTTGCACATTGAAATACTTATATGAGACAGTTCGGTACAGATATTACAAGTAGACAAAGATTTATGCTCTTACAGGCCAAGGGTATGAGATCTGAGTGTTGATCTTTGTCACATAAACCTGCAGGGAGCTAAAGAACTGACGGAAAGTGTGCTGCATAGCCCAAGGATTGCCAATAGAACATTATCTCTGATTTACAGCAGCAATTTAATGGTATTTTATATGCAGGCCATAAACATAAAACACAATCAAATTTAAACCTTTTAGCAAAGTAAGATGGTATTTCTGGAGGGGTGGGGTAGGGATATCTGAATCAGCACTATTAAGAATTCTTTCTCTAAGCAGATTAAACAGACCATATAAATAATTAAGTTACTTTCCATTCCTAGAGATCACACATTAAATAAGTCAGGTCTGGTAAAACCAACAGGAGAAAAACAAAGACCAAGTCAGAGTCAATTTGGAAGAATATTACATGGATGAAGATATCAATGCATGTTTGCTAAATAACCACATACCTACAATATAGGAAAGGAGTGTATATGGGAATTTTTAAGGCTACACCCCACTACAGAAAGATACATTTCTTATCATCATGCACCTATGCATCTATGCACTGTCCAACTTCAGTGTGTGTGTGTGTGTGTGTGTGTGTGTGTGTGCATGCGTTTGTCTAACATAATCTCATAAAGTCGATAATAATGGCCATCACTTCTCTTGCGAAGGTCATCAGAAGTGGCCTTGCTCTATTATTTATTATTGTTCTTTTGCTCACCAGCTTTCTAATCCCTTTGTTTCTTGCAGATTTTCTGACATCACAACTAAGCTTGATCCTTTCTTTCACCGTATCCTAAAAAAGTCTTCCTGAACTCTAAAAGTCAGTTCAGAGAAAAGAATGACATTTAAGAGAAATGTAGTCAACTCTACATTGTATATAGCTGGTTAAAATTATTTGGGAATAATATTTAGTCCGAATGGAATTAATACCCACTAACTGTAAAACCTTTCCCCTTTCCCTTTAGAGCAATATAGACCGATGAGTTCTACGTAGTGATCTAAAATAAAAAACTCATGGAAAGTCTCATTTCTGGCTTTCATGACTAAACATCTGCTTGTTTACAGATATTTCTTATTTTTTAAGTAGTTGATTTCTTAAAGTGTGAAAAAAGGAAAATGCTTATGTAGGTTAAAGAGGTTCCTTTCACCTTTTGAAGGGCAAGCATTATATTCTTAAAATTATATCAATAGCTACGTGAAGCAGGCTCATAACAGTTTCCCCAGCAAAACAAAGTACTGATAGTATCTTGTAACTAATCATAAAGAATTTTCCTAAGTTACTTAATGCCTCCAATGTAGGAGAAAAGGTACTGAATTATATTTCAACCTGCTTGATGAAAAGGCTAGATTAGAATGGGGGGAAAAAAAAGCTTTTAGGGAAAGCACATGCTAATGCAGACAAAGTGACATCTAAGTCTGTAACAGAGACTGCCTTAGGCAGCAAATTATTAGCACACCATGGTTCATTCTTTTAGTGAACTGAACATGACAAGCCAACTTTCAGTTAAATTAAAATTGAGTTAACTGGATTTTTAGATTGCAATAGCTCTTATATTTTTTCTGGTTTCTTGCAGGGTTTGACTTTTAGTCGCCTCTCTCCATTGAATGGTAACTTAAGGCGTGAAGAGGAGGATCAGCCCATATGAGTGATAACTGCAGCTTAGAATGACCTTTAGAAAAATTATCAACAGAGAAAAAGAAACAGAAAAGTGAGACAGGCCCTTTTGGCTAATAGAATTTGATATTATAGTCTAAAATTTCTAAAATTACAAATCCTTCTTCCTTAACAATATACAGTAATACATTTTTAGTTTCTGCTTTTATTTTATAATAGCCTCTATGTTTATGTTTTAATATATATCTGTGCAAATAAAGAACAGCATTAGTGTTTTAACTGAAAAGCACTGTGAATTTTTCTGTAAAAATCATCTGTGATTTTTTTTTTTTTTTGTAGTTTACAGGCAATCAAGACCTGTCTTTAAAGAAGAGACCATTGGCCTTAAGGTGAGACCTTGGGGTTTAACTTCCATCTCTGCTGCTTCTCAAGGTTACCACCTTGAGGATCCACTTAGTTTTGCTTCTATGGATCTCAGTTTTCTGGATTATAAAATGGCACAGCAGCATCTTCCTCAAAGGCCTGGCAGGATTAAATAAAATAAAATTTTGAAACTGGTGGTGTGAAAAGAATACAACATCTTCTAGAAATTTTAAGATAGTTAAAATCATAAGTAGCAAAAAATACAAGGAATCTTTTGTGATTCAACTTAGCCTACATTTTTGAAAGATCTTCATTTCTTTTGTTTTATTACCAGACTTTAACAAAAATAAGTTAATAAAGTTTAACAAATATCAAAATAAAAATAATTAAAATAAATTTTCATAAAAACCCAAAGCTGAAAGTCTTTAATACCTTACCGACTGCATCTATGTCCACAAGTTGAGCAGCCTTGGCACAGCAAATACTTCATTGTATAAATGAGGGAGATGGGCAAGGAATTTTAAAAAATTGAAAAGAAATTGCTACATCTTTTCATTTATTTATCTAAGCTGAGTTTTGATACTCAGTAAACTGAAATATCTAGTCTGAGTCCCACAAGACAGCCAATCAGATTACAAACACTTGGAGCTCACAAGTGGTGTTTCTTAAAGTTTTATCCAAGAAGCACTAAAGTCATGATAATGTGAATAGATTCGTAGGTCCTAGTGCAGATTGATCAAATCAGAATCTTTGAAGGCAGGCTCCAGGAATCTGAATTTTAACCACGACATCCCAGGTGAAGCCTGTGCACAGTCTGAGAGTCACTGATGGCTGGAGAAGTCAATCAATGTATAATGACTGTCTGCTGACTGAGAGCAGGACCTGGCAATCAGAGGCTTCTCATCTTTTCACTGGGAATGTGCCTATATAACCTTGCTTCTTAGAAGATATGCATTCCCAGAAGTGCTCCAAGGATACAGCCTTAGAAGATGTATCATAATGTGTCATGTATAATGTGTCATTGTGCTTATCTGGAGTGCATACTTGAATGAACACAATTCAAACCTCTAGAAACTTTTGAGATTTGTTGGTAGGGTGAGGGAATGCCAAAAACCCTCTCAAGTCTTGTGGCCATCCAAAACAAAGCCTCAGAATTACGTTATGTTGTTCATTAAAAGGTCTGCTTACTAATGTTCAGGGACCTGCTTCTTTTTCAGTCTCCACTTTCAGATTACATGTGAGACAGTCCTGACTTTGTGACCCAACACTGACTTAGAACAGTGGCTTTTAAGCCTGGCTGAACACATTGTATCCATTCAGGGAAGATGAGTACACAAATATAATTATAAAAAACATATGTACACACACACACACACACACACACACACACACACACACTACCACATCTTATCTCAAGTCAATTTAAAGTAGAATCTCTAGGGTGAAACCCAGAATCATATTTTTTCTTGAAGTTCCCCCAAGTGATTCTAAAGAGCAGTGTGAGTGGAAACCACTGCTTTAAGTATGTCGACATTCCCCGTTTCACTGACTGGGATAAAGATCAGAAATCTGTATCAAAACATGAATCCCCAGCTCTTCCCGCACCCTCTGATTTACTTTTCTCCCCACTAAAAGGCTATTGGTTGAATTAGGTCTCTCTCGTTTACTTTTTTTTAAGTCTATTATTGTGCAACTTAGTTCATTTATTTGCTTTCTATCTCTGTACACCTCATATGAGTAATATCATATGATGTTTGTCTTTCTCCTTCTGGCTTATCTCACTAAAGCATAATTATCTCCAAGTCCTTCTATGTTCTCACAAATGGCAGAGTTTCTTCCTTTATTGATGGCCATGTAGTATTTCATGGTGTATACTACCGTATTATATTCAGATTTAAATTTGCTATCATGCATACCTCTAACCTAGTTAATGCTAAAATGCAAATTTCCTTCAGTAACTTCAATTAAAAAATGAACCCGCCTTTATATATAAACCTCCAGTGGAACCTCACCGTGAAAGTTAAAATGGTCCTTTACCACCCTTATTCATTATGTGGCTTATATCCACATAGAAGCAAATGTTTGAATGTGTTCCACTAGAGCCCACGCCCAATCTGGGCAATTTAAATTTGCAAAACGGAATTTAAACTCAAAAGATGTTTCACTGAATTATTACTCCTTATTCCACTGCAACTCTTTGTTACATACTAGTCTCCCAATATATATTCACTGATTGGATGTGGACCTCTGTCTTAGTATGCCAGGACTTTTTTGAAAAAATGCCATATACTAGGTAGTTTATGAAAAGTAGAAATTTATTTTTTAACATTCTAGACAATGCAGACATCAAGATCAAGTGCAGGCAGATTTGGGGTCTGCTGAGAAGCGATTTCCTGGTTCACAGATGTCTGTGTCCCACATGGTAGAAGCGGGTAGGGGAGCATTTACAAGGCTTCCTATTCATGAGGCTACACTCTCATGACCTAATTACCTCCCAAAGGTGAAACCTTCTAATATGATCACCTTGGGGGCTGGGATTTCAAAATATGAATTTTGGGGAGACACAAACATTCTGTCTCTATGTCTTTAAAAGACTCAAAGCAGAAAGCTTGATTTTCCCATGTAAAACCACGATAGTGGTTGAAGCACCATGCAACCTAAGGTGCACTTAACAACTTTTTAAACAAATTTTTATCAAATTTGCTGACAGTTTTATTTTTCTAAAGCTATAAATAAAATTACCTGCTAATCTACTACATTACTCAAAAATAGACTAATTTTCACCAAATTTGGAGGGCGTATTTGAGACATATACTTACTATGAGATATACATGGAATTTACTTATTGGGGGGCATCACCAAGAGCTTAGGAGCCATCCTCCAGAGTAGCTAAGATGCAATGAAAAGTCCATGTGATTGCTATACAAGAACAGGATATATACATATATATATATACATATACACAAACACATATATACGTATATATATATGTATGTATGTATATACATAAAGAGAGAGAGAGAGAGAAAGGACACTGTAGACAGGGAAAAAGGACAGGTTTCTATATGAGACCCAAAGCAAAAGACAAAAGGACAGAAGCATTGAATGGCAGGCCTGTATTTTCAAAGAAGCTGCGTCCTCACTTGGACAATTTTAGGTGGCTTCAAAGTGAGCAAAACCAGTAATTACTTATTTTTACAATGACAAATGCATGTCCTGATCGCCACTGGGTAATTCACTAGAAATCTGCTGACCAACACAAGTTTTTGTATATTTAGGAGCTGTCAGTATAGTCTGCCCGGCACAAGTGCCAAGTGACAGCCTCAGCTGTCTGGTCAACACACGAAACGAGGACTCTGAGTGGGTTTTTGAACAGCCACCCAAAGGTTTGCCTCTATTTTAATTTCTTTTCTCCATATCAACTTTGAAGTCTTCACTTCAGGGAACTGAAAAGAAAAGTAAGAATATTAAAGGGTTTCCTTAATACAGACAATCTTGCTCTATTAAATATTAAACAACATCTGTATAATTATGATTTTTTTAAAGCCCTTATGCTACTACCTCTGACTTCTCCCAATATTCCCTCCAGCTCTGTAGGACACAAGGGAAAATTAGGAAACTTCCTGAAGACCTGGTTTTGGTTCCAGGACTATTACTTTGTGATTTAATATTGAAGGATCCTAACACTACTTTTTTTTCCTGCTTCTCTGGGATTCTTTTTTCTTCATATATAAAATGGAGACAATGATATGTTCCCTGAAGGACATATAAGATTGCATTTTAAAGAGATTTTAAACAATAAGAACTACTTAATTGTCAGATGTTATCACTACTCCAATTTCAAAGATGATCAAATTGAGACACAAAAACCAAGAAGCAGGAAATTTTACCATGGTTGAAATATAGATATTTTTGGCATATCCTGGTGGAGTCATAGTTTGATCAGCTGCCTTCGCCTGGTGCAGTCCATGTACATCACAGGGACCTAGGTTCGCATCCCAGGTCAGGGAGAACAACCAAGGTGAACAGCTAAATAAAATAAAGTGCTTCTTCCTCCTCTTCTTCCTTTCTCCCTGCTTCTGCTCTCCTTCATTCCTGCCTGCGTCTTTCCTCTTTGTTTTCTATAATTCATAACCAATAAGTTATTTTTACATATTGTTACTAATAGTTTCAGAATACTGCCTAATGGTCCTCCTCACATCAAATCAATTTCAAAACTTGAGAATTTACTATGGGTCTGGGATATTAAACAGTGACATAAAAGAGTTCCGCATATCGACCACATGAATTTATATATTATTACATAACAAACAGAAAAAAAACAAATGAAAACTGAGTCCCTTAAGCCACTGGTACCAAACTTCACACTATGCTCAGAAACCATGATGGATCACTCACCAAACCAATCATTCAAAGGCCTCTGAGAAAACTGCCTCTAATTTGAAATGGTTAAAATGGTGACTACACTACATGTCTATTACCAAGGACTAGAGATTCAGAATTTGGGGGAAAAAATCCAGTAAAACATCATAGCTTTTAAAATAGCTTCTAACCCAAAAGAGTATTGGGCAGAAGGTATGATGAATGGAGAAGAAAACAAATTGGGATAAGTAACCAGGGAGAGGTAAGGGTATTCCCTTCTAAGAAAACATCAGACTGCTTCTTCAACTGAGTCTTTGTCTCTATATTTTGTTTGGACCTGGAATCTAGCAAAAGGAATTCTTTACCACTTGCTTCCCTGTAGGACATCAGCATTATATAAATTCCAGCAAGTGTGAAGGTCAAATCTCCAGGTTTTTAGTGCATAAGTTACTTTGTGTAACAAATCAATTCAGTGGCTATTAGTTTATGTAGATCACAAAATCATGAAGTATAAAGTCTCACAAACTCATTTCTCCCACACCTTTAGATCCGTTTTGTTCCAGAATATCAGCAGCCATATCGTTTTTAAAGGATAACATGCTGTCATCACACTATAGAGTTTTCATTCTAGAAAAGGCAACTTTCATCTAAAATCATTGTTAACTTGAATCTGACTTCCCAATGAGATTCCTCAGAATACATAATAATATTGTATGTTTAAAGGCACCAAGCTCATCAACTCCTTAAGCAAGTATAAATTTACTAACTACATAGCATAGGATTTTAAATTTTCAGAGAACCAGTCACTTATATTTTATCTATTTTTTATAGAAACAAGCCTCAGAAGAACAACTTTGGGTAGAGCCCAGGATCTGAGAAACTGCCAGGTTAAATGCTGAACAGCAGTTGGGGGAACTTGGTAAGGGGTTAGGATATTCATCGTGGAGGCTGATAAGAAGACATTCTGACTGGATAGTAGTAGGTATCCCGCTTCCCATGTGGACCTTGTCCTAGCTAGCATGGCAGTAACAGAAATCCTTGGGTAGGAAATATTGCACTGTAACTATTCACATTACCATTCAGAGCAGACATTTCTCTGGTCATCCTTGTTGTCAGTAAAATCATTAAAAATCTAAATAAATCACAAGGTAGCTGAGCTATTTTCTCTGTCTCCTTCAGTGGGGAATACGGTATCACAGAAGCTGGTGCTAATCCTCTCCACCACCATCATCAGGTAGTTGCTGCTCTGGGAATAGTTTTTCAATTATGCAATGCATGCGAATGAACCAGAATACATCCTTGCTTCCTGATATCTGGTAAGCAGGACTCAGTATCTCCAAAGTGGGGCCCAGGAATTTTCAACTTGTAAAAGCATCCAAATGATTTTAATGTACTCAGTCCATGATCCTCACTTTTCTCTATGGTCTGATCTAAGCCAACCCCTAAAATGTTCATGATGGTGTTATCGCCAAGTTACCTACAATCTGTCAGGTCATAGTCACTTGGCCTAGATATAGATAATATAGATATAGATAATAGGTATAGATAATGTTTTAAAGTAGAACATGTAGGTACATGTATGTGATATGCCACACAGATATTACATGTTAAAAGATATGTGCTATTATATACTACATCTATGAATTTATTGAAAATGTTATACACATTATATACATCATGTATTTTATGTGTATGTATGTTATACCTATATGTTTTAATGATTCATAAGTGCTCTGATTCCATCTGCATTCATTAGGGAGGAATACTTACTGTTCTCTCATGTATGCAAATAGAGGGATAACTACAGTGCTAATCTTACTAACATTTTCCTCTAACTTTCTCTTCCTTCTCCCCAGAAAAGGAGTGACCTTTCTGGTTGTTGAGGTTGAAAGAAGAAACTGACCTTAGATACCTCATCTCCCCTTTTGGAATCTGAACTTCCTGCAGAGATGAAGCATTTGTGTTCACTTCTTTATGGATGAGTTTATCAGAACAGACTTTGCATTTGTAAGGGAGATCTGTGGTTTTCCAACCAAACCGGTGCATAAATGGTATCTCTGACTGACTCAAGGCTAAAGCTCTAAAAAATACGCTTGATAAACCCCAAAAGTCATATCCTTCGATTAAATTTGTCATTGATTATAGTCACATTTTGATCTCTTGACTGGTTCCAAATATGGAATGGAATGGATATAGGGGTTTATATTTCAGGACAACAAACCTCTACAACACCCCAAAAGACAGATGTCAGCATCAACAGAAGAGTGAATGTTTTTAAACAGCAAAATTTTATGTGGAGAATAAAATGTAGAGAGCAGTGATAGAGACTTTAAAAGTTCTAGGAGGTGGGAAGGATGTATATATCCATCAAAGGGAAAATTGACATTACAATTTTCTCAAGACTTGGCTCTGATACAGGTTTTTACTGCATTAACTTCTCTTCAACAAATAATTCTAGCCACTTTAATCTTTCTCAGGGATATTATTTATCTTAAGCCATATAAATCCATGTAATAACTATATTTAGTCTTCTTGCAAACAGGAGGCACTCAGATTCATTCAATTCATTCATCTGCTAAACAATTTTGAATATTACAGTGCAAAGTACTATTCCAGGTGTTCTGATTATATAATTCACAATCTTTGACCTCAAGTATTTTATAATTTGGTAAGAACAATGGGCCCAAATAAGAAATCTAATAACCTACTCAAGCAATAACCTCAAGGAGCTATTTCACTAAGTTTATCAAAGTCTCAAGGAAAATGTATTCCTTGCCCAGATCATAAAAGTGACATCTAGGATGCAAGGCAAGTGTCATTTCTACTGACCATCTAACTGGCCATCAGTCTTTAGAGAACTTCACTGAGCTATATTATTGACTGCAGATTTTCTCTCTAATTCATGATTTGCTCTTTTTAAATAACAGTTCTCTCCTCCTATATTCCTTTTAATTACCTTAATTAATTAATTACCTTAATTAATTAATAATGCTGTGGAATATTTTTCATTAAAAATGAATTTTACCTTTACTGTGAAATGTCAAACATGAATAAAATGAGCAACTTTTTCTTGCAGGAAATATTATAAAAAGTCAAGATACTAGTTTATCCTTTCTTTGACAAATTTGACTAGTAAGAAGAGCTTGGTGAAGCAAACTTTCTTTCCTCCCATACCAGTTGCCTCTCTTTATTATATACTTCCACAAGCATAAGAATGGATGCAAATAGTGTTTTTTACAAAAAATTAAGTCCTTCAAAGATGCAGTAATGTTAAGGGCATGTTAAATTTAAAATTTTATGAATGTAAAATATAGCTGTCTTTTATTTCTAAAAGTACAATTCAAATTTAGCTTGAAGTTCTAAGCAAAAGAGTGAACTTAGCTCTTGCTTTATGAAACTACTGTGTTAATACTAAACATAGATTGGGAAAGATCTTTTCCATTTTTCCCATTGCTTCCCCTGAGTATCTCCTATTAAAAGAAACACATTTATGTAATAATACTGTTTCTTTAGCCACAGGGACATGGTTAAGAGGACAGTATTTCAAGAGACAGCACAGTGCTCAAACTGGATAGATATAATGCAGGATAAATTTAGATTCTATAGTTAAAATGCAAGTTTTAGGTCAAGTTAAATTGGTTAAGGCTAATATTTGTACACATAAGAAAACAGAGCATTGAAGTTTGTTGATTAACGTTAATTAGAGAAATGCAATTCATGAGTTAAAAGTGCCAAGAAATGAAACTGACATCACAGCTCCTGCCTGTTCTCATAATATGTATTGTCACCCAAGTAATTTCATCAAGTATTAAGGGATCATAGCAGAGAGCTTATCCCTAATGGAGGTTATGCTGATGTGTGGAGTTTAGAAAAGAGAGGTGGAGGTAGATATTGCTTTATGTTAATAGAAAAATGTAGCTATTTCCTTTGAGAAGATTCAACATTATTGTGGGGAAAGGTGGAAGTGCTTATTTCTGCAATTCTTAGCATATTCCATCTTGGCATATGGAATCCCTTGACACTACATATTATGTTTGGCTTATCAGAGAGGAATTCTACCTTCTAAGGAGATCAGAATGGGGCTCCTTGTTAACAGTCCTCTTAGTTTCTTACCATTAGTGACGGACAGAGTCCAGTGTGAGCTTACAGTATAATTTTGGGAGAGGATCTTGGGCACCAGCCTGGCACATGCTTGTCACTGTTTTTATTACCATAATCACTACCATCATTGCTGTAAATATTGATGAATATCTCACATGTGATATAGTCTCCTTTATTTTGACTGAGTTAAGATTAGTTCACAACATTAAGCAGGTTTAAGGGGTCCAGCATCAGGAATAGTATTCATGCACTTAATACCATAACTCTTTACAAAGCAGGTACTAGATCCCAAACCTTATGAGGACAGATATTATATCTGCTTCATTCACTCCTAGATAGTTCAGATTTAGTAAAGTGCCTGGCATTTAAGAAGCACTCCATGCATAAACCATTGCTAATCTTATTTTACAGATGTATGAAACATAGTGAGTAAACACATGTGCCCAAGATCACATACTTGAACCCACATGTGGCTCTCTAGTACTTACACAGAGACAGTGGGATATTCGCTAGGAAATGGTGTAGGTGTTCTTTAACTGCTTGTGAAAAGGACTGACGATTGATTTTATTTCTAAATTGGGTGGAAACTCTGGTCCACTTCTCCTGTCTATAGTTATTTAAGGAAAAAGTAACCATACACTCAGGACACACTTTCTCCTTTTCCCATTAACCAAAACAAGAACTCAAAATTCAATTGAAACGTAATAATGCTGGCCAAGAAAGAAGCCAGGGCTCTCTCAGAGAACCCCAACTAGTACTATTTCTGCTTACTATTTTTGGACAAGTTTTAACAACTAAAGTGTATTTACTCAGAGAAATCCAAAGACAAGTCTATTTTTTTATTTTCAGCTTCCAAAAGAATCTTCTCCTTCCTCAGAAATGGAAATTTTGCCAATTATTAAAAATACATTCAAATTGATGCCCATAATTTTCAGTATTAAAAAAATCAAACACTTCTTTTACTACATTTTCCTACTACTCTTATTTCAGTACTTACTCCCCCATGGGCATCAAGTCCTATTATCAAAATGGGAAGCAGTGCACATTGCTTTAAATTCATCAGCTCTGCAATATAATCACTCATTCATTCAGTCAACAAATATCAATGGAGTGAAAAGAGCAGTTGTATGTATAGGAATGTATAGGATGATATATATTTATCTTTAAGAACACAACCATCAGGGTGCAGGGATAGGGCATCTATTCAATACATACACCCCTTCAAGGCAACACACAGTAGGACTAAACAAATGCACATGAGAAGACCAATGGAGAAGATGCAGCCAATGCTGATCTTTGATGAAGCTGAAGTCAGAGGGTAGAGTGACTGGTTTCTTTTACATTATTAGCAATTCAAGTGACGCATTTTTTTTTCTTGTAAAATATTCCTTTCCCAAGTTCTTTGTCATTTGTAAAAATTTGATGATTTTACTCTCCCATATTTTATTTGATTTAAATGAAAGGTACAGACAGGAATGAAGGTGAGCAGGCAGCGAGAGGAAGAAGAAGCACTTTATCCTCTTTACTTGCTCATCTTGATTTTTCCCCCAAGTTCTAGGACATGAAGCTGGGTCCTTGGATGTATATGGACTATGCCGGACAAAGGTGGCTGACCAAACCTCTCTTCTACCAGTACATGCCAATTGTACCATTTTTCAAATATGTGATCATAAATTTAAATTTTTGAGAAAAGTTCTATTATAAATTCTAAAGGAATACCTTAGCTTTTGCTCAAAGCCTTACCTTTGTTCAAATGACCAGTTTTTCTTGCTGTGTGAATGGCCATACTTTGTCTTTATGACACCCTAGTCATTCACATTAGTAAGACTTTACTTTGGTGAGATATAAAATACACCTCATATGTTCTTTAATCAAAACTAATTAGCTTTGTACCTTTTTCAAGTCAGAAAGCACCAAGTACTGAATATTTTCATTGTCTGAAATATAGTATAGCAGTGCTTTAAACTGGGTCTATTTTTCTGAAGAGGATCTGAGCAAAATGAAAAAAAATTTGGATAATTTTACGGTCTCCATTAGTATATTCTTACTGGGATATGACTATTTGACCAATAAAAATACAGAGGTGCTTATGTTTCCAGAATGATGGATATGTTTGTCTTTTATAAAGTTTGCTCAAAAGATGAATATTCAAATCTCTTATACTGTTTGGTATGGTAAAGCTGGCTTACCCTCTGGATGTAAGATATATTTTCATATCATTACATCTGCTGCAAGTCTTTGCTGCCATAGACTCATCCTGATTGATCTTTAAATTTCTAAAGCTTTTGCTCTTTTCATCTCCCCTCTCCCCTCTCTTTCTCTCACCACTTTCTCTCAGCATTGTGTGAGCTTTACAATGAAAAACGCACTTCAAGCAGAACCAATTCCTAATATACTTTCATAGTTTTCTCACCAGAGCAAGGTCCACGTGAAGACCTTCTACAATACTTTGAAGAAGTCAACTGCCTTATAATGGGAGGATGAGGCCTTGTTAGGCTCTTTCCTTTGTTCCCCATTCAGCCTACACAGGAGTCTTCTTGGAGGCTGATTTCAGTAAGAAGCCACTTGGTGACTGTCAGGTATGGATGTGTTGCTGTGTGTAGCTGGCAGTCAGCTCATTTTATGGAGTCTTGAGTCCAGCAGGCCAGCTCTGATGTCTGCCACTAACTGCAGACCGGTCTTTGTGTGGCATACTCTACAGTGGATAACCAGGCCATGCTCCACCCTGGCTTCTCAATTTCCCAGCGTCAGGACACACCGTTTTCTCACTCAGAGGAGGGAATGTATCTTTGAAACTAACTTTCAAAGAACTTGTGTCATAATTTAGCCATATTAACGTGCCAGTTTTATGATGCAGTCGACAAGCAGATCTAAAGTAGTCCCTAAGGCACACATTAAAAGAGGTGAAGCAAATTCCTGATCAGGATGCAATGTCCCACAGTAGCTGCTATTAGGGGAAACCGGCTGCTTCTTACGTGCAGAGTTTGTAGTTACAGTTTTTACTCTGCAGTTTCCATTCCAGATTGTGAGTTTGCTGAGGGGCAGTGCCTCTGCTGAGATTCTAAAGATGACATTACTCTCTAGAGGAAAAAACAATGGGCATAGAACAAACCCTAGTGAAATCAAATGCCAATTTCTGAAAGTGCTGGGTGAATCAACTACAAACTGCTTCAGAAAGAGGCAGAAAATGAATGATTTTCTCCAGGAGAAATTACTGTAGCCTCATGGGGTCATCTGAGTGTCTCTAACTATTTAGTAGGATGACTTGATTTGATTCTTTTGGGAAACGATAGCTTCATTGGAATGTCAAAATCTATGAAATGCACCTCCCAGCTGGGGGAACATGAACCTTCCAGGAAAGGCAGATGCTATTTTCATCACAATAGTCAACTATTAAGAATTCAATCTGACCACAGAACATCTCTCTCTTTCCTCATTTGCAAAATGTATATAATATTTAAAGCAATTTCTAAGCTATACAGATTGTTTAATTACAACATTTATTTTTACTGATTTTGACAGTATTCTGAATTTGATGAATTCAATAATATATAATTCATTGCAAAATCATGATATCCTGCCTTTGCATAACCAAAAGGTTCTCAAAAATACATCCCATTATAAAGTGTTACAAAGCTACCTCTCAAGATCAGCGTGGAAGCATTTTGAATATATATCTGTTGAGCTCTATCTCTTCTGAAGTACCTTGGAGGACAGAAAAAAATTGAATCAGTAGATTCAGTTCAAAAAGTGAAGGAAAGACATCCAGATAATGACAAAATATATGATCAAATTTAGTGGGTAGGAGAGGGAAGAATCTCCCCAAAGAACTTTGCCTAATAATATATTAAAGGTTCACAAACAGATTCAAACTTAATATTATATAAATAATAAGTATAACATATATTATTACATGTTATAGCATAGATCATATATTATATACTTAGTCATGGAAAAGATTCATTGGCATTTTTCCAGAAATGAGAAAAAGAAACATAAGAAGTTAGAATAGGAAAAAATATCTATATTCCAAATTCAAATCAATACCAAAGGCATTAGGAAAGAAAATAATACATTTCAGACTTGCTAGAAATTCTTTCTCTTTTAATTCAAAGGGATCATTTTCTTTTAAATAAGGATGATGCAATATAGCCCCATACATCAGTAACCCCTTCTCAAGTACTAATTGTTGACAGTTTAGAAGGAGTAGACACTGGGAATGAGTAATATGGCGTCCAACCATCATGGTTGGATGGTTGGATGATGGTCTCCAACCATCATGCCCCTCAAAAGGCAATATTGGAACATAGTATCACTTTGAAAGACAAATTATTCAAGAGGGTATTTGACTACCTTAGATTCCCAAGAATCATGTTTTATAAAATAACTATCGTCTTATATTAAAAACTCTGTGTTCCTTCTTGTTTACAACTAAAATACATATTTTCTTAATATAAGAATAAACTCTAGGTTCAAAAGAAGTACTGTCCACAGAAAGTATAATCTACAGTCAAAGTGACTTGGTAAAGTATTGAATCCAGCCTCCACTCTGAAACTCGGGAAACTGTCCTTAAATAACTGCTTTGAGGCATTATTGAAGAGTGAGGGATATGTGAACCTCTGTCCTGGCAACTAAATGTAGAAGCTTCTATTCTGTCTGGAAGCGGACCAACAGAAAGCCATAAATAGAAGCAGCTTATGGGCTCAAAAGACTGTATAATTAGGTCTCTGCTTCATCTAAATGCACATGACAAACTTCTGGAATTGCTGAGAGTCTACCTCTCTCAACTGCCAGCAGTGGAGTAAGGAAATCAAAAATCAAGGCTGGAGCCTCAAAGCAACTCTCAGCTGTGTGTCCACAAGGAGGTCACCTCACCTCTCTTAGCAAAGTCCCCCACTGTGCTGATTTAAAGCACAAATGATGACTGTGCTGAGTAAGCTGCAGGCAGCAAATCACATTAGTTTGGAGGTGAAAGTTATACAAACTATAACATGTAAACAGAGCTACTGCCTGCAGGGTCTGTGGTTCATAGTGAATTTACAATCCTGATGATCACTTGTGGTACTGAGCGTTACAACTATACTCTGCTAGATTCAAGTGAGGTATGTACATTCTTCAAAGGAAACTGAGAAAAAAAAAGTTGGTTCTTCAAAATCCTTTAAAAGGAGATTAAGGTACTATTTTGGTAATTGAAGCCGCTGGCATTAGGTGATCTTACATCGCTCAATAGTGTGGTCTAAATTGCTAGACTCTTCTGAAAACACTAGTCAAGCTGTTGCATTGTACAGAAATCTTGAGGCACAAATAGTTGGAAACCGCAGCTGGAAGTTTAATTATGATTTAACACTAATCAGTAAAGGTCATTTTCATAATCCTAAAGTTCTTTGGCAAAGTTATCAAGGGGATCATATGTTTTTCTGTGTGACAGTGATTATTCTAGTCACTAATGATTAAAAACTGTGCTGGGCAGCATATCTGGTTAACTTCTCATTTATCCACTGATTCACGCATTCACCAGTGACCACTATTCCTGGCCATAAAGAGATGACAGAAAACACCTACTTTACACAGGTCACTGTTCAGCTGAAAAAAAAAATGTAAATAGGAAACAAAGTACCATATTAGGACCATGGAGGAAAGTGAGCATAGGTAATGTGTGATACTTCAGAGCTTTACGAAGACCACGTTACCTTTCAACTGTGGACGAAGTTTTAGATATATGTCTTTTTTATAGGATAAGAAAATATAATGAATTTGTGGAACTGATGTGATCCTATATTTTGTTTAACCAAGCCAGTTGGGGGGGCGGGGGAACAGGTGGGGGAGCCAAAAGCAGTGAAGCTGAACCTCCCCTAATTGTATTCCAAGACTATTTCTTCCAACTTTGACCAGTACTAACTACCAAAGTACATGGAGTCTGCCACACATGCACACCAAGCATATACTAGGCCTGTCTGATATCTAATCTCAGTATGGTCTCATTCACGAAAGGTAACTGAGATAGAGAAGCTTCATCATTGTTCATAGAAATAATGATTTTCTATGTTACTGGGTTCACCACGATTAAGGCTTTCTTGAAGGAAAATTTTACTGTGTTCTAAGTGTGTACTAATGCAAGAAAGAATCTAACTCACTGCTTCTTAGTACTGAAAAATTGATGCCATGCTTATCCATAATATTGCCAGCTGACTTCAATTACTCTTTACTTAAGAAAAGTGCCATCCATGGAAAAGAGCATTATGGGTTAAAGGGATGCTAAAAGTACCTCCATATTCTATTCTTTCAAACTTCAATTTTATTTATCATTCTTTTGGGATATTTTTCTAGGTTAAAAAGGTAGTAAGTGATTTAAAAAAAAAAAAAAAAAAAAAACCCAGCATAGTTCATAAAAGTGTTGACAGATAACAAACATAGCAAAGTTATCAAAATGTATGCCATCACCAAGGTAACATTTTGCCATGTCTGTGACTACTTTTTGAACAATACTGGGTATTTTTTATGACAACAAGCATCTTCACAATGCAGGTGATACACCTGCCTTGGCCACACCATCCATGTTGGCTTTGCTGAGACTGGGAATCTTGGTCCCAATTCTGAACACAGCTCATTGCCTGGTGTTTTGGCATCATTGTTAGTTTTATCCCAAATCACGTTGTGAAAAACCCTAACATCAATCTATAAACACCTGCAAACACTTGCCATATCCCTTCCTTCTTCCTTAGTAAAAACAAGTTCAAGTACTGACTTTCACTCAATCTTAGTTTAATCTAGGCCAAATAGTGGAAATACAGCTAGCATGGGATTCAAAGGTCTTGAATTTCAATCTCAGTACTGTTGCTAATAAACTAGATTAAAATGAGCCAGTCATTTAATGATCCGGGTCTCTGTTTTCTCATTTTTAAAGAAAATAATTTGAACAAGGTGATTTATCAGGTTCTTTTTTCTAGAGAATATTTCTCTGATTGAAACAGTCCTAATTCCAATGACATCATCACTTTTTAAATACCCCCCCATACCGTGTCCTCCCGACATCTCCCGTGTGTTCCCTGTACACTTAGTGTAACCTTCTCATAGTACTTATCTGCTTCTACAGTGATTTATTTCTCTGACTCTCTTCAGGGTTCTGGAGATCAGGCAATGGGCCTTTATCTCCCTACCCTCTTAGTGACCAGTAGGGACAAGATGGATATGTATTGGATGCATACTGAGTTAGTCAACATTTTCTGTGTTGTTCTTTAACAAGGATCTCATCAGAAGAGATACAGAAAGCAGCAAATAAAACTCCTCACTCATCCTATTTAATAGTCAGTCCTGAGGAAAATATCTTCTTGCTACAGAAAATGGAAGACAATATTTAAAAATAATTCAAAATTTCAGTCATCCTTAATAGAGCAGTTTTTAAGGTTGCAAGGAAATGGAATCCGACAACCTTGTAGACAAACAGACCCACTAAATTCTAAAGGAGTTCATTCTTTTATATTCACATAGCAATGTCTGTAGGTTTCAGCACCTTTTAGGGAAGAAAAGATAATAGTGAAATTATCAACATATCAGCAGATCTGAGGACCTCTGGAAATATGAATTTCTTGTCAACCTTTATAAACTGCTAGTTCTCAAGACCACTCACAGATTGGATGATTTGCTAAGAGGATTCACAGCATTTAGCATGTATTCAGACTCATGGCTTTGACTTAATACAGCATAAAGATTCAAAGCAAACTTAGCAAAGGTAAAATGTACATGGGACAAGTCTAGGTGAAGCTTAGAGGTTGATTACCTTCTCTGCCTGGCACATACTGAAATTCCACACTCCTGGAAGGGAAGTAAGTGTTTAACATAAACCACAATCCATAAACAAAGTCAGTAACTCTTTATCAGTTAGAGTGACAGGAGTCCTCTTGACATCTAAGTTTCCAGATGCCAGTCAGGGGTCTGCCTTGTAAGCAGGTCTTACAAAGGACAGCAGCTATGCATGCTATGCTAATTCTCTTTAGACAAATGGTAAATCTCATTACATAGTAGCTGGGCAGGATAAGCAAAAGTACAATTACTTTAAAAGTCTAATTAGAATTTTAAAAAATTTAAATATCACTTGTACTAGATGTGCTGCTTGCCTTAAGGGACCCCTACCTGAGGTTTGGTCCTCAAATTAATAAACACCATGTGTCTTCCCAGGAAATAGCATCTTTAATTGATTAAAAAACAAATACATAAAGTCAGAAAATGAGTCAAGCTTTGCTGTTCCCTAAGCTTTTTCTAAATAAGTTTAAATGTATTGAAAACGATGAGGTTGTGATATTATTATTTTTAAAAAAAATACACCAACCAACTACTACTCAACTTAGTCTAGTTTCTGACTCTCCTACAGGGGATTTCAATTTCCAGCCATCTAGTAACACCTATGGAATGGGTCTTATCTTACAACAGCTGCTTTATATGCACAAAATAAAATACATAGCATTGCAAATACATTCTATTAAAGTCTATTTATCAAAATATTTTAAAAAAAATGAAAAGCTAGTTACAATATCATCTAGCAGTGGTATCATAATTACTAAATAGTGATGAGCATATTTCAATATATCATCAATAAATAGTATACAAAAATATCTACGATTTTTCTTAGTACTTATAATAATATTATAGCTTGTTACCAACTTTTATAACTTAAGAAAAGCTTAGTTTCATTAAGCCTTTTCTAACCCAAGTTTACAGGACCCAAACAAAAATGTCAGGTTTCTAATAACACATGATCAGAGGTTCATTAAATCATCCCATTCAGCTCAAACACTCTTTGACAATAAAAAGCAGACTTGTTTTGTTTGACCATAATATTTAAAAACAAATCAAATCAGTTAGTAAACTAATGTAATTTCACATAAAAATTCATACTTCTGGCTTCTGCAGGGGTGGGGAGATCTGCCAGTCAAGCAACACTGAACTGGCATTCCAGAAAGTTAGTGCGAAACCATAATGATTGTGCCTATTTTCCATATGGTGTGAACTCTCCAGTCTTCACAGTTACATAAGCCTTGCCTCACTCATGTGTGCTATCTACCTGGATCTTCCAGCCACATCTTGAATGTGCAATTTTCCATTTCAAAATAACCCTCTCTTGGGTTAGGTGGCAATAAAGGGAAGGAGAATTCTATTTTTACACTCACTGCCATTCTTATCTAACTTCAGACTTTCTGTTTTCAGGATTTAACATACTCGGGGTCATAAGAAGTCACCTGTTTTCATAAATAAAACTTTCTTGAAGCACACCTATGCTCATTCATTTACATACTATGTATGGTTGAGACACATGCCCTGATATGTGTCCCACCCCCTACACTTATGCCAAAGCCTTCACTGCCCAATGTGATGGTATCTGAAGAAAGGGTTTGAGAGAGACAATTAGGCTTAGATGAGCTCATAAGGATGGAAACACCAGAGAATGTTCTCTCTCTCTCTCCTCACCCACCCCAACCCCAACCCCAACCCTGGCCCATGTGAGGACAAGGCTGGAAGACAGCTGGCTACAAACTAGGATGAGAGGAGGCCTTATTGAAAAACTGAATCAGCCAGAACTGGATTTGAACTCTGCAGCCTCCAGAACTATGAGAAATAAATTCCTCTTGTTTAAGCCACCCAAAATATGGAATTTTGTTATAGAAGCCCAGTTTTCACATTACAACAGCCAAGATCAAGCATTAAAACAGAAATTGTATGGTCCTCAAATCCTAAAATATTTACTATCTGACCCTTAACAGAAAACATGTGCCAACCGCTGTTCTAGTTGTTGAAGTTATCAGTTATGGTTCTAGACTTTTTATATAAAGGCATTTACAAATGGTTAGTGGGAGATAGATTTGCATAACAATCATTTTTCCCCCCTCTTAATGGAGATGAAGGGCCAGAAATTCAAGTACTATATAACATTACTCCCTATTTCAGCACCAAGAACTGCACCAATACAAACTTCTTTACTGAGCCACTGCATGTGTTTAGAGCTGTAATCTGTGGTGGCTGAAAATTTAGGTTCCATAATGCTCCTCTGAATTACTAGGAGTATGCTCCTATTGATGGTTACGATGGCTAGGAGATATTAATAGCAGAATGAAGACATAGTTTTGATAAAACAATTTACAACCAATGTTCACTGCAATATTCTTTAAATAATAATAATAACTAAATATTTTTCATTAGTAAAGCAATGGGTAATGAGTTAAAGTGACTTAGTGAATTAAAAGTGCTATAAATTGTTGAGATGTACCTGTGCCATGGGAATAAAAATGTCAGCTAGTCAAAGCAACATGGTATCACCTTAATAAGATGGGTTTTAGAATCAGAGAGCGATGGATTCAAATACAGACTCTGACTCGTAAGTCCCTCTTTCAGAACATCAGCTTCCTCACTGGTGAGACCGAGGTTATACTGACTTGTCTGTGGGTCACTGACATTCAACATGATTACACATTATGTGTAAAATATGTGGATGTGCATGGCTATATAGTAGACCCTCAAAATGGGAGTTATTCATGGAGGATACTTTATCAGTTTCTCTTTTTTATGAGAAAATTTTCCCCTAAAGAATAAAGAGACATTGACAATATTCTGTCCCCATATTTTGTCAAGTTATTGACAAGTTATCCATAGACAGCAGTGGGCCTGGAATTATTTAAAAATAAGACACAGGTGACATCATCAGGACACAGGCCATAAAGGGGAGAAGTCATTATGTTACTCTTACACTAGGAGGTGCACCAAGCCCAGATTTCATTAAAAAACAAACAAACAAACAGGAATTTTCTGTCTCTGGCTTCTCTTCCTATCAGAGGTAGCCATTCCGCTATGTGTATTCAGTTCTCATAATGTGTGTGTGTGTGTGTGTGTGTGTGTGTGTGTGACTACAGTGCTCAAATGTGTGAAAAAGAAAAGAGGTGGTAGAACTTTGTGATGAACTGATTTTGAAGAAAACTAAAATAAATTTTTTACTAATGAGATGTCTTAATTCTCCCTCTCTCAGACTCTGGATTGCAGATATATTAGTTGCTTAGTTGATATGAATCCCTCTGGGTCCAAGTCTCCTCCTATGCTTTGAAGGGAAGGTCAACTGCCCTTTTTATTTCACAGGAATAGTATAAGCATCAAATGAGACACCGGGTACACAGCATGCTTTGAGGAGCACAGCAGCCAGCAAGCTCTGTCCTGTACTGTAATAGCCATGGAGAGGCTGTCAGTAATCTTGCAGTATGTGGAAAGATGCCAAAATTGGAAGAATTTAGATAGGGGAAGATTTAACAGGGTATCAGAGTTTCAAATATATAACAGGCTGTCTCACAGGAGAGGAATTTGCCATTGAAGAAAGTAGAGCATAGTCCAAAGGAGCTATTTCTGCTTAACATGCAAAGGGACTCTGAACTCCCTAATGAATAAGAAAGTTCCATATTTAGTATATATTTGACATCCTTCTCATATTCCTCACTAGCTTAACTTTCAATTACTTGTACCAACATTGTGTTTCACATAATAATCACACTTGATCATAAGTTACTCAAGCACAGAAACTCTGTATTTAGTCTGCGCATTCTATAGAGACTGAGGTTTTGTCTTGGAGGAGGTAGATGGCCATAACTACTTAACACAAACATAAACTGAAAATTCTATTAAAGTATAGATCAAATGTTGTGAAACTGCTAGTAGGAATGTGACTCCTGCAATCTTGTCTTCTCTTTGAATATTCCATGGGGAATTACATTAAGGTCGTTTCTACGTTACTACAATATAGATAGATGTCAATTTGTCTCTTGGCTTGATTTTTCCCTTTCATGTTAACTACAGGGGAAGTTCTCTTCAAGGGGGCTGTGCAGGGAAAAGTTTATCATTTCAAAGTACTTACCCATAGGCAGGCAATCATTTTAGATGAAATTCCTTAAGCACAGTTACCCAAATGTCTAGTTCATTCTGAACAACAAAGGAGCCCTAGCCAGAGTCCAATGACCTATGAATCAGAGCTAGGAGATTTCCTGATGCATATTAATTTTGTGTCACACTCATCAAAATAAAACAAAAAATGGCAATGAAGATTAAATTTACTGCAGCAGCACAGAGTAAAGAATCTCTACATCTATTTATATCACTACATGACTAATTATTTTTTGAGATAGTAGGTTTTGAAAGAATTAATGGGAATAAGTTTTATGAATTCATTATTAAATGAGATGGAGGTTTCAAGAGAATCACTAATATAAACCAGTCAACCAATTTAACTAAACTAACCAGTCAAAAAATAAAATCACATAAAGTAAGAGACATTAATATTAATTATAACGTAGTATTAGAAACTCCAAGAACTAACTAATTATATTATAGCACAGTTGGGTCATTTCTCCTCAAGTCTGTTTCTCATTTAAATAATAAAGATTCAAATCTTTAGGCATGTACTTGGGGTTTCCATCCTCCCCACCCACCATTAAAATAAAATATAAACAAAGGACGAGAGGTGTGTCACTTTACATTGATAGGAATATATTCCTACAAAATGAAATAATTTTTCCAATCCTTGCTTAACAGAGCCCAATAAGGATAATAATAATGGGAAGTGAATCCACACAACATACCCGTTTTCTTAGATTGCAAGTAAGAGTGAGATTCCTTGAGAAAGAATTTGCAAAAGCCGTATAAAAGTCCAAAACTTTGAGCAAGGCTTCTCGCTTGATGATGTGGAGGTCACAGTACGTCAATGCCCGGACATTGGCACATGCATGAGCAAGTGTGGTTTCCTTCCAGAAGATGTCTCCAAAGACATCACCTTTCCCTGGAAAAGAGTATAAGAATATTCATGTATCTATAATAGTTCTTATCCTAACCATTATTTTAATTCCATTTTGTTCCATATGCCATTTTGTTCTTACAGCAAAATTTAGTCTGAGTGTATGACTCCATATGTGTCATTTAACAATGAAAGCTTTCATATGATACATAAAGTAACATCACCTTGAAATATGGTCTTGATGGAAATCTAGAGTGATAAGAAAAAATAAATTCCAGTGGAGAAGCCAAAATCCCATTACAACCAGTAGTTTCAATAACTTCTTACACTTCAGCTCTTCCCAGTCTGACTAGAAAGAATAAAGAGGACTTCTTAGCTTCATCCTTCCTTCAGCTACTTGTGGCAGAGATGACAGTAGAATACAATGTTACAGACTTTGCAAACCTAGAATTAATGTGACACATATCAAACAAACATTATTTATCAATGACTCTTACGCTTCAGGCAGACTAAAACACACCGTGACTTGATTCCCAAGGATGCCCTCCCCTCAACACTGACCAGATCTTACACAGGACCTGAGGGCCAGCCTTAAAGCTCCTGCCCACCATTTGGAAGCTTAAAGAGTTGAGGTGGGTAAAACATGGAGATCTAAATATCTTATCCCACAGTGCTCTATTATAGTGAAAACTGTTAAATTCCAAAAATCACAAAGAAATCACCTGTTCACTTCACAACATCATCCACTGGTGATCTGAACTCAACTATTCACCATTCTGCATCAAGAGTACTTCGTTGCCCAGGGGATGAAGAAGAATCAGAGATTATATGCTAAATGACCTTTCTGCTGAGGAAGTTTCATAAGAGCACCTAGCTTCTGAAGTGTTCTCGACTGCTAGTGTCCTCAACGGCCAACTGTGTGATTTTTCTTCTGTGAGAAACGGAAGGTATAAAATGGAAAAGATGGAGAATATACCTAGGTGAGAAAAATCTTCCTTTAAGTACTCAGTAGACTTACTCTTTCTGCGTTCTAACCATAGAGATGAGCAAATATTTGTTCTCATCATGAAGATTAGAAAGCTTAATGGAAGAAATATGTTTTATAACTCTTCATGCCAACCAGACCACTAGAGGCAAAAGATAATGGGTAACCAGAGAAAGGAGGGCAGAGTGGATAGAGTGAGATTACAGATTACACAGCCAGTTTGGAAATCCTTAGAGAACCATGAGGAACACTGTGATAGTCAGAGAAATACATATAATATTGAGGAAGTAGTTAAAACCATTCTGTGATCAACAGATCTGTGTAAAACAACCATACGAGATATTTTATTAATCCTGAACAACCTCAAATTTTTCTGAAAACTTTAATATTTATAAGTGATACTGATTAATGACTTGCCTAACTTTCTGATAGCCATATATTTTTCCAAGGAAGGAAAATTAGAAACCTAGAATCCAAATAAGGTGTTTGGAGTCTGATAGTATCATAAACTATGGGAAACTTTAGCTACAGAAATTTGAAAGTTAAGCCCTCCTCCACTTACACAGATAAATTTCGTATTTCTCTAAATAGCATGTTCTTTGAATAAGTAATTCCAAGTATAGATATCTATTCTATTTGCATTATCAGAAATAATGATTTACTTATAACAATAATCACTGAAGTACTATAGAAAATAGCCAAAAAGGTAAAAACAATATAAATATGAATGAATAAATAGTTTATTAAATATTATGAGGCCACTATCATAGACTGAAAAACATGGCAGATAAAGGTTCACATTACATAAAGTAACAGAAGCAGGTTGTCAAGTTAAATATATAGTGCGATCTTATTTTATGTACCCTTTCATCCCAGACACCCACATGTACATACAGAGTAAATGCATCAAAATAGTAGGTTCGCTACGCATTATAGGATGTTTTATTTTGTCTTATAATTTACATATATTACTTCTAAACAAACAAGGTCAACAACTGTTCTATTATGATAGTCTTCAAAGCTATGAAAGTAACAGGACTTTCATTTATTTTATTTTTTATTAATTATTCACAGCAACATGGATGGACCTGGAGGGAATAGCAAGATAAGCCAAACGGAGAAACACATATGATATCATACGATATCGCTCATATGTGGTCTATAGAGACAGCAAGCAAACAAACTATGTAACAAAAACAGACTTTAAAAAATAAACTAAGTCAAACAACTGTCGACTTTTAGCTAAAGTAAAAGCAAATCGATGGGCACAGGACAAGATGGAGGAGGGTTGGAGAGCAAACAGATAAAGTGAATGAATTGTATAGTAAAGGCAAAGGAAACAGTGGTAAATTTACTGTATTATATACAAATGTAAATTTACTATCAGGCATACCTAAAACCTAGTTATTGTTAAATGCAATATTCTTCAATAAAATAAAAATTAAAAAAAACAGGACTTTTAAAAAATTACTTTGATCTACTTATTATTCCTTCTCTGTTGTCATTGTTACTCCTATAACGATTTTTCCTTGAAGAGATAAAAGGAGGAAATAATTTCTTTCTGTTCATCTCTGTGATTCTTTCTTAAATGATTACTCATAAACCTATGACCCATTTATAGGTGCTTATTACTTTTCAACTAGTTGATCTTCATGTACAGTAACTATAATGAAAATATCTTTGACTCAGTAATTTTACTTCTGGGACTCAAAATAATAAAACTACAGATGTAATATTCACATTTATGTTATTAAATATGACCAGAGATTAGCAAAAAAAAAAATTAAAAATTTTCTAACAATGGAAGATATGTAAACATATGATGAATTTATATAGAATTTTTGCTTTTGAAGTAAAATGTTGACTTATAGTATCAGATTAAAAATAGACACAAAGAATGATCATGGTTACAGCTATAGCAAAGTATATAAAAATAAAACTCCAAGACTATAAGAATTGTCAATTAAAAACCTACATCTTGACTGGATAAAGAAACTGCAGTATACCTATACTCAACAGAATTCTATGTAGTTACTAAAAAATGAAATTGTGCTCTTTGCAACAATGTAGATGGACCTGGAAGGGGTCATGGTTAGTGAAATGAGTCAGAAAAAGAGAAGCACAGGATGGTTTCATTCATATGTAGAATATGGTGAAATGAAACAAAGAAACAGTTAAGCTGGGGTAGAAACTCACAGACAGAAGATGATGACTGCCAAGGTGGTGGCAGGAGAAAGGAGTGAAAGGGGACAAGGTGGTGATAAGGGATGCTGGGACTCTTAACATACATCAACTGAAAAATGAGTTCAGTGTCTTAAGAGTATGATTTTTTAAACAAAATAAGTAACAATAAAATTATTTTATTATTAAAAAGCCTGTTGTCTTATTTTCTTAAAGAAAAGCAATCTTCTAAAATTCGTTATTATATTTTTTTTCTTATTATTGAAGGGATATTACATTTTGACAATGACTTGTTTTGAGGTAAACATAGTGGTATTTTTACATTTACATATAGCATAGCAGATTTACTAATATTCCCCTTTTTCTCCCTTCATTTACAGTTAATTCCCTTCATTGCATTTCCCCCACCCTTCCCCTGTCATTTTGGTACCCTCTGATTTGCCTTTTGTCTGTCATCTCTAAGAGGTCATAGTTGTTTGGAATAGTGTTCTCTCTCTCTCGCTCTCTCCCCACTCCTCGTTTTCAGTGTTGTTTAATTTATGACATTTATTCGTTTTCTCTTTACCCATCATATGAGTGCTATCTCCTTCTGGATTATCTCACTAAGTATAATTCTCTCCAAATCCATCCATATTGTGGCAAACGGCAGAATCTTTCCCTTTTGATGGCTGCATAGTATTCCATAATGTATATGTACCATATCTTCTTTACCCACCCCTCTGTTGATGGGCATTTAGGTAGTTTCCAGCCTTAGCTACTGTGAATTGTGATGCAATAAACAAGGGAGTGCATATATCTCTTCATATAAGTGTTTTTGTGTCTTTGGGGTAAATGCCCAGCAGGGGAATAACTAGATCATATGGAATTCCCACTCTCAATTCTTTGAGGACTCTCCATACTGCTTTCCAGAATGGTTGCACCACTTTACATCCCCACCAACAGTGAATTAGAGTTCCCTTTTCTCCACATCCTATCCAGCACTTACTGCTTCCTTTTTTTTTTTTGGATGATAGTCATTCTCACCAGCGTTAGGTGATATGTCATCATTGTTTTGACTTGCATTTCCCTGATGACAAGAGATGTGAGCACCTTTTCAAGAACCTGCTGGCCATTTGTATGTCTTTCTCGGAAAAGGTGTCTATTAAGTGCATCAGCCCATTTTTTGATTGAATTGTTTGTATTTTTGTTGTCCAGTTTTTTGAGTTCTTTGTATATCTAAGATATTAACCCCATATCTGAGGTGTGAGAGGCAAATATCTTCTCCCATTCAGTTGGATGGCTTTTTGTTTTTATGGGAGTTTCTTTTGCTGAGTAGAAACTTTTTAGTTTTATGTAATCCCATAAAGTCTATTGTATTTTATTTGTGTTATTCTATGTAGTATATTATGATATTACTTTGTCAATAATAAATTGTGCTAAAAACAGATACAAGACTGAAAGAAAGCATTTAAATAACCATAGCAACTAGCTTCAAATGTTTGTTTTTCTTCTTTCTATTTTGTCTTCCAAAATTTTCTCGAATGAATCTGCCTAACTTTTATTAAAAAACAGAAAATTATTTTCACTGATGTTTTTCTTAAACTTTTTAATAAAACCGATTTAATAAAACATTATTAAAAAGAAATAAAATAAAAAGTATTACAAAAAAGAGAGGGCAGGCAATTCAGCAAATGGGGTGTATTTATGGTGAAGGATAAAATTGGAATTTTAATTGTGAATTTCCTGTAGCATATATATTTGCTTATTCATATGATTGCACCCCTGAAATTTATATAATGCTGTAATGAAATCTTATTTCAATAAAGAAATATTCTAAAAGACAGGAAATTATAAGATGGAGAACCAGTAAGATCTTGAGCTTCCTAAAGATATCATAAACCTACAACTGCACAGGAGCAAAACCTTTTGAATAAGAAGAGAGGATTAGAGTACCAGTGTTTACAAAAGGAAAAGCTAAGACACCATCTTGCCAAGAATTCCACCTGAGCACTAAGACTCAGTTTATCAGGGACATCAGTGAGAGGAGACTCTTCCATGGGAATAAAGGTTTTACTCCTCAAACACGTGCCCCCACACCTGAGAACTGCTCAAGAGAGGAAAGTGTATGTATACTAGTTTGGAAAACACAGGGGTTTTCTTTGGAAAATAAAAGCACATGGGGAAGCAGACATATCAGGACAGAGAACAGGGGAATAGGTAAATGAAGTATGCATGTATCTAACTGAAGGATATTCATTTGTTGACTCAAAAATTCCAGCGAGAGGAGTAAGAAAGGGAGACAGTCTTCCAGGTAACAGAGATGCTACTATGGCTCTTTTGTCTGGCACCAGTATAGAACATGTTGATTGAAAACAATCTAGGGCCAGTGGGCTAAACAATCCACCATTTGCCTTCTGTGGCACCTGTGGACATGTGAGAATTCTCATAGCTACTGGGGCAGTCCTTGACCAGCATAGCCTGGGCATGCAACCCCTAGGTACAGGTATCTGAAGTTCATGATTTCAGGGGAAAGCTTTGTTTATGGATCTTACAGGGATCATAACACTGTTATAACTCTCTCCGGGAGGTCTTATATAAGAGAAGAGGCCACAGTCCTATGAAAGAACTGTCCTACCCCTACCTGGGGCCACTGCTGAACAGCACTTACATTCGTGTCTGCCTGCTTGCAGTCAAGCCTAAAGTCTAAAGGTCGGGCAGCTGGAGGTTACACCTCCAGGGAGAGCTCTGTCCTTGGAACTTTCTTGTAGCAGACTCTGATCACAGTTCCCATCAGGGGCTGCATTCAGAGAAAGGATTGAGAGAGGCTCTAAAGGAGGCACTTTTGTATGTTTGACTCCCAAATTCCCCAGGAAACACCTGATTCCTCACCTATGGCTGCTATTTGAGCTGTAGCCTGAGCCCACAGCCCAAGTCCCAAGTCCACTCTGTCTCTTACCTGTGACTCAGAGGGGAAATAATGCTTGCACACAGTACTGGGATCAGAGTTAGGAAGCAGCTGAGGCTGTTGGAAAAAGCTCTAACTGTGGAACCTGCCTTGAGGGTCAGTGCTACAGATTTCTCCCTCAGTTCAAGCAGCCACAATCCCTAAGGAAGTTTGAGCCCTACAAACTCTCTAGCAGTCACCTTCTTGCATCTGGTTGTCTAGATCCCACATTGTATACTGGATTCTTGGGCCTTCACCCCTTGTTGGTTCTGGAGTAACAGTCATTCTGATTGGTGCACAGGCTTTAGCTTACACAGCAACAAAAAGCATCCTGTACCATTACCTTAGGCCTATATCCTGCAACCTATAATCAAAAAAAAAAAAAGCTATTATTTTGAGACAGAGAAAGAAATCCACTTATCCCAAACCCATAGAAATAAACATAGAATACCAAAGAAAATGAAGAGACAGATAAATATGCTCCAAATGATGGATCAAAACAAAACCCTGGGGAAAATTTTTAATGTAACAGAACTAAATGAATTACCTGAGGAACATTTCAAAGCAAAAGTCTTCATGATGCTATTTGAAATTAGGATAACAACAGATGCGCAAACTGAGAAATATAACAAAGCCAAAAATATGAGAAAGTTCTAAACACAAATCACAGTGCTAAAAACATAATGGCTAAAGTAAAAAAAAAACACCACAGAGTAATTCAATAGTAGATTAGAAGCAGCAGCAGAGAGAATAAGAAAGCTGTAAGATAGGACAGTGAAAAGTACTGAAACCAAGAGAAAAATTATTTTTAAAAAAATCATAGCATAAGAGGAACATTTGTATCATAGAGTTCCACAAGGAGAAAAGGAAGAGAGAAAGGAACAGAAACCATGTTTGAAGAAATGATAGCCAAGAACTACCCTAGGATGATAGAGAAAACAGACATCCAGATTCAGAAAGCACAAAGAGTTTCAACAAAATACATTAACAGTTATATGTCAAGGCATATGATACTTAAAAAGGCAAAAATTAAAGATAAAGAGAGAATCTTAGCAGTAACTGGAGAAAAGTTAGTCACATAGAAGCAAATCTGCATAAGTCTGTGTTTGGATTTCCAAGCAAAAACCATCAAGACCAGAAAGGAATAAAACAGTACAGTCAAAGTGCTGAGAGAAAAGAATTTCTAGCCCAAAACAGCCCCACTAGGTTATCACTCAGAACTGAAGGAATAATAAAGAGATTCTATGGACAAAAATTGAAGGAATTCATCACCAGTACACTGGCTTTGAAGGAAAAACTAAAGTAGCCTCTATAAAATGAAAAGAAGCCCCATTTAGAAGCAACTAGACAAATCAAAAAGTGTGGAGGGAGAAGGACAAAGAGTAAAACTTTGACTATTAAAATGCACTCAAGATGAACTTGCTTTCAAATTAAAACAAGTTATAAGCATAGAAACTTACATGTAAACCTCATGTAGTCTCAAAAGAAAAATTCATAAAATAGACAATAAAATTAGAAGGCAATCCAAACATAGCAAAGAATGAAATGATCAAAGCACAAGGAATTAGAATAAGAAAATAAAAGAACAGAAAGAAATTGCAAAAATACCCAGAAGATAAATAACAAAATACTGGCCATAACCACTATCATATTAACAACTACCCTAAATGCCAATGGTCTTAACTCACCAACAATCAAAAGCAGAGTTTCTGGCTGGATTAAAATGCAAACCCACCTATCTCTAAAGACACACACAGATTCACAGCAGAATACTAGAAAAGGATAAAATAGACTTCCAGGTAAAAAATGTAGCTAGAGTCAGTGATGGATAATATATAAAGATTAGGAGGTTAATTTAGCAGGAATACGTAACATTTATTAATGTATATGCATAACAATGCATAAAACACAAAGAACTTTTTCAGTGGTAGACTAGATATTGGGACACAAAACAAGTGGTAATAAATTTATGAAAACTAAAATCAGGTCAATATCTCTCTAATCACAATGTTATAAAACTAGAAATCAACTACATAAAGAAAGATGAACCAATGACAATTGGAAACTAAAATATGCTTCTGAATAGCTTCTGAATCAAAAGAATGAGGAAACCAAAGGAAAATTTAAAAAATAATACTCGGGGACAAAATAAAATGAAGACAGGATCCATCAGAACCTATAAGATGCAGTAAAAGCAATACTAAGATGGAAGTTTATAACAACACAGGTTGACATCAAGAAATAAAAATAATATTGAATAAATAACCTAAAATTTCACCTAAAGGAACTAAGGGGGCAAAAAAGCAAACAAACGTACCTGAAAGTCAGCAAAAGACAGGACATAAAAAAAACATTAGAGCAGAAGTAAATGAAATATAAATCAAAAAGTCAATACAAAAGATTAATGAACTAAGAACTGGCTCTTTGAAAAGATAAGCAAAAATTGACAAATCTTTAACAAAGCTTACAACAATAACAAAAGTCCAGAAAAGTCTAAAAAAAATCATAAATGAAAGATGATCAGAAATAGAATAAATGTAATACTACATTATTTCATTTTTTAGATACAACAGAAATAAAAAGGAGCATAAGAGACTACTCTGAATGTTAACATATGAAAAAAATGACCAATTTAGAAAAAATTGAAAAATTTATAAGATTATACAGCTTTCCAGGATTGAATAAGGAAAAAACAAAAAACCTGAATGACAGATAACAAGCAAGAAAATTGAAACAGTAAACCAAAGTCTCCAAAAAACAAAAGCCCAGGACCTTCTGGCTTGTGAGTTTTACCAAAACTTCAAAGAAGATTTAATACCTATTCTTCTCAAACTCTTCCAAAAACTGAAGAAAAGGGAATGCTTACACACATATTTTATCAAATCAAAATTAATGACCCTGATACTAAAAGCACACAAGGTTTGTTCTCTCTCTCTCTCTCTCTCTCTCTCTCTCTCTCTCTCTCTCTCTCTCTCTCTCTCTCTCTCTCAATCCCAAACAATATCTCTGATGAAAATAAATGCAATAATCCTGAACAAAATTTTATAAGTAGGAATTTAGCAATACATCAACACAATCAGACAATATGACCAAGTAGGGCTTATTTCAGGAAGGCAAAGATAATCCAACACACTCAAATCAATTAATGTAATAAATCATATCAACAAAAAGAAAGATAAAAGTCAAATGATGTTATCAATAGATGCAGAAATATTTGACATGATTCAGTACCTATTTATGATAAAATATCTTAGCATCTGTTAATTTTGTTAATCCCTTATTATGTTAATAATAAGATTTTTAATAAATTAATTGTTCACTCCTTGGTACTTGTCATTTTTAATTTCTTGGAAATTTGTAAATAAATCTTAGTATCATGAAAAAATAAAATACCTATGATATGGAAAGAAAAATACTAGAGTATAAATTCAGGATGGCAACGAATTTTTTCTGTTTTATCCATTCCCATTAACCCTGCCATTGCAAAACATTAAAAATCTCAGCTTTTTATTCAAAAACACATGAATAAAAAGGAAAGATAAAGAAGCAGAATAAATGACCCAGACTTGTGGCATGACAGTTAAGGCCACTGGACACAGTCAACCTACGTTCCCAAGTACCCAGGCCTGAGACTTGGCACCAGAGAGAACAACCAAGATGAATAACGAAATAAAGTGTTCCTTACTCTTCTCTTCCTGCCTTCCTGCCCACTCGCCTTTATTCCTGCCTGTGCCTTTCACTTAGGAAAAAAAGCCAGAACACATTTGAAAATGGGAGAGTTGAAACTGAGGCTCTATCACTAACAGTGTGACTTAAATTATTAAATGACTTAAACATTATTAGTTACTTTGACGCTAACTAAAACAAGATAAACAAGGCATAATTCTATTGTAAGGTCAATTCAAAATAAAAAACTATGCTTTCAAATCAATATTTTGTCTTGTCTCATCATTTAACAAATGATTTTAAAATCTAGGGCGGATACTCCAACTCATTACAAAGCTGAAAACTTAGAGAAAATTAAATTGATTCAATTAAAGTGAAAAATATCTCCTGCTCCTCCCCCATAAAGTTTAGAGGAACAAAACAAAATTAACAAAGACGAATAATTCTGCTCTCTACATCAAAATTCACATTACATAATAAGCAATACTAATTATTTGATAGTACATAACGTCTATTAGCATACATAATATATAAATTGGATATTAATCAGATCAGTCACTTCAAAATGTGTTTACTTTTCCAGCTTTTTAAAAATATATATATTATTTCTTTAGCTCACAATGCTAAATTCCATTTAGGATATTAAAATTGCATCTCAGTCTATATTTTCAGCTTTTTATATTACCTGATAGTCACGAAATTCACTACAAACTTTTATGAACTTCTGTGAAACTGGTTGTCTTTTAAATCAATTAATTTACCAGCCACAGTAGAGCCAGCTGCTCCTTCAGAGTATATTATATAGATTTGCTCTGAGAAATCTACAGAAATTACAGGTTGTGAAGAAGGGGGATTATGTTTGGAATATAAAAAAGGTAAGTACCCCTTTCTACATCTGCACACTTTTAGGACTGTGAACTTCTGTTCATCTTTGTAAATATAGAATATTTGATGTCGATTTTTAGGTCAACTCCCACTGGGTGAAAATAGTCATAGTTCTAAACATTTTAGAGCTTGAGAAAACTAACCTACCCCCAATGCTCTATAATTAGTAGAAAATCTCACACTCAACATGGAAGTTGTTGTTTGGTCTATTTATATTTTCTCAGTTCTTTGCATCAAGTCTTATGAAGTATTTCACTTTTAAACCACAAGAAATAGGACTATAAAATAGAAGTAAATGTTAAAGGTTCATACAGTAACAGATGAGAAATTTTAAAGGCAAAGTAGACAAAGAGTTACATCATTAGAACTATCATATAGACATTTGGAACTATGTTTCCCTGAGGTCCTGGTTTTACAGCCAGAGGGTTGGTTCTTTTTTGGAATATTTTATTAAATGTGAGATATATTTTATGACCTTGGTGCATAAAATAAATGCATAAAAATGATCTGTATTCATCAGTGACTAATCTATATAATATAATCAATGGATCCCTAAAATTCTAGCATTTGAAACTTACTTAGTTTCCTGTAAGTGTATGTGGGGATGTAATGATGGCTCTATTTGATCATTCTCCATGTTATGAATTTAATTCATGTATTCCCTTTTGCTATCAGTCATCCCTTCTTCACTAAAATTATTGCTATAAGCTCATAAACTTTATTATAAACACATAAAATATCCCCTTAGAAATGAAGTTTTAAAATTATATGATTTCAAAAGGACTTTAGAGTATCAAGCATCATACAGTGACCTTTTAAAGAAAAAGAACAGTGATAACAAGATGATCAGTACTAACATTAAGAAATTATATAAGTATATTGGAATAAATTTTTAGCACTTAAATTGATGCCTGTCAGTCTTCCATGATTGACAGCCAAAGTTATTCTGTTAAAAATTTTAATGGATACAAACCTGAACACAGTTTTAGAAAAGCTAATAATTCTTTCTACTAAATATTTAAAAAGAGGCTATCCCTGTATCAGCCAGGGATAATAGTAATTACCCTTAAGAGGGCAGATGATATGGTAACAACAGGCCAGTAATCCTGAGTTTGGCGCTTTTAGTTTTAAGAACAAAGTGGTTATATTTAGAATTCCAACTGTGTCTGAATCAAGAAAGGTAGTAGTATAGTAATAAAAAAGAAATCCAGGAAAAAGTCTAAGTTGTAAAGCAATTACATCTTGAAATGCTTCTGTTTTCTTTGCTACAAAAGCAACTTAGAGTGAAATCTATAATAATGTTCATATTATAACTAAGTTTTATAACTTAAATTTATCAATTGGGAGATGGTCACCTTATTCACCCTATTCAATGAACGCATCTAGGTTCCTAATCTTAAACTAAACTTAAACTGGAATCTGAACTTCGTGCTGAGTGGGTGGGAGGAGGATAGAGAAATGCAGGAAGTAGAAATCCTGCTCTCAAGAATCTAATTTTATAAATACAAGAGGTTAAAAAAAAATAGAAAAAGACACACACATATATACACAATAAACAATGACTCAGCTATAAAAAAGAAAAAAATCTTGCTATTTGCAAAATCAGGAATGGAACTTGAGGCAATTATGATAGGTGATATATGTCAGAGGGAGAAAGACAAATTGAATGATCTTACTCCTATGTGGAATATAAAGCAACAAAGAAAATGGACCTATAAAACAAAACAAAAATACATCCTTGGATTCTAACAACAGAAGTGAGGTTACCAGAGAGAAAGGGAGTAAGAGTGGGGGAGGTAAGAGGAGAGGGCTCCAGAGGATTGTGGTGAAAGATGATTAGAACATTAGTGATGGATGTGATATGGTACCAAGCATTTGAAGAAGTGTGAAACTGTACTCATAGAACATATACAGTACTGTGAGCTCTTACCTCAATTTAAAAAAAAAAAGGAAAATGAAAGAAAAGAATAAGTGCTATAGGATCAAGATAGTCAAAGTAAACAAGGGAAAAATGTTTTGAATGAGGGGATTTATGAAAGACCTGACCCAGAAAAAGGCAGCTCTTCGAGTTTAATCACAGTTGTGCCTTCAGGGGCAGGGCAGTCTGAGAGGCCAGTGTGGACACCCTCTTCCCTGGGAGTGGGGAGCAGACCTTCCCAATATGCTGGAAGCTAATGGGACATAGAGAGGGCACAAGTAGAGACAAGGGACTCAAAGGAGAGAACTGTAAATGCCATGCAGTCTGCTTAATCTTAATTTAAGCAGGGAGCCACTAAGAAGTTTTGAGTAAAGCAAGTCATGACCTGTCTAGTACTTTAATAACAGAACTAATAAAATGTAAAGAGTGGCAAAGAATACACTGCTGGGAGACTATAACACTGTGACACAATAATAATGGTATTTTACAAAGTACAAATAAATAACTTCACCTTTTCTCCACAACTGTCTTACTAGTAATTAAAGCAGTAATGGTAAGAGTAAAGAAAGAAAGGCACAATAATATGACAAAAAATAAAAGACTATGATGTATCAATTGAATTAAGTGGAGTAGAGGGCATGACACATTTAAGATAATCTAGGAAATAAATATGAACTAAAATTGTATACCCAGTAAAACTGATTTTCAAGTATAAAAGGCATAGAGTCTATAACCAACATGAAAGAACTCAGGGAATATGGTTCCTGTGGATCTTTCTGGAAAAATGTATTAGTGAAAATGCTCTGCTAACCAAAATAACCCAAGACACTGACATGAAAACTAATGTTAGCACTAACTATATATTTATAGTTATATAAATATAGAGCTAAGATTAAATGAAGTTTAAAGGGAGAGAATATAGTGTATAAGGGTTGTGTTCTGACAATGTGAATATAGTACTACTATTAAAAATAATGGTGGATGTGAGAGAATGAAACAAGCATATGTAAAAATTTAAGTATTTTCTGTGTACATAATAGGGATGATGATGGTAATAGTAGTATTATACTAAGATTGTTACAACTGCAATATGACCTAAAGCAATTGAGCAAATTATGCAACAGTTTAATTCTATCACCCCTCCCCCAGCATTCTCAATATGAAAGTAGATGAAGATAAAATACAGAAGTGGATTTTTTTTTAAAGCCCTATTGCACTGAATTTTAGTCAAATACACCTGTATGGATTCATGAGAAATTTTGTGTACATATGTGCTTGCAAATATATGCACACATGCAGAGGCACACCATATACACATAGACATATTTTACCCTAATTTTGTCCATTAAAACTACCAAGAAACAATAACTAACCCAATAGCAATGAGCATCTATGGGGTCAAGATTGTGCTTGTGAAGAATTATTTTTCACATTTTTTATTAAATGAGAACTTGTAGGAGAAATGGCTAATGACAGATTCCAGGATACAGAGTTCATGAAGCTAAACACTGAACATCAATGTTCAACATCACAAGAGATTCAAGTAGAATTATGTGCAACATGATGAAAGTATACAGTCTCACCTAGAGTCTTGGATTGAATCTGAGCCTGAATCTGATCAATACTCTAAATACAGCTCCTAATTTACAAGAAACACAGAGGATGATACGGTGAAATATATACAGGATTAATATCTGGTCTGACCACATAGCACAGAAATAGTACTTGAAACCAAGACAACTAACTGTTACAAGGGTACCGAGGTGAACATGAAGGGACTCCTACTGGCTAAAGATGGGACAATTTGCACTTTATAATGATAAAAATTGCAGTGCATTGAAATTCAAGTTCATTTATACATAAACATGCTTTTTAGAACTGTCTGGGCACCATCAGAGGATAAGAAACGAAGCAACTGTCTTAAAATTGGAATGTAATAGAAAAGTATCAAGCACTTATACATCCATTTGTATGTGAATTGCATAGAAGGTAACCAAATAGTAGTTAAGAAGAAACATCTTTCTATGAAAGCCTTCCAACTAAAAGACAGATGAAAATATAAAATTAGAATACCTTCATTTTGCAACTCCTCATAAATTCATGGATCTAAACATTGATTATCAGTGATTAACAACACAAAGTGATTCAAGCAGCACACAGCCTCTTGACAAAGGGATTGAATCTGAATCAGAATCTGATCAAGACTCTAAATCCAACTACTAATTTGTAGGAAACACCAAGAAGAAGCAGGTTGAATTGCAGTGAGCATGCAATCAGCAGAATTCAGACTGCCAGAACCACAGAACAAATAGCCCAGGTACCTCTATGAATAATTATAAAGAAAGAAAGAAAAGGAGAGAAAACTGTAGATAAAAATGATTTTAAAAGATTTACAAGATATATGAAATTTAAAATAGACATATCAACCTTAGTGTTTAGGATGGGACACCTGGCTTCTGGGAGAATGGTAAGGGCATTATTATATATAAAAGAAAGCCATGTATATAAAATAATTAGTCTTCAAGAAATAGTAATGAGTATTGGCATTAAAACCTGACTTTCAGAGGGGCCTAAAGTGCATTTTTAAATATATTTTACAAGTTTTATAGGAAATATTAAAATAATGGTATATCTATGGACTTAAATTTTACTTTAGCATGCAGTGTGGTTCATATACTAACTACAAATATGACTTCTCTTTCCTTAAGCCTTGCTTAATGCTTTAATGTTTATTTCCCAAAACATTAATTCTTATTTGTGAAACCATTCATTCCAGCTGATGGCAAAAGCAATGCTGACTTTAGGAATTAAAGTCAATTCCCCTTTCATAGGTTAATTTAATTTTTTCCCACCATTGTCAATGGCCAGGGTATAGGTCAGATTCTTTCTTGATACTCAAGGTCCCCAGTGAAAAATAAGGAAGGAGTGATTTATCAAAAAGTTGTGAATGGTCTGAGATATTTAACACTTAATACTTCTATTTTCCTTGATCAAGGTGGCCAGTTAAGAGTACAAAGATGTTTTCTCAGTCAGTAATAGACCTATGCTAAAGTGAGTCTTAGGGAAATGCATTTTGCTATATACATCCATACCAAAAAACAAAACAAAACAAAACAAACCACCAACCAGAGGTAATCAGTATCTAAACACAAAGCACAGGAAATAGCAACTGCATCAACAGAACAGAACACTTTTCATGGTTATCCAGAACTAAAACAATTAGGAAAACACCTTAATAGCGAAATAAAGTGATAGCTAAGAGAGCCTATTCAAGGTCTTATCATAAATAACAAAGAGACAAAAAATGAACAAGACCTTTGGAGAACTCACAATGCAGCAGGGGGATAAATAAGTAAAAGACTGGTAGGAGGGAATAGGAACCCTGTGGAGGCATGTTGTGGAAATCCAACCACAGGTGACTAACGCAAACTGGGGCTGGAACAGGGACTAAGGATACTGAGCAAAAGGTTAAATGAACTGAAGGAAAGAATAAAAGAAGATGAGGAAGCAAAAGACAGATAACTAAAAATTAAGGAAAAGGAGTTGTAAACAAGAGAGCAGTATATGAAAAGCTTGCCAGTAAGGGAGAACTTAGTGGCAGTCATGAAACATACTCCAGTTTCATAAGGTGACAAGAGAATAAAGATAAGGCACAGGCCAGACTAGAAAGAAGACAGAGATGAAGACCAAAGTGACCTCCTGGTCACGCTAGGAGTCATATTTCAAAATTTTTAAATTCTAAAAAAAGATTCATCATGAGGAGACTACCACAGTAAGTTATAGTTTGGAGAGATTATTGTGTAACAGCAGAACACAGAATTAGAAGCTGAAGTTGATAAAGACTGCAAACAGATGGGCCTTTCCCATGAAGCTACATGCTAAGAGTTTTAGTCACCAGTGGGACAGTAAGGATAATATTAAGAGATGCCAAGCAGACAGAATAAACAAGGGAGTTTTGAAGGGTGATGGGAAGGTTTGAGGTGAGTCTCAACTACTAGAATTATATAGGCTCAACATCTTTAAAAAAATTTACAGGCTCAAGAACTCTGAGTAAACCAGTTGAAGAATGGACAAATAATGTTATAATCACTACCTGGAAAGTTTAAAGCAAGACAAGCACATGATTTTTAAAGAAAATGACTGGTTTGTCTTTTATAAAAATGTCCAAATTAACTAAAGTTCATCATCCTAACGTAGTGCACACCTACTAGGTTCGTAGCTTCTCAAAATACAGAAAAGTGGAAGCAAAAGAAAAATCGTTGTCTGAAGCTTGGGAAAAGCCCTTTCAAAGATTTAAAGTGTGAAGCACTTGACTTCTAATAGCAAGTATACAGGAAGAAATGTTAACCACAGCATAAAAGTCACATTTTCACAGATTCTCAAAATAGTGAATATCATTCACTCACAGTTAAGGTTTTTTTTTTATCTTTTTTGGAACAAAAATAAGAAAGCAATTTTGATTTTTGTGAATGATGATTTTTAAGTCTTTAACAATGCATAATGTTTATAAATGATGGGATAATTTTAAATGATTTTATTTAAAATGAAAATTTAATCCATTACTAGAAGTTATCTTTTTTTATATTAAGTTCCCTTAATTTTGTCTTTCCCTTCCTTCCTTATGTCCCCTTTCCCTAGTTCCATAACAATATCCATCGTCTATCCAAACAAGCATAGTTCTCTTGGGTATTTGAAATTACAATTAAAATTCTTAGATGCAGATTGCTTTAGATTAATAATGCAAACCATGTAATTCTAATACTCAATAAACACAGAAAAAACAAAAATATAAATTCACCAAAAAAATTTAGAATCTAGCCTATTGTTAGTGGGAAAAATGCCGTTTTTGTGGTTCCTAAAAGGTACAATATACCTTGTCAAGACAGTTAGAAATAACCTGGTTATTTTAGCCATTCCCATAAATCTTTCCACATTAATTAATTATAGGATAGGAACTAAAAAGCAAGAAGGTATTAAAGAATATAAAATATTATGTATGCATCATGAACTTAATTTGGAATTCTTTGTGTTTCATAAAAACTAGGGAGGTCAAAAAAAAGGTGGAGGTGTAAGCACTGAACGAATTTCAAATTGGAGAAAGACTTGAACTGCAATTATCTTCATATTCCCTATTTAGAAAAACATCTTGAAGGCATCCTTCAGTGTTAAAATAAGAAGGTATTTGTTGACTACAGTTTTTATCTTTCCATTAATTAGTCATGCTTCAGAACTTATTCATTAAACACCTTCACACTTTTGACACACTGAAGAATTATGTACCTACCAAGAGAATGTTCACAGGCAAGTATCCAAAAGAATAACACTGCACCTGCTTTTTGGATTCAGCGATATTAATTAACCTAAAAATGGCCTCTCTTCTCTATCTGAAACTGGCAAATTAATCAGTTTAAGACAGAGTAAGACCTGTTTGTTTATTCTACCAAACTGATAAAAATTTCCATTTTTTAAAGTGTACTCAGATGTAAAGTACGTTGCTTCTGTCTATAACCCTCACAAGGCAAAAAAAAAAAAAACATTAGACATAATGAAAAATGACATATTTAAATCCTGAAAGGTATAACTCACAATAAAGATACAACAGTTACTAATATCCATGTGTGAAAAAACACAACAACAATCTTTATAAATCACCAACTGCAGCAGATGCCTAGAGACAGGTAAAACACATGAATAATCCATACTTCAACAAACCACTCTCCTTTTCAAGGATTGACCAAGAAAAAAATAAGATATACAAAGCCTAATCAACTTACTCAATTAAGGGAGAAAACCTAAAAATATATATCAAACTATACCCTGGCAATTTTTGCAACTTTTCACTACATAATGATCTCAAAATTAAGTTACAAAAAAATGAGAAGAGGGAGAAGAAAAAGGAAGAAAGAGCAGGAGAGGAATGGCCAACCATCAAAATGCCAAGAAGGACACTAAGAAGCTACAATTTTATATAGTTAAGCCATCTTGAGTGTTAAACAATACCCACTTTTTCTTTAATCATAAAATAAAGTATTTTTAATTTAGAAAGGTCTGAAAACATGAAACCCTAATGGAAAGCACACTCAGAGTTATCAAATGAAGCTGTATAACAATCTTCAAGGTCTCTAAGAAGGGGCTGGATTATCAAAGGACAACCTGTATGTTCCAGGGCCCTTGGGCACCAGATGCTAGCTGCCTGGAAGGTGGAATCTGCAAACAATGTAAGCAAAAGGGCAAGTCAGGATGTGCGTGCATAAGTGCACACACAATTTGCCTGTGTAGCAAGCAGCATCAGTCCCCTCCTGCAGAAAATCATGAGTCCACACTCCTCGTCTATAATCTCCTCAGCCATTCTCTCCTCAAGGCTCAACTAACAGAACAACGTTCCTGAAGCTCATCTCTATGTCTGTCTTGTCACTGAGGGTACAAATTTCAGGCTCAGGAAGGCTAGTGTGTTTGCCGTGTCATCTGGTTCCTAGGTCATCCCTGAAACACCTACAGCCTTCACTTCAAATTCTCAGCCAGAGTCTGAGTCACTGCATTACTCCCGTCAGCCAACATTGCTACTGCCTTGCAGGCTTACGTCTGCCTTGGGAGAAAATGCCTGGGCTATAACTTTTTGTGTGTGGTTGCTGAACAACAACTTTCTACTGCCTCTTGGTTGACCTACTCTTTGTTAGAGGCCCATGGAAAAAAAAGAAAGGCTGCCAGACAAGTGTACCCATCATTTGACTCATTAAGGCAAGAGGTGAAAAGTCTCTGAATCCCAAGATTTTTGAGAGGGATTCAGAAAAAAAAAAAAAAGCACTCATTCAAAGAAATAAAATGTGACAGATATATGATGAGACTGACCCAGTACCCAGGGGCCCTTTGTTCATTCTTACCATGTCGCTGGGCACAACCAGTTACCGTTTTATTATAAAATAAAAAGCAAATGCATTTTGTCTGTCTCACTGAGCAAATGATTCTAGTTTAGCAGACTCAGCCAAGAGGCACTGCACTCAGAGCTTTCTCTAAGCACTCTTTAGAAAAGAAGTTACCAAGGTGAAACTGTAATGAAGAAAATAGGGCAAAACAAGTGACAATGGGCACACAGCAGAGGAAATTTATCATGAGGGCGGCACTCCTTTACTTTAACGTATTTGAAGTCTGTACTCTGGCCACCATTGAGTCAATGTGTGGGAAGAAAATGCACCTGTTTGGGGCTTGTGTTTTATCCTCTTCTTGAAGCAAGAAAGAATGGTTTCAGTGTGTGTGCTTTGTTTTACCACAGAGCTGTGGTTCTGGCAGAATGGACACTTTTTGTGAAGGGTTATGTATAACTCTTTATACTCCAGTAAACGAAGCAGAAGAAGCACTAAGTAGCAATAAATACAACAAAAGTGCTGACTCTGAAGTGCTGTATGGATTTTTCTTGCAAAAAAATCAAAATAAAAATAGTTCCTAAAATACATTTAAACCACAACTGTAATATTACTTCTAAACAGCTAAGGAAATGTTTACAAACAATAATGTTCAATCATTTCCAGCTCTGAACAATTTTCTACAACTCTTACAAATTTTACAGAACCTGTTTTCCTCTAAAGGGTCAGTGTTCTCAATTCTGCCTATTCTAGGAAATTGTTCTTTTTGAAACCAGTTCTTCACTTTTGTGCTGTATTTTTTGTTTTTCATCTTCTAAAACACATCAGTCAATCTTTTACTTATGAGAATAAGTGGCATTCAAGCTATGGTAGGTTGACCTCGGTAGCTAAAAATCCAATAGTTTAAAAAATTGAGCTCATTTTTCATGAGACACAGCCACGAAAAATGTGATCAAATGGAGTTGACATCCTGCAATTCTAACTTATTTTATTAGAGAAAAAAATAAGCACTGATTCTTTGTTGCCCTCATTTATTGCTTCCTTTTATATCTATGTGGACTTCATGAATCTACTATAGATATTTCAGTAGAAAATTATCTAAAAGGTCATTTAGAATTATTTTACTGGGGTTTTATATATATTTATATTATATTATGTTATATATTATATTTATATATTAAATTGTCCCATGTACTGTCACCACCTTTTTTGTTATCAGTACAACTATCTACTGGGTCTTTGAATTTCAGGAAATTATTAGCCAAATAAGTTTCCTTGTTCATAAATAGATAAAAGCAACTTTATAAACTTAAAATTGTTTGCATTATGATTAATCAAATGAGTTAAATTGATTTAACTCATCACTTTTACCTCTCTATTTAGCAGTCATGTAATGAAGCAGAAGAATTTAGAGTCCTCAAGCCCTAATTAATTACTAAGCAACTAGCAGGGCAAGTCAAAAAACTTATCTGGACCTTACTTTGCTAATCTCCTAAGGGTAATTTTAAATTAGAAACATTCTATTGACCCTAGGAGACCAGTATTCTAGGTTACTAACCCAATAATTTCATAAGCCACATTCACACTTACCAACATGGAAGTACAAGTCACTTCAAGCTACGGTTTAGTTCTAGTCTATTGTTGGCAAAGGAAGTGTAATCAAATCCTCCTTCAGCCCATTAAGCTGTGACCAATACTAATGTTTCTTGCTGAAATAGCATTACTAGTTTTCACCAAGATTCATTATCTCATTAGTGACCCAATTTCCAAAGTCAACAGCAAAGGAAATTTCTCTTAAGAAACCAGGGAAGCAAAATCTCTAAAACATTAAGTGTTTGCTACTACATTAGGAAAGTTCACAGTACCTAAAATAGCCACCACCTCATCATCTTGGATGACTTCCAAGGATCCTGACACCACAAAGCAGAGGGCATCCACACTTTCTCCAGCATGGTAAATGAGGTCCCCAGGAGCACAATGAATCGTCTGGAACTCTACTGCCAAGGCGCGCAGACACCCATCGCTGGCCAATCGAAAAGCAGGGTGCTCATTGAAGACCTTCCGGTTTAGATGAACACAGATATCAGCTCTCATGTCCTTGGGACAGATGGAGAGGACCTAAAGAAAATGAGAATAAGTAAGTGAGAAGAAAAGAGAGCTATTTCAGAAGAAATTCATCTAACAAATATTTATTGACTATGATGAAGTCTCCAATATACTGCACTAAAGGCAAAGTTAATGAGGTACAGTTCTGCTCTCGAGGATCTAACAATCCACTGAAATGGACTGACGAGTGTATGGGTTACAGCATTACACCACCATGTAGTAAAGCTTTCAGAGAAGCATGGCCCGCCCCATAAAAAGCCTGAGCATGGTCAGGAAGAGGCTCAGAAAAAAAAAAAAAAAAACATAACATCATCAGAGAGCCAACTAAAATTAATAATGATTTAAGTCTAGTCTCAGTTTAAAATTTCTTTTATAACTGAATTAAAATTCAGGATAATGAACTTTACCTCACATTGGAGGCGAATTCCTGTTAAGAAAGCAAAATCAACAAAAGCATTCTTGCAACTTGACATGCTGGCATTGAATGATGTAACTCCATTCTTCCCATATTTTCTTCACTTGGAAATGTTTTAATTTTATAAATTTGTTCATGTTCATGGAGTTAAAAGAATGTTAACCAGTCTCCTGCAGGACTCTGGCAATTGGAAATGCCAGTGCTGGCGAGGTAGGCATGTCATTTAATAATAAGTCCTTAACAATAATAAGTCCAATAAGTCCTTGCTTATTCTTGTCTTACTCTGAAAGACTGCTGAGGGCAATGGCTGAATTTGAGCTCTAGGCATCATTAGGAGAGAGAATAAATGACCAAACCTGCTTAGAGAACTAGGAGTAGAACACTTTTCTTGCCTGCAGCATTCAGACAGGAAAATTAAAGACCCAGATTAAAAGGGACATTATAACCACATTTAATCAGAGCATCAAGAAGCAAAATATGATTCTAGAAGTCAGTACCACCCACTTTAAAGATGCATGACCAAATTTATTAAGGATCCTCTTCAAATCCCTGCCCGCTTTGTAAATTAGGCCTAATACTCAGAAGCATTTTTCTTCAATAGAATTTCCATCTCTCAAGCTAAAGTCTATGTTGATCTGCTCCCCACCCATCCATTATGTAATACTAAATAATGTTTTAATACAAAAGTGTTTCCATTCCAGTATTAATTACATTTTGACCTTTAAAAAATTACTTAAGACTTTGACTAAGTCCTGAATATTCCTTTATTTGGGGTTCACTATCAATTAAAAGCTGGTGGCTTTCCTGTGTTAAAGATGAGCCCATGTAAAAACCATTAATCAACTTATAATCTTTATCCCTTCCCTTGACCTTTCCTAATACTGAATATTTTTTTTCTCATCACATAATCATCTCTGTGAGATATTTTTCACACTCTTTGAATTCCTATAATCAATAGTGATGAGCTCATCTATTGCTGAAAAACCTCATATTAATGAAAAGGAATGCCTAGCAGAGTTTTATAAGGAATTGGCACTTTCTTTACACATCAGTCATTTTAAATATAAATGTAATCCTTTACGATGCTAACCATTAGTAACTCATGACAATACTGGGTGTTCAAGAGTACTTATTGAGTTTCTATAGCTCACATTACCATATTAAATTCCTAAATTAGAAGAGTAAAATGAATATTGCATTGTCTTTGCTTTGGGGTGCTACTTTTGAACTAGGAGGTAGGCTTACAGAGACAATTATATAGTAATAACAGGTCTATGACAGGATATGGCCAGAGTCACACAGGTCCATGTACATCATAGAAGTCATTCCTTATGACTTGATATAGCAGAAAAGATCAGGCTCAAGAGAACACAGGTCTGGGTGCAAATCTGTCACTACCTCTGTAACTTAAGGCAAGTCATTTAATCTCTCTGAACCTTATCTGCAAATAAGATGGCAGTGTTTATTTCATAGGCTTACTGCAAGAATTAAATGAAAGCACTTAACTCTAGCCTAGTTTAACCTTGCACATGGCAAGAGTTAAAGAAATGCAAGCTTTTATTGTCCCTACTGAATGTGAATATTCCTCCAAAGTTTATTGTTGCTTTAGCTCTCTACAAAAACCGTTCGTTTTCTTTTGTTTCATTTTCCACTCCACTCTGAATTGTGTAACTTGACTGTTTAATGAAGATCCAGGTAGAATTAAGAAAGTATTTCAGCAGGGACCTGAAGATATGTCAAGAAGTAGTTAACATACATATTTTTCTCAAGTTGAAAATGAAATAATCCTGAAATGTTAAAAAAGTAAAAATAAGTTTAAAATATGTGCATGTATACATAAACATTACACTGCATAGCTTAATGGGAAAATGGATTATTCTATTTCTATTTCATTTACTGAATAGAATTCTCATTGTGCTAGAACAATTTTGGTAATAGTCATTTTATGTCCTTTTAATTATTTCTTTTAGGATTCATGCTGAAAATGAAATCTTGCCATGTTAGCAATATTGTTTAGCGTCATATCAAAAGATGGTTTTTATTACATTTTAAGTATATCTTTCCTTTTTGTTTCACTTCACTAATGACATATTTATTATTTTGATTGATGGTCTAAGTCCAGATGTCAAAAAGTGACAAATTAAAACTAAGTGTTAAAACACACCGAAGTAACATCAGTGGCAAGTTTCTTCCCCATTCTTGACAGACATATCCCTAACATGTTGTGTCATTGAAATACATGATTTTTTTTTTTTTGTAAAGTCATATCAGTTGCATTAGGCAAGACAAAATTTAGTTTTAAGTGATAAAAATAATTATTTGAGAGTGACATCTGTTCCATTGGTCCCAATGTCAATGAAGTGCTCTGCCGTGAAGATCACACCCAGTCTCTTATGGATTGGCTTCCTGATGGGTATCTCATAGCTATAAACTAATAAACTAACATTTCAGGTTACAGTAACTTTTATTTGTCTCGAAAGTTGATTATCCCTTCTTCACATCAGGATGGATATAAATTAAAATACATTTGTTTAAGACAGGCAATGAGGTTTTTCTTTTGGAAGAGCTATGGCTTTACATAAAGAATCATTTTTAGAATTCTGCAGATAAACCCTGAAAAAATGCCATGATTTTAAATGTAAAAAAAATTGAAATTATGTGTGATATCAGTTTAATTAAACCCAAGATCAAGAGTTATCTTACAGATATCCCTCAGACTCCAAAGGTCTAGGCTAAATACTGCAACTAGAGAACTCTTAGTGAAACGCACTTATGATCATGTTATCTCCTTTAAAATACACAAGGGCTTTCTTCCCTAGGCCCTCTCTATAAAGCAGACAGATACAAGCAGTTATGCTGGTCAAAGTTCTGTGGGAAAGCAGACTCAGGCAGGGCTCCACGGTGCACATTCAGTCATTGAGTTAACTCATAGCTACCAAGCACTGGTTATGTACTAATTACAAGTCTGCTACTAAGCAGACATCCAGATTCATGAGTGAAAACTCATGATGCCTACCCTCCTGGAGTTTGCGTTCAGTTTGAAAGTCATTGTCCCTAGATCAACATCCCATTTTACAGATAAGACATTCTATAAAGGCTGTGTGATTCAAGGTCTCTCAATAAATTACTAGCTAAACCCAAACTCTAGCTCCTGTCATGCTTCTGAATGAAATTCAGTGAGGAATCTAACACCCAATACTTTCTGATGTTTTCTAGTTTTTTTAATTATGAAGATATAAATGCTGGTTCCTGAAAATCCTTTAGTCTAATCAAAACATAATTCATTAATTAGGAAACCGTTAATGGCCCTAAACCACCACAAAACAAGCTAGATTCCTTGCAAATTTGTTTCAATTTCTAAATTAGTTCAAGCTGTGATAAAGGCAATGCACATTTGAGTGTATTGGTAAAGGCATAAAGAGTCATTGCCAAATTATTTATCCCATTACTACTTGCCAAAGGGAAGTCATCTTATTTGAAATGTTAAGTTTTAGTACACATATGAAGAGAACCTGAGTTAGATATTAGCATAGAATGAACATTTGATATATGTAATTCTCCTTATGACCTTTAACCCATCACTTTCACCCATTATGGTATTAGTAACGCTACAAAGCTTGGAAGAGTGAGCCTATACACTTTAATTAGCACAAAAACTAAGATCCTCTAATGAAATGGTTAACTAGATAGTCAAAAGAAGAATATATCCTCTTACTCAGCTTAGATCATATTTAACAATGTATTTTAATGATCATTGCCTGAAATGTTGGAAATAAAAATCCTTAAGGAAGAAAAATTTTGTCTGTTATTTACACATTTATATACTCATAAAACTTAAACCTCTAGAGCTTTAATTTGTGCTATCACTCACTATCACATAATCATCACTTATACCGTAAAATACTGATTTAAAAACATGTCACTATCAAACATCCCATCATATAATTATAGCACAATTAATTACATAATTGACACTGAGATTTTCAGTTTTCCCTTTCACAAATCAAGATACAAAAAAAAAAAAGCCTGTACATATATCAGATTGTCTAAGAATAGATATTTTTGTATCAAGATTGATGGAAAAATAGGAAAACATTTTGAAGGCTCTTGTCAAATTACTTCCTAGCAAAGGTATAGAAAATTAGACTCTGACCAGTAGTGGATGAGAATACAGGTTTGTTTTTAATAACCGCCCTTTGAAATCTTCCAATTACATTTGAAAGAGAAAAGGCAATTTCATCTGAAACAAAAGTAGTACAGTGTACTAAGACAGACTCCTGGTGCAGTTTGTTGCCAACCATTACTCCTTATTTAATAACCACAAGCTGGTCACTTTTCATCAATCGATAACAAATGTTTGAAAATGGGGATAATGAGGATAATTCACTTGAAGTGCCTGAAGTAGTGAATTAAAACAAGGATCACTCCTGAGGTCTCTTACTGCTCTAAAATATTTTATTGATTATCTATAAAATCCTCCTATCAAGCATAATATATAGATTCAGCTTTTTTTTTTTCACTAATAGTTGATGAAATGATCCTCTAGGTTTTTCTTTATTCTATGACAAAGGAACTAATACCTTAATAACATTTTGATAGGTAGTGAAAACAACCACATTCTTCAAAATGCCTGCTTCCCATGATGCAATTAAGTTATGCACAGCTAATTAATCTCTCCTCATCAATCCAATTGAATTGGTATTAGTTAGTGAAGATCAATGGAAAGAGTCAGGCAAATGACATCTGCACATGAAACATTTTTACAATCCTTCCTGGTAATGAGGAGCTCAAAAACTGCTCAAAAACTGCCAATAAATGAAGTGGGTTCTCTACAGAAATCCATTTCTCGTTCATTTTATGGCAAGAAAAGAAAGCCTACATTTTAAATTATTTTCAAAAAATATAGCCAAACCAAAGAAGAGCATCTATCTGGATGTCAGTCTGCCAATTTCTGGGGTTATCAAACTCCAAAGAATTAGCTCAGAGACAATGTAATGAAGTAAAACAAAACCAAGGAAACTTCCATTATCTAAAAGTAAAAAGTCATAGCAACAAAAAACTGCTATTACGAATGAAATATATCTAAGACAAACTTCACAGGTTTCGCTTTAGAGATAAATTTCCTATAAAAGACTCAATGAGACTGAAAGCTTTTGTTTTAAAAGGCATGGTGTATGCGTGCATGTGTGTGGATCTTAAGTTTTTCATGATCTTGGTTTTTCAGTAGTTAGTGGAAAAATAACAATCATTACCACTTTTTATTTGCTTAAAGTGACAGCTGTTTTTGGCAACTAACTTTCCAAAACTATGTCTCTTATGAAATTTAGAGTTTCCATTGTCCTCTATTCTTAATCTCATTTCTGTATTAGGCTAAATAAAAATATGTTTCTAAACATGAAATATTTTCTAGAATAAGAAAAATATTGTTAAATATATATGATTTAAGACCCAGGAGAGTGAAAATGATATTGGAAATAATCTGGCCATGATCTTTCAAGAAATTAAATAAATTGTTAAGACATAATTTTGCTTCAATAAATACTGTTTTTAATATTTATACTATTGTTTCTTTCATTTAAATTACTTTATTTTCTTCAGGATAATCACTTCAGTCAATGTGATACCTTATCCACTACCAGAGTTCTACTTCCCATTACTTCTATATTTCTATCCATATCTATATCCATAATAACAAATAAAAGTTAATTTGTCTCAAAAAGTTTGGGAAATTATTAAGTGGAAAAATTAAATGAGATAAAAAGAAAATCCAATATTTTAACAACTGTGATCACATTGAAACTTTTTTACAGCTCTAACACTCATACAGAGTAAAGATATGGTATATGTATATGTGTATATGTATAGAAAGATATAACCAGTGAGCATATGTGTAAGATGATTATATAAAATCAGAAACTTTTCAAAAAGCACCCAGCTCTCCAATTCTCATTCCAAAAATCTGACATTTATCAGACTAGACTCTGATTAATAAATTCATATTGAGTAAAGCCTGTAATTGTATCACTTATAGTCAAGATATGATAGCAATATTAGGTTGACCTTTCTAGTAAATTAAACACATCACTATTAGTAAAGTGTCTCTGAAATTTAGTTTTCTGGGACCAATGTAATAAACAAAAGGGAGGAGTTAAATTTGATGATTTATGTGTATAAGTATACTTCCTAGAGTTTCCATGGCAGTATAATTAAACTTTAAGAAGCAACACAGAATATAATAAGTATTATAAAAAAACAACGTGCAATAAATACATTAAAAGTTATGAAAAGGAAAAGCCTTAAAGTGAAATTGAAATAAGGTATTTGTTTTATATATATATATATCCATATGTCCTACAAAGTAGTCAAATTCAAAATATTTATGGAAAACTATAAATCAATAGGAAAAAAAACCCTAATTTATAAAAACAAAAGCTCAAGAGTTGAAAGAGATTATCTAAATGGTCAATATGATTTTAGAAGGTGCTCAAAACCATTAAGTAGAGAATACAAGGTAAAATAACAGTTATTACCACTAATACACAACATCAAGGTCTAAATGTAAAAAATCTAAATCTTATATACCAAGTTTTGGAGAGTATGCAAAACAATTGGAAACTCATGTATTCTCGTAGGAATTTCAAAGAGTACAATTACCTTTCAAACTCTCTGGTAACTTCTAACAAAATTAAACTACTACCAATACTATAACCCATCAATTCCATTCCTGTGAATGTGTGTGTGTATGGATACAAGTATGTGTGCATACACACACACACATATCCATACAACATAATGATAGTTATAAAAAGAAATGAAGTCCTGATACATGATACAACAGTGATGAATCTCCAAAATGCTAAGTGAAAGAAGTCAGTCATAAAAGACCACATACTGTATGATTCCATTTACATCCAGAATAAACGCATCCATAGAGATGAAAATAGTCATTGCCTAAGGATCCAGGGATGATAATAGAAAGTAACTGCTAATGTGATAGAGCTGCTATTTAGGGTGATGAAAATGTTCTGGATATTTATGGTTGCACGTTATTGTGAACATACTTAAAACCATTACATTGGTACATTTACAATGGTCAATTTTATAAAAGTGAGTTACATCTTAATTTTCAAAACAGTGGTTGCAATGGGAGGAGAGAGTAATTGGACAAAGCAGAGTGGGTAGGGCTTTCTGGGGTGATAAAAATGTCTCATTTTTCATCTTAATCCAGGTAACAGTTATGTAGTATAAATATATGAAATAATTACTGATCTGTATGTCTGTGATTTTATATATTATGCTTGTGGGGGTGTACCTTTATAATATGAAACCCTGCATGCAAAATCACCACCACCATCATTCTCCACTCCTAAAATAATTAGCATAAGGCAAATTCCGTAGAAATAAAGTTGCACCATCCATGAAATTGGTCATCACAAGAGTCACAACTATCTACTTTCATTCAATACAGCACTGATATAAAGCATCTATTACGTAACACATAGAAGAGGTAACATCTAAATAGTTTTAAAGTTTCTGCATGTAGGTTGCTTTCCTATTTCACCATGAAGACAAGATAGAAGTTTTAGTCATAGTTACAAGGAAAGGCTAACATGTTGAAACAGGATGCCATCTTTAGGGGAAATGATCAGCTGCAGTTTAAGGGACAGTATAAATAAGGAATATTTCAGGGAAAATGAGCTGGTCCTACACAGGCCCAGGAGAAGCAAGAACTTGGCCATTTTACAATTAATCAACTTTATGATGGTGAAATCTCTTTTCTCACTTCATGTGGAGGTGGATTTTCTTAAATGACTGGTATATCACAGTAAATCTCTATTACTGGAAGTGATATCAACTATTTTAATTAACTTTGTATCCATTTTGAGAAGACCTTAGAACAATGAACACTGCAAGTTATTTAAGGATTTACTTAACATATACTCTGTCATGGTAATTAATATGTTACAATGTGCTTAAGACCAAAAATAGGTAAACTTTTCTTATTTACAGGAGCCCATTTAGTAGCAAAGGGGAAATAATTTTTAAGAAATGCCTTTAAAACTCACTACTAATCTATAATATCCTGTAATAAATTATTGTCTTGATATAACATTATTAAAAGGGAATTAGGTAAGATGTATCTTTATTAGAATTTTGGTTTATGTATCATTTATACTGAGATATTGAATTTTGGTTTATATATCATTTATACTGAGATATTGACTGTGTCAGGGGAGGTGGCTCTGACAATAAGGCAAAACAAAATATCCTTGTAATTATATCTTGACTGTGGTCCTGTTTACATAAATCTACACTATGACAGAGTTGTTGGTATAGAACAAAACATACACAGAAAGACAGACAGACAGACAGAGACAGAGACAGAGACAGAGACAGAGAGAGAGAAAGAGAAGTACATGCAAAATTGGTGAAATTTTAGTAAGTCTGATTATTAGTATGAATATTAATATCCAGGTAATGAGGGAAATTGGGCAAAGACGTGTCTGTGTTATTTTTATAACTGCCTGTTCAATTATCTCAAAATAAAGTTGACTTTTTTATGTTAAAAGTTTGGCAGGAGAAAAATCTTAAGAGCGTTACAAATAGCCCTTAAACAACCAGAGTCCCCGAAACATCAGTTAGTAGAAGGGCACTGCTTTCAGTGCCCTTCAGACTTTTATTAACTGTTACTTTACAGAAAACCAGAAACCTTCAAGAAAGTCCCTCAGTAGGAGAACTATCTGCATGCCCTGGATTTGCATCAGCTAGCTTGCCAGGAATTTTAATTCAATCTCACCAGGGACAACTGTATTTTGTCCCTCTGCTTCATGGTAAGCCAAACGCCAAACCTCTGACCTGAGGCAGTAACATCTGGTGCAAAGCCAAGGGCCTTAGCCAAAAAAATTTTCTCTGGGAAATCAACTTGCAACCTTGCAATTTATTGCACGGGTCTCTATAAAATATTCCAGTTTCATCTTCTGACATGCCCAGAATACTTTAAAACTGTATTTAAAATTTCACCTAAATTGTTTGGCCCCTTGGCGATGGATGTTCTGTAACTGAACAGAATACTTATGTTATTATTTTCCCTTTATTGAATACTTTATATTAGGCTATTAGGCTTTCAAATTTTATTTAATCTAACAAACTGAGGAAGCAGTAGGAAAAAGACAAAAGGAGATAATACTTTTCCAACCTAAGTTCACGAAAGTTTCAACGCATTCTAAAGCAGCTCTACAGTGGTGTATGTCAGTTCCTCGCTGATTCGTTGGTTGCCTATGTATACCAGAAAAATGATACATCTTTTGGATATTGATCCAAAAGTACAGTTACGGTCTTTAAAATCTTCTAGTCTGCTCACTGATATTTAGAAACAACAAGCATAGATTGTACTATTTTCTTAATGAGATGTGAGCACCATTCTGGGAAAGCCCGCAGATCTGTGACTTAAAAGACATCTTCCCTGGAATGGTTAGCAGGCTGATGGCTATGGAAAATCTGAATACCTGATATTTCAGTGGAGTAGCAAAACAAATTTACTCCTGCTAAGATTCAACATAGCTCAGCAGGGATCTCAATAGTGCTTTCTGCGATTCTGTTGTTTCAGACTTTGAAAGAAATAGATCATACCAACAATTTAAGCTTTACAGAACTGTGCATTGCTGGTATCATTTCCATTTGACGAAGGTTAGTAACAAATCATGGCCTGGGTAACATTTATGCCTTCTTGTTCTTTCTATATAACACAGCATTGCTTCTGGACAGAGACAATAAACAGAATGTCAAATGGTAACAGCTGGAGGTATATTCAAATACAGAACCTAGGTCTAATTCAGAATACTATCCACAGGGTGCTCAAAATTCCATGTGGCCCTTGGAAAGATCCTCAGATTTCAGACCATGGTCCTTTTTGTGGAGTGCAATCTACCTGACAACTTTTGATTTGTAACAACATTATCTCCTCACTCTGACTTCACTAATATTTTATATTCTTCCTGCTTCTCAAAGCTGACCCTTGCTTGACCTTATCCCACTCACCTATACCGCTAAATGTAACCATTTTGGGAATTTATGTAACTACTTTTCAAAAGTGTATCCACTCTAGAGTGACTGAATCAGAAAGCTCAGACATTTCCCTCTACCAAGGTACAGCTTATCATGCAGCAGTTTATCAGAACATTGAGTCCAGTGGGGTAGATAATGTACTCTGGAATTAAATGTCTCAACACCCACCAGTTAATTTGTTACATAGTGTCAGTCTGAGTTCATTAACTGTATTAAGTCCTCTCCCACCACTTTCTATCAGTTTAATACCCCCTTCTTCATTTTTAAATGTCTAACAAAGATCCTATTGTTCATCACTGTAAACACTTGATATTTTTTCTCCATCAGAATATCTAAGAAACCTAACCCTGATATTTCCCTCTTTGGCTAGATACTATCACACAATTCGACTGATTGCTTTCACTTTAAAATAATGAATATAAACTAAAACTCATCAATACTTTAGCAAGTCTACTACAATTCTCTAACATTTAACATTACCACTTGTAGAATATACCTTGGAGTTGACGCTAACAGATCCATTGTCCATAGTATGCAATGAATCAAGTATGTAGTGGTGGGGTGGGGGTTGGCGGGTGGTTGCTTCAGGAATGTTTTCCTGAATTATGTCCCAACATCAGTTCTATATTTTTTGCTTAATTTCAATTTTGATAGGCACCAATTAATTATATGTACAAAGGTCTTTATGCTTGTTTTCTCTCTTACCTACTTGCACCCTTTCGACTTTATTTCTTATTGTTTCATTATTTTTTGCTATTTTCCCTTTCATCCTCTATACATCTTCTTATATTTATTATTATAAAATAGAAGATAGACTGTGAGCCCCTTGTATGTAGTCTCCATTTACAAGATTATTTTATCTTTTTTCTTTCATTTATTTTCTGACTTTGATCAGATCCCTTTATTTCTTTTTATTGCTGTTTTGAATTTCTGACTCGTGAAGTTCCTTCCTATCTTAAATTACTTGCTCCACTCTATTAACTTGGGTATAAGAGAAATTTTCTTTTCTATCCCGACTCTTTGTGGGGACATAATTTCATGTTAAAAAGTTTTATTTTCTGATCTTCAGATGAATTCTCTTTTTATCGGCTTATGATTATTTGTCTTAACCAGTAATAATAGATGATTCTAAGTAAGGGGAGGGCATGGGGGGGAGAAAGTTTCTTATTTCTTACCAAATTCCTTTGTTCAAAGGTACGCTCTTGTTACTAGAGTGCAGTTTCTTCAGTGTACAATTTGGATTTGACTTGTTACATCTTATTCTAATTCCCGTTGCATTCAGACACTTCCTCTCAAGACTTTGCCACAAATCTTTTAAGAGAAATATTGGTCTTCTCATCGCTTTCCTTTTCCCCAGAAGTGTGACCCTCTCCAAACTATTTACTCTCATCCTAAAATAGTCTCCAAGCTGTGACTCCACAGTAGCATGTGTTGTTTTCCACAGCTCTCAGCCTTGTCCTCATAGTTTTAATGTTGGATTCTTAGTTACTGACAGAGAACCCTAGTCACTGCAGTCTTACTTTCCGCCATGACTAAGACTGTATCTTTCTTTGTTCTGTGTGATTGTCTCTTGATTCTAGAACCCATATTAGCTTGGACATGTACTTTCCAAGTTCAGTTTAGTATAAAAATTTGCAGTATTCTCTGTCTCTTACCTAAATTGTAGCCATACTTGAAGAATGACTTTACATGTTCTCCTTGTTATTCTGTAGTTTGGGGGGAGAATGTTGTGAACAAATTTTGGTTGCCATGGTTATGTTATGGCAATCTAGAAGTCAGAATGTGGCTTTTAATTTGTATTTCCCTTATTACTGCTATTCATACATTCATATTCAGTGTTTGCTGACCTTTCATATTTCCTCTTTTGAGAAGTGCCTATTAGTATCGGTTGCCTCTCTTCATGTTTTCTTTTTTGTTTTAATTGTGTATAACTGACATGGAAGATTCTAAAAGTTTCAAGTATGTGACATAATGATTCAATATTTGTCTCTAATGCAAAATGATCATGGCACTAAGTCTGTCACTACACATATTTACAATCTTTCCTTATGAGAATTTTCAAGATTTACACTTATCAACTTTCACATAAGCAAGACAATATTTTTAACAGAAGCTACCATACCATACATTATATTCTCATGACTTCTTTTCTATATAATTAAGAATTAGTATCTTTTGATAATCTTTACCCCTTTCTCCTACCTGCCATCCTCTGCCTCTGGCAACAGCAGGTATCTAGATGATTCATGTTGTATAATTTAAGCTTTATAATCACTGAATAATAACAATCCTCCATTTGCCTTTTTCCTACTTACATATCCCACTGGATACATAAACTACCATTCTACTCTCTATTTCTAAAAGTTTGACTATTTTTGATATTTACATTAATAGATTCACGCAATATTTACCTTTCTGTTCCTGACTTATCTCATCCAGCATAATGCCTTCCACGTTCGTCTATATCATCGCATATGGCAGTATTTTCTTCTTTTAATGGTGGAATACTCTTCCATTGTGTGTACATAACTTTTCTTTATTTATCTTTCAAAGGGGCTTTATATTGTTTCCACATCTTGGATATTCTGAGTAATGCTGCACTGAACATGGAATTGCAATATCTCTTTGAGATTCTGATTTCAACTATTTTGTATAAATAACCAGAAGTAGGATTTCTGGAGTGTATGGTAGTTCTAGTTTTAATTTTTTGAAATAATCTCCATACTGTTTTCCAAGTGGTTTCATCATATTACATTCCCAAGAGTAGTATGCAATGGTTCCAATTTCTCCACATCTTTTATAACATTTTTCATCTTTTGTTTTTTGTAATAGTAATCTTAACAAATACATATCTCACTGGATTATTTTTAAATGTTTAATTGTTCAAATAATATAAGAAAGCTTTCATTATAAAAATTCAAATATATAAAATCATAGAAAGAAAAATGAAAGTCCCCTCAACAATCTATTCCCTACCCAAAAGCAAATCCCATTATTCTTCTCATTAATAGTTTACTATATGCAATTCCGAACATTTTTTATAATTGCTTACAAATATTTATATATACAAATATACTTAGACACTTATGCATTTAAATATTTTAAATGAGTCATGTTTATATAGAGATCTTTGATCTGTTTTTTTACTTAACAGAATGTTTCAGAGATTCTAGCTAAATAGTTTAGCAGTCCTATAGCTCTACCTAACTCTTGTAAACTGCAGCAGTGTTCTACTTTGTAGATGTGACATTGCTTTAATTTAAAGAATTCTTTAAAATAGCTTTTATTATCTTATTCTAGCTACATTCTTTATTTAGCATTCCTGTTCTGTTAAGAAAGAAAGCAGTATTTGGTCATTAGTGCTGATTTAAGGACAATTTGCTTGATAACATTTTTTTTAAATCATGCTTTTGTTGAATTTCATTTTTACCATATTCACGAAATATAATATCAACATAACTTTCTTCAAGGAACATAAATAAAATGCAAGACACAATGAAGGGTTCAGAAAATCTCAGATAAAATAACTCAAATTATGTTGAGTTTTATCATGCCGTAAACTAGCCAGTTTCAGAAAGACCTTCTATCTTCCCATCTGAGATACTGAATTTATATAATATCTATGATTACTCATGAGATAACTATTTTTTTCTCACATTCATGACCATCAATTCCCACAGTCTATGAGCAAGGTAAGGAGGACTCAGGCAACATACTAGCACATAGAAGAGAAAATTTAAGAATCTGTATTGATTCTCTTCTGATTTTGTAATGCTATTAGTTCTATAGTGCCAGTTAACTGGAATTCTGTTGCTTGAAAAACTTAACTTCTAAAATATGTTAATTTTATGGTTCTAGCTTCCAGATCTATGAGGTTAAAATCATCTTTAGTGCTAGACTTTAAAAAGTGGATCCAGGTGATTAAATGGTGACATCGAATTAAAGCTATAGATATTTCCAGCAACATAGAATAATTCAATGACCCAAATTCAGATGTAAATTCAAACTAACAATAGACAGACATCCAATTTAAACTGTTTTAAGTGGTGTGGCTTCGGATACCTGTGAGAAACAGGCAGCATTGTGAATAACTATGAAAGAATTTGGGAATCTTCATATTTGAAACTTTGTTATGCAAGGAGACTAGTAAGTCAGATACCACCACCACATTGAGTGCAATGTTTTTATGAAGAATATTAATTTGGAGTTATTCTCATACATACAGGGCTTTGATGAGCCCTCTGAGGATGACTAATATTATTCTCACTGATTGTGATTTGTATTTCTCTGGTGATTTCATATACCTATTGGTCATTTGTATGTCATTTATGGATAAATGTCTATTCAAGTTCTTGGTTCATTTTTTTTTAATGGATTTTTATACTGAATTATATGAGTCCCTTATATTTTATTAAACCTTATCAAATAAAGGGTCTAAATATTTTCTCCCATTACCAGGCTACTTTTTTACTCTGTTAAATATTTCTCTGCTGTACATAGGACTTTAAGTTTGATGTAGGTCCACTTGTCTATTTTCTACTTTGGTTGCCTATGCTTTTTCTGTCATACCAAAAAGTCACTGTAAAGACCAATATCATAAAGACTACCCCTAAGTTTTCTTCTAGAAATTTTATAAACTCCTGTCTTATATTTTAGTCTTTAATCCATATTGAGTTGACTATGTATGAGCTTATTTCTGGACTCAGTGTTGTATTCCATGTATATATTTGGCTTTATGTCAGAACCATACCGTTTTAATTACTACAGATTGGTAGTATAGTTTGTAATCAGAAAGTATGATGCCTCCAGTTCTGTTCTGTCTCAAGATAGTTTTTAGCTATTTTGGGACCTTTGTGGTTCTATATGAACTTTAGGACTTGTTTTCTTTTTCAGTAAAAAATCATACTACTTTTAATATTTAACTCTTTAGAGCCCAGAATTGATTAATATGGAGTAGAAACAACAAATTGAATATTTTTCCCATATGGGTAATCATTAAACCCACTACAATTAACTAGTTTCACCTTCTCCACAGATCCACATTTGCCAATCTCTGTCATATATGAATCCTCCAAATGTTTGGGAATATTTTTAGACTCATTGTCTTGTGCCATTACCATATGCCACTTTGACTGTTTTATGCCAAAATCATACTACCTTAATTACTACACACTATTCCTCCTCACTAAATGTTGAATCTGTCTGAACTCTAATAAATTTGGTTTTTATCAAGTCCAAGAAGCTCCATGTGACAAAATCCAGTGAAATTTTTCACATTTTATTTTAATCATGTTTTAGGAGACCTCAAAGCAGTTGTTAATTTTCTTTCTTGGCTTCCATAAAATGATTTTTGCTTTCCACCTGATATTACCAGCCGCTGGTGAGGGTCCTTGCTGGTCATTTCTCATCTGTTTAACAGCTAACCATAAGACTAGCTTTGAGATAGTAAGCTTCAGCTAATGTGCTTTTCTCTTTCCTAGCTGTAATATCATTTTGAATGACCACAGTTAGGTGTTTGTGGCCTTTTATACATGGTTTCCAAATTTATATGCCCCAGAATCCCAGAATCATACCTATTGAAAGGTAAGTATTTACCAAGCATCTATCATGTACCATTTTATACTTAATAGTTGAAAATCTAAAATTAAAAAATAATATGTCATGATATCTGACAATGCATGAAAGTCAAATTAATGTGATGAGGTTTTAACAAGGTACAGAGAGGTTCATTTACTTACACGCGGTCTATGAGTTTTTCCATGTTACAATGACTAAATTGAGTTGTTGAGACAAAGATCATATGGTCCACACACTGAAAACTATCAACTATCTAATCCTTTATACAAAAAGTCTATTGACCCTTGATTTTAACCAATATGATGCACTGCTTGCAAATAAAAAGTGTCACATAACAAAATCTTTTTTGTATCAATGCCATCAGAAATTATATAATATTTTAGACATATGTACTCGTTTTTTTAATAGACAAATGCTTTTCCCTTTTTAATCTGGCAGTCAAGAAAATCAACAACTCAATATGACAAGTTCAGTAATAATGATGCACCAGTGACAGGATACATCTATTGCACATTAACCTTTACTTTTATGTGTAAAGGTATATATGAGTCTGTTATACTCTGGTTTTATATTGATTTGAATAGAAGTTTATCATTTTATGTGAAAGTCAATAGAAATAGGAACAAACAGTAGGATAAGTTATGTTTGGTAAAGAAAACTATTTTAAGAGCTTATCTCAAAATTTTAATGACCATACTACTGCCTTTCTCTGTTATGGGGTTTGGAATTATGAGATTGAACAAATGTACATCTGAAGTCAAAAGGAAGTATAGTGCTCATTTGTAATGAAAATATTGTCCTAATTTATGTAATATATAATATTCTTACATATAGTTTAAGGAAAATATGTAACATGATCTGAAAGACCTTTGTCAAGATCCTTCATAAATAATTATGCAGCAAACTACAAGTCTCAGTCAACAGGGAAACTTCCTTCTGTGAGATAACTCATTCTTTTGACACAAACATTTTTATGCACAGCTGCCAATAAGGAAAGGATAAAGTGATAATCTCAGATCACATGCTTTATTAGTTAGAAAACAGATCATTTTTCCAGAAAGAAAAAGAGAAGTACAGGATGGTTTCACTTACATGTGGAATATAAAGAAAAAAAACAAAAGAACAGACAAATCTTAAATAAAACTCACAGGATTTGTGACTGTAGGCATGCCCCGGGGAGTGAGAAAATAAGGTCAGAGAGGAGTTAGCAAGGTGGAGACAAAGGGCGCTAGAAATCTGGTGGTACGTGTGGCGTGGAAATGCACACAGAATGAGGTGTGAATTCAAGATCCTAAAAAGCATATAGCAATGTAAACAAGGCAATAATAAAAATGTTTTAAAAAAAAGTAAAGGTCATAACATCAAGATATGAATTTTTCTATCAGTTCTTTTTAATCTCCTATACTTTAAAAATAAAATGTCAATAAAAATAGACTGCTGGGTTTTATGTTTATTGGCTTGTTTTGTTTAGTTCTTGAATCTTTTCTTTTGTCTGATTTTTTTGAGTCTTTTCCAATAGCCCATAAAAAACTAAATAAACAAAACTATTCCTCTTTGGGTTTGAGAGAGATTTCATTACAAGAACTTTCCTAAACCCAACTAACAATACATTTAATATCAACAATATTTGCTCTGGTATTTCACAAAATTTAGATTACATAATCAGATCTTTTAGTTGTATATATGTGTCCAACATAAGCAACAAAATTTTATGACAGGACCACTATTAACATATTCATTTGGTACTTTCTTATAAGATACTGTACAGTTATTCAGTTAAGGATCATCCTATGGCTTTCTGAAATCTGTTCATCAATGAACTAAATTCTTAAGAAAACTAGGTTCTTTAGGAAATTTAAGAACATAAAATTCATACACACTTTTTAAATGTTCCATCCTAAGCCCCAGTACAATTAGAAGCAACTTTCCCTAACCCCAGTATCAGTAAGAATATAACATCTTTTTTTCAGTATTGGAAAACCATAATACTAATCTAATATTCATCCAAAGTTAGGTAGCATAAATTATGAAAATTCCATGCTTCATTGCTTCAGGTTGTAATTACACTAATTGATTTTAGTAAAATTATATACCTCTTATTGACTAACAAAAATGGAAACAAGAATTGTCACAATCATGCTGCTATTTGGCCCTAGAATACTTAGAAAGTAGTCATCAGAGATCATATAATTGTGACATGTTCATGAGGACTCAGAGATTTTGATGTATCACAGACACTGTATATTTAATAACGGTACTTTTACTCCTCATTCTCAATTCAGGGGAGCACCATCCTTCTCTAATGTGAGAAGAAAATCAAAGTAAAATAGAAGAAGCTCTTTTTTTACCTTGAATGCTAATACTTCACAATCACTTAAAACTGAATTAGGAAATTGGGGAATACTGTTCATGTAATTTTTTCTGTTTCACTTACTGAACTCTAAGTTAAATGAGTCAAAGACCCCACAGCTTCATCTCCACTTCTGATCTAGTATCTGGAACACATTGTGTGTGGAATGAGTGACAAAGGGCAGAGAACCTGGAACCTGGAGTCAGAACCTATTAATCAGAATCAAACTTTGACTGTGTCATTATATTTAATAAATGGGTGTTCTGTTGCCCTCTGATTCTTAGTTTAAATTTTCCCAGGTACACTACTGTGGTAACCATCAAACAGAATCAAGGACCCTGACACATCAGGTGCTAAGCCGTCCACATACAATCCAAGGACTGAGTTTGCTCTCCAGGGCCACGGGGAACAACTAAAATGAATAACTAAATAAAGTGCTCTTCCTCTTTTCTCTTCTTGCCTGCTTGCTTCCTATCTGCCTTCACTACTGCCTGTCTTCATCCTCTTAAAAGAAAAAAACAAAACAAAAAACTGTATCTCTATGTCTGTATCAGAAGGTCAAAGAAAGCAGGAATTGATTTGATCCATCAAGCTAAACTTCAAGTCTTGTGAAGCTGGACTGTCTGATTCACCATTGTCTGGAGACCAGACTGGAACAATGCCTTGACTGTAAGTGAGGTTTAATCAACATTTATTATTGAATACTGGAACAGGAAACAGATCTTTACAGCAAATACTAACCTATGCATCAATACCTATCTAAATATTTATGAATCCCTGACTAAACTTCCTGTCAAATCTCAGCTCTCAGTAGAGGGAATTCCAGGTCCTTTTAAAAAAGACTTTCCATTTTTCCTCTAGGAATACAATATTTTACAAAGCTAGTAAGTCATTGTTAAATCAAAACTTGTACAAAGGAAAATTCAAATAATAATGAAGTGTTACCATTAACAGTAAGGAATATTTTGGGTTTGGGCTTTGGTTTGGGCTTTCTTATCATTTGGAAGACTGATTCTCAACTGTTCTGAGAATGATTGCAAAAACGAACTGCTTCTAATCATGGACTGGGTTTTATTGAAGTAGATGGAGCATTAAGAACATACTAAAATTACGTGACTACTAATTTCACTACTTTACATGGCACTCTGAGAATAGCTCTCACTAAACAGGGAAAAGTCCTTTGAAAACACTAGCATTTAAAACTGTTTCATCAGACAAGAGAGAACTTAGTTGAAACAACTGGGTTTAATGGGGTAACTGGACTCTTTTTCTTCTCACAGTGCCTGGATTCCCCTAGGAAATACACTTGCCATTACCTTCTCATTCATTGTCCAGACAAATTTTAATACGAGGTTTGTAATATTAAACTATTTAGACTGTATTCTGATTTTTCCTAGGCACTAAAGGAAACTATTAATATTTCTCACAAAGTCTTCTTAAATATACATTTAACATTTGATTTTAGAAATGGAAAGATAATTTAACAATATTTATTCTAAAATTGAGTAGATTTCAGTGACTGGTCATCCAACTGGGAGACTGGCTGACTAGTACTCAAGTCAACTTACTGCTGATGGAGGATTTTTTTCCTTCACACCCCACCTACACTGTCTCTAGTTTATATCCAAACTGTGAAATCCTTTGAACTTCATGGTGGCATCTAAAGTATGTGCAAGATGTGCATTATCTATGTCCAAAATGGAGAATTATTCCTAAAGAGCCCACATACCTCATCGAATCAAGCTGTACATGCTTTCTGATGACCTTTAGGTTGTAACTCTGATATTATGACAATATAATTCCAATCAAAAGCTAATGGGGTGCACTGTGGTGGAACAATGGTTAGGTCTGCCGCATCTGGCTGAGCAGAGTTCACACACATCTCAAGGACCCACTTTGCATCCTGGGGCAGAGGGAACAACCAAGATATACAACTAAAATAATAATACAAATGAAAAATGCTTCTTCTTCCTCCTCCTCTGTCTTCCTAGCTGCTTGCTTACTCCCTTGATTCCTGCCCACACCTCTCCCTTAAAAAAATAAAAAAATTAATGAGATTTACTTTGGAGGTATAAGAAGATAATGAGTAGAAAAGATAGGGGAGTTTTATTTGGGAAAAAATAGTTGAAAAAAAGGAATAATTAAGTTGCGATAAGGAGATACTTGCCTATCAGATAATAATTTGCAATACAGGGCTGAGTGGTTAAAGGCATTGTGTCCATAAGGCAGCCCTGGTTCAAATCTGAATTTCATTATGTGCAACCTAAGGCAAGTCATTGAATCTCTCACAGACTGGCTTCTGTATCAGCAAATGGGAACAATTATAATACATACATATAAGTTAGAAAGAGTAAAAATTAAACACAGTAAGATATTTCTTTCTATTAAATTAACAAAGATTAGGATTATTACCGATTATTAAGAATGCTCCTCTGAATGACGGGTATAAACTTATATGGGTTATTTAGCTTATTTGATCTTTTAATAGAAATAAACTATAAAATAATGTGAACTATAAAATACGTCTACCTTTGACGTGGTAAACCCAAGTGCCTACTCTAATTAATTAGATATCTCAAGTCTCCAATAATAGATTGATAAACATGCATTATGATATGGTCTTTAAATAGAATACAACAGTTTATGTATTCTATATTTGTATGATTAATATATAACAATATATTAGAATACATAACATATTATATATTATATGGTATAACTATATTATTATATTATATATAATAGTATATAACAAATATGTTGTTATATATTAATCATATAAATATATATACAAAATCACACAGAATAAATGTGGTGAGTTATTCTGTGAGTGGTGGGATTCTGAATAATTTATTATGTTTTCTTCTTCTAACTCCTAGTTCCAATTTTATACAAATTATATATTAATATTAAATAATTGTTTTAGGTACAAAATGGTTAAAAAATATTCTAACATTTATTTAAATTGTTAAAAGGGATAATAACAGAAGCATAAAGCTAAATTCTGGTTATGAATGTGGTCTCTGATACTTGCCCACAAAGTCAGAAGGTCCAATTCTAAATAGTGTCTGCTGACAAGTTTAATGAGCACCAGCATTTCACTAGGCACCTGTATCAATCACTGTGTTGCCATTTTTTTTTTTTAAGTTTTTTAACCAACATGAATATGCAGTTGAAATTAGCTTATGGAATGTATAGGTCATGTATAGTTAATAATGTCAGTAATTTATTAGCAGTTAATAGACTAACTTGTCTTGGTTTTTTTCTCCTTTCTATTGTTTTCTTTTTCTTTTTTTAACGGAAAGGTGCAGGCAGGAATGAAGGCAGATAAGCAGATAGGCAGGAAAAGAGAGGAGGAAAAAGCATCTACATTTCATTTCTATTTAGTTGTTCACATTGGTTGCTTCCCCCGGGCCTGTGACTTGAACTGAGGGGTATGTGGCTAACTCCTTTAGAGGTGACTAACCCAACCGCTGCTCCACCAGAGTGTGTTTTAGCTTCAAACCAGTTACTTGACTATTAGATCACAGGTAATCTGGGTTTTATTATAAAATGTATGATGAGCTTCATTTTCTAACAAGTTATTATTTCCAAATTCTATTGCTTTCTCTATAGCTTTATAGAATCTATATCCTCCCAACCTTATTTAGATTCACTCTCATCTTCTTACTTTTTAAATCTCATATCACTCACTATATTGTATTTTAAGCCTCAACACAATTTGGAATCATAAATCAATCTCTGTGGTTATTTAAAATTTTCCTCTTCCACTAGACTGAGCAACAGAAAGGCAGAAACTGTGCTAATTTTTATTCACCACTCCGTTGTAAGTACTGAAAAACTCTATAGCACCAACTTCCCTTTGATATAGATGCAGATTTTAAAGTATAATGATTTTTCTATATATAAATTCTACCACTGTTTAGATCCTTCCTCAATTGATGTCATCTGTGTCTTAGATAACCTAGCAGAAATTATAGAATACAGACACCAAGAAAATTCAAGACAGGAAGAAATGAAGAAAGCTAATTCGAGGGGAAGAGAAGCGGGAGGGGGAAGGGAGAGGGGGAGAGTTTGAAGTTCTTAAGTTCTCAAGTTAAGACTCAGAAAAGCAAAATAGAGAGAAAGCTGCCAGATTGCAGTCCTGTGCCTTGTCCTTGACTCCTGGGCCCTGCCCAAGAGCAGGACATGGAGCAGCATGTCAGGCAACTGGCAGTGAAAACTAGAGATAGCTCTTCCTTATATAATGATTGTTCTTTTTTCAAAAAAAATCTGTTTACTCTATTTCTCCACCCTGTTACCACCTTCTGTTATGCCAGACAAGGATACCCATGGTATTTGGCATTACAAGTTAAAAAGCTAAAAGTAGTTTCAAGGAATATAAATGAATACAAAAACCAAAAAAACAAAAAGTCAGCATAAGCCAAGACAGGCGTCTTTTAGGCATTATCATAAAAACTGGGAGAGATGAGAAAGTGGGTGGAGAGCAGAAAGCATGAAGACTTTAAAGAAAAATAAGAAACAAATGCACTCAAATAATAACAGAAAACACAGAAACACTTTTTAAAACAAGTTTATAAAATCTGTTTATAAAATCTAGCCTTCTGCAAAATCCTACCTTTATCTAGTAAATTGCAAATGTTGTGGGAAGCACTCTAATGGCACTCAAAAATAGGCATCTCAATAGCCATTACTGCAGATATATTCTAGCAGGAGTTAGAAAACAGATCAATCAAGGCAATTCAGAAAAAAATAATGGATCGAATACAAACACCCACTCAACTATAACACTGTCTGCAGCATGTAGACTCATTCACAAATTAATTTTTTTCTCTGAAGTCTAAAATATGTCTATGTTCAATATGAATGCATATAGAAATATTTATTCATCTGAATTACTCTCCAATTGAGGTTGTATTTTCATCTTTATTTAAAGCACACACGAAATACCAAGCAAAGGCTAAGATAAAAAATCAGGTATAATCTAGTTCTTGTAGTTCATGACTGGTAAAGAAAGAAACTAAATATAAACACTGTATACTAAATTATTTGCTAGCATTTATACAATGTGGCACTTGTTATTCTCCAGTAACTAAGTACAGTGGGTGCTACTATCTAGTTTTAGCTGAGAGCATGGATTCATGGGACCAATCTCATGATCTGGATAAAGCAAGCCTACTGAATAACCCATTCAGGGCCTTAAATGGACAACTTCTTTTCATTCTTGAACTACAGCTATCAATGATTCCTTATTCTTAGAGGCAGAGTGGTGAGAAAATGAAATACGAAGTAGCCCAAACTACTGCACACTGAATTTCAGCATAGTACATAAAATGAATGAACTTAGTATTACTCCTAGTGAGAGGTTTGGATTATTAAGGATCTAACTTATTCACACAATTTAGTTTTGCTTTACTATATTCACATGTACATATTTACATGGCACATTTAACACAGGACATTGGGTTGTGGAGTTTTTCTTGGAAGGCTGGTGCCTGCATTCTAGAGTTCAGTGGTGTACCACCATAGAAACCTCTCCATTGAATACTGAACCAAGAAAATGATACAATATGAGAATGTCATCCTTGTTTTGTATATTTAGGAACACAAAGAAATATTTAAACATTTTTTGCTGAATTTCATATATAAGGTATATTTTTATATATGTATTATAAATTGCATATATTATAAAATATTTATATATAGTATAATACATATTTCATACATGTTACTTATGACATATAGCAATACATTTTATAATAACTTATATATGTATCATGGGAACATATATTAGAAATCATATTTATTGTAAAATAGATTTCATATAATATATAAACATGCTTAAATAAATTTGTGCATAAAATATTTGCATATATCTATAAATAGATCAGATGGAGAGTACTTTAACTTGTAGAAAAATATATTGTTTATTATATTTAGAAGAAGTAGATACTTCTGTGATAGATTTGGTAAATGAAATATCTGTAATTTCAAAATATTCAAAATAAAAAACTGTTTAATTTCTAAAGGTGCAATTCAGTCAGAAATTTTCATATGATGGAATCTTCTTACTGATATTTTTTGCTTATTACAAAACACATTAAATAAAAAATGAAGACCAAAGAGCTTTTTCTGCTGATTTTTTTCCTAACTACATGCTAGCATAAGAAGAAAATACAGTGAAAAAAATGATAAATTTTTAAGCTTCATTTTATAAAACAAGCTGAAAAAATCTAGTATGATATGAAACATGAGGTCCAGATGATACACATTGTATATTTTTTCATACAGCACCCCGACCTGAACAAAAAGTCCCTAGCTATTTTCTTCACTGGAGTTATTTTCCAAATTATTTTAAACACATGATAGAGTGTTTGGGCTTTAACTTCCATTTTTTCTATTTCCCTTCTAATCTCCTCTTCCTTTTAAATCCTCATTCATTCCCCCAATTTCTGTCTTTTAGTGTGCAGGATGTTAGCAAGTAGTAAAGCCCAAAGGATGGATTTTCATTATTAAATTTAAAAAGAATCTAAAGCAACTATACTAATTAGTAGTCAATAAAATACTTTCAACCAAATAAACTTAATCTAGCTACTGTTCTATATAAAAATATTGCCTAAGGCTGCCTTTCATGATAGAAATGCTATAATTTTTATGTCAGTACTGATTTTAATTCCACAATTTGTATTAGAGAAAATATTACTCACATAAGGCAAGTTAAGGCTGAATTAAATTACAGTGATTAATTTGTTTGTGGGTTAAAGCTGAACCTTCCCCCACAAAATCTATAAAACTAAATATGTGGAAATGATAGAAGGAAATCTCAGTAATTGGGGAGAAGTCTTTTCTCTAATTAGCAACAATGCATCATTAAATTCCCTTGTATAGCAACTAAAACTATATAGCTGTTTTAGAACAAACAAGAAAAAAAAGTATTGGAATAAAGATATTGGCTTCATATATTGTATTTCAATTTTTCCAGTATATCTTATAGATAATCTGACAACCACCACAATTTTAAAATATTTGAATGAGATAAGTACTGTATAAGATGAAATAATTAGGTTATTGAAGAAAAGGAAGTAAAAAGGCAGTCTTTAATATTAAATACAGGATAATTATTAAAAACAAGATGTTTAAAAGTCCATAGACATGTTTAAGACAATTAACTAGAATATATATGACTATTGTTATCAACCTTTCATTTTCTCCACCCTTGCATTTTAGTAGTCTCAATTTTATGTTATCAAAAAAGCCTGCAGTACCTATGATTATATAATAGATGGACAGATAGGCATACAGATAGAAAGTTTTATTAGGGAAATCACATACGCTCATTGCCTACTATGAGAATATACTAGAATAGGAAAAAGAAACACACACCACCAGTTTGGGGCAATACAATTACCCAAGGGGAACACGATAGTCACTGGACCAAGTGGTGGCACTGGATGTAATAATAAATAGATGTGAAGGCAACATGATGAGGTGGAGATTGCAATCTGTGTCAGAAATAAAATGACAAAGGGTCTCAAATGTCAGCAGAGTAGGTGTATGGAAGAGGATTAGAAATTCCATTCTGGATAATTTCACTGAACATAAGTAGGCAGTTGGATAGGAGCGTCTGTTATTCAAGGAATAAGTTCAAGATAAGTATGCACATTTGGACAGTGTTAGCATATATATATATATATTTAAGGTGATGAGATTATATGATATCTCTGCAGGAGAAAACAGAGAGAGAAAAGGGAAGGCATACAAGAATATCTAGAATATCTGAAAGAATATCCCCTAAGTCATGATTTTTATCCTGGTCATAAGTGCTTTAAGAAATGTCCTATAACATGTACACAGACCAAAATTTTACACTAGCATTAGTCATTGCAGCTTTTGCATTATCTTTGTCCACTGACGTATTTAAAAAATGGCTTCTTGCTGTTTCAAATATTTATTCATTACAAATCAAAATACGTTTTTTTGTGTTTATTAGTAATATTTATTTTTGTAGTCTATAAATTACCTATGTACTCAGCTCATTTTTTTCCCTGGATAGTCTAATTCTTCTCAGGGATTTATTAAAAAACTTTTGCATATTAATGTAATTATCCTTTCATTGGTGATATTTGCTGCAACTGTTTTATTTTCATTTTCATGGTGTTTGGAGTCAGAGGTTTAACATTTTTTAGCTAAATGAATTAATATTATTCCATTACTTTAATTAGTACATAGAAATATATTCAAATATTTTTTCTAATAGTTTATGGTTTCTTATCATGTTTTTACATTTAATCTTCAATCCCCCTCATAGTTATGCCAAGTTATTTTCTTAGACTTTTAGCTCATTATATTACTATATTAATTCTATTCTTGCAATGTTCTCTTTAACTTATAATCAGTTCTAATCTACAATAAAGTTTTGAAATAGCTATTTCCCCTCTTTGCTTTGGTTACTCATTCTTGTGTCTATACTTCAACACTTTAGTATTGTAATTGAAAGTTATGTGCTATCTATACTATTTATCAAAAAGACTAAGTGCCTAACAGGCATGTGAGACTTTTGCTCTAGTTGTTAGATTCCCTATTAAATCAGAGTTGGATGCCAATTTTTGTTGTTGCTCATTAGAGCATATGGTGTGGAGTCTAAGAATGCATTTTTTAATTTGGCCTCACTGACTGTGCAATTAGTGGGCATCTCCTCTGCCTTCTTCCCTGACCCACAAACTTTGGCATATTTTTTTTTCTTCTCTTTATTTACAGTGCTATTACTGTTAGTACTTATGCATCTGGGTGGGGATTTTCTTAATAGGCTGGGAGAGATCAACACAAGCATGGAGAGCTGCTGCCACGTTAAACCTGAGATATGTTTTATACATGTACAACAGAACCCTCATCATTGCCACACTTAATTAAATCTGTTTCTCCTCTGTCAAAAACCCTTTCTAAGGATTTCCCATTCAGTTAGGAGGCACTAACATGATATTTTCACATCCAAATGTTCATTCATTTCAGTATTTGCATTGTTTGTCTTTAAAAATCTTATTTGAATTAAAATTTTTACTTCATCTTTCTATTTATTTTTCCTTTTATTCTATTTTCCTTTTATTCTATTTTCCTTGGGTATTTTGTGATCAGCAATAGTACATTTAGGTGACCACAAATGATCAATAAGTAAACAGACAAACAAACAAAAATGGTGGTAGCAGGAACCAAGAATCATTCTCTCTCAATGGCACAGAGACTTCCAGGCTCTGACAGTGCAGCAAACCCTAACCTTATCATGAAGCAGGTTTCTCCAGGGGAAACTTGTGAGAGTTGACTCAGCTACTTTCCTGAATCAACCCAACATCCAGGAATACAAAGAACATAGACTGAAAAATCTGCCCTGTACTGGGTTTATGGCATGGACTCTGGGTCAGGCTCTTTTCTAATACGAAAAAGGTTCTTATTCCACTATTTTACTGATATTTGCTGTCAGCAACCACAGAGTCCCATTGCACTTTGTGGGAAAAAAAAGAAAGAAAAACTTCTGAATGAGATGGTGACTGACAAGATGGTGACTCTTGGTCTCAGTTTCACTGAATGTGAATCTCAAAGGACATCCTGCATCGGATGTCTTAAGCACAGATGGTCACCTGCACTGCATCTCTGAGGAATATTCTTTGTTAACCCTCCCTCATATATTCACTCAGGAATACACTAATCAAGTCCCATGGAAATGGAGTTTGCCCTTGTCTCCTCTGTGGTACATTCCACTCTAAGGCTAGAAAACTAATACTGCATCTTAAAATGCTGAAAGAGGAGCAAATCTCTCTTTTACCATTTCTCTGTGTAGTTATCCCTGAAGGTCTCACTTGTGCTCCCTCTGAAGGTGTCTCCCACTCAGCTCTTACACTGCAGGTCTATTCTCAATACCTCTCTTGAACCATCTGCTCCTGGCAGCACCTGCTGTGGCTTAACACTACCTACTTATGTCATGAAAACTCTAGCCATGTAGCTAGTTTTCTCATATGCTCTTTCCCTTGGCATTAAAAGCTGCTTGTTGAGCAGATCTTAAAGAAACAGTGCAATTCAACCTCATATGATTAAAAGAATAAATCGCATTTATGGGAACTGGGTAATATATTGTCTGGTTATCATTTGTCAAAAGTAACAACTAAAAATAATTGTTTCCGATGATGCTTAGAAAGCAAAATAGCTCAAGGTTGATTTTCTCTAGAACAATTGTGTGCAAGACCTATTTGTCATTTCCTATATTTGATGTGAATCATCTGGGTGTAGGAAGTGAGAATTTTTTTTAAAAATTCGGTTTTATTTGTTGTGAGGAAAACTTCAGATTCTTCTTTGCCCCAAATATGAGACAGATAGGAAAAAAACTGAAGTAAGGCCCATTAAAATCAATCAAGAAATTAGAGGAGTTAAATGAATAGAGAGGAGGTATTATTTTATATATTTGATTGAGAAAAATGGGAAAATAAAGAATTGCATTCCCTCCTCATATGAGAGGAGGAGATACTTAAGTGGGGATAGCATAGAAGATACAATTTTTCAGTTATAAGCAATTTCTAAATTTTGAGTGGGTAAAAAGTCAAATGAGAAATCAAGAATAAAATCTAACAGGAGAAATTGCTAGAGTTAGCATTTTAGAGAAATGCAGCAAATAACTGAGTTCTAATGAGTGTTTTAGGGAAACAGAATAATTAGTTGCTTTCAGGAACCACAATTTCTAAATTGAGTGTGATAAACAGTATTAATTGATGATGAATGGTTAAGTGTTTTGCACCTTCTAAGTACTAAGTAATACAATTGACTTATGAAAACAAAAACATGTATGAATCATTATACAAGGAACATGTTATGAGAAAGCTGCAGGCATCTGAAGATCCCAATGAAATAATAACAGTAATAAAAACAGCAACCCATACCTTCTCTGTGTCAATGCCTTTTGACATGGACCATGTTGAGACAATATAATCCATGACTCGTTCACTAAGGCCTTTGGGGACTTGATAGAGTTTCAGAAAGTCGCGCACGTTATTCAGCATCTCATGGTACCGGTTGGTGTTGGCATACATTTGCTGGAAAATTGTGGTAACATTTCCAAAAATGGTTGCATAAAGAAGAGCTGAAAGAGAAGAAATAATGACAATAAAACAAATATCTCAAGTGGAAAAAAAAAGAATATGCACATTGGCCAAATCTATGAGTAATCTGACGAAAATATTCTTATAAGCTTCTAGACATTAATACAATTTAATCACTAAGATGAGTGCTAGAAATGTGATAATCATTCTATAAATGTTACCTTCAGTATAACAAACATGATTTTACATACAATTACCACTCTTAGTCAATGTGGCAAAACATAAGAGCGAATAATAGATTTTATGAAGAATTAGATGATCCAAATTTTTAATTTCCCTAAGAAATTCTAATTATATGACTACAGTTATTCTCCCAGTTTGTCTTGAATGAAGTTTAATCTATTTAAATTTCCCAGGGATTGATTATTCACTTTAGAAATGTATGCTCTTTCTCATTACTTGCTCCTACCACCCTTTGGAATAGTTCCCCGTTTATAAATATTTTTGACATGGCATCGGAAATGCAACGAGTAGAGACAAATGAAAGCATTCTATTTTTAGAAGGTTCTGGAGATAAACAGGGATGGGATTAACAGCTAAAATAAAGCTTTGGGATTGTCTGAAAATTCCCATTATTAAACATATGTCTGTATAAATTTGCTGTAAGCGTTTTAATTCCTTTATTTTAATTAAGAATAAAGTCAATGTACAGATCACTGCTACCTATGAATGGGAAGGGTTAATTCTATTTCTTTAATAAATTTTTTTAATGTCCCTGAACTACTATCCTCTTCTTCAACTCTTCATGTGCTGAGTCTTCTCTATCCAGATCTAGTTAGACTATTAATGTTGACCTGACCTCAGAAGCTTTTGAAAGCAGTGGAGTTCAGCTTATGACTAATTACACCATCAATCCCACACCATCTCTACCTTATATTCTATTATCCATTTGGTTTCATTCTTTTTTTAACATTAGTTCTTTGGAAAAGTGGGCATTGCTGTCTTCTTCCTAATATTCAGTAAGTAAAATGTTTAGCAACAATGTATATTCCATAAGCATTTCACAAAAAAGTAGACCATCAGATAATGATCACTTGCATTCTATATGGTGCAAACATTTGAAAAATGACTCCTCAAAACAAGGTATGGGCTATTTTGTTTTGTAGCTCCATTAACCAAATACCATGTGATGGAAGTGATATAAAATCAAGCTAGTGAGGCAAATTAAGATCCTTAATCTATTTTCAGGAAAAAAAAGTTTAATAACAGTTGCTCTCTGAGAACAAATTATAATTTCACAACAGAAAGCTATCATTTTATAAGCATTTACTTAGTTTTTTTGTTATTATTTGGAGACTTTAATGCCAGTGCAGAACAATTTTTAAGATAGATGATGACTGAGCAGGAAGAATACAAGCCTGATATTTCTCAACTGGGTCTTTAAATTTTTCAACATATGTACTTTAAAACAAAACAAAAATGTAGAAGTAATTATGGACTCAAATTCTCTCCCATATTAAAAAAGACAGCCAAAAAATGAGCAGATTAATAATATAAGGATCATGTAAATAATAAGAAATTTCACATTATCAGAAAAGAGAAATAATGAGCACTTCAGAGTTTAATAAAAATGCTAAGCAATATTTCTTTATAGTGTTTAGCTGTTATTTGTTGTCAATAAATATTATAGAGCCACTTATTATTTTGATATATTTAATTTGTTGGGCTCCGTAAGAGCATAAAAAGCTGTATTTTATCTAATTGTCTTACTTCTGCCATGTAGCTTTAACAAATAACCACACACCTCATTTTTGTACATTAACTGTATACAATGCTATTTATATAAAAAAAACTTAATGATGAACATGTGAAGACTTCCAATATATTAAAAGTTTGCATTATTAATAAAGAATATAATCAATAATACAATCTATTTCTTGGCATATCACAAATATATCCACTTATATCTTCTATTTCATGTGAGTGTGGTATTCTACACTGAGTAGGACTAAGCAAGGTCATAATGTATGGTAATAGATACAATTATATATATATGTAATCTTATATATTCATCTCTTTTACTTTGAAATAAGCTGCAAAAATGAAGCAGATGGTTCACATAACCATATGCAGTGACATCTTATAGAACTATAGAAATTTATCAGGAAATTGATAAGGGTACAATTAATGATAGTTTTTTTCATATTTCACCTGCTTTTTACATGTACTCATTTTTTGGTGCATAATTTTATAAAACCTTACCACATGTATCGATTCATGTAATATACATATACATATATATTTAAGTTTTTTAAGGAGAAACTACTTCCTTGAAAATATTTTCAGCACTTGGAAACTAGAATACATCTTGAAAACACAACAAAAGCAAAAACGATATTGCACGGCAAGCAACACTGCCACCCAAGTCTGTATTCATAGGATAAATGGGTGCATCTTTAATGAGGGAGGCCCTCAAACATGACACATATAATGAGGGAAATTTATCTCAGTAGACTTCTGTGCTACTGTCTCTCAAAATAATCTCTCTCACCTAAATTACAGATATACATACCCTCTTGGATACCTAACAGCCATTTGAATCTAATATATCCAAAAGAGAATTCTTAATTTATAACACTCTCTCTCAAATAATAAAATGCACTTTTCATCTCAGTAAATGGCAAACCACATCCAGTTTCTCAGACCAAAACCTTTAGTAATCTTTCAAGTACCTCTGATTCATCTCCTTCATCTAACAATCGACAATTCCTGTTGGCTCTTCAACTGATCACTTGTCACCACTTATATTCAGCATTCTTACATAGTCTTTAAGCATAAGAGCTTTCCCACTTATCAGCTGTGTATCTTTGGGTTAGTTACTTAACCTCTCTATGCCTCTATTCCCTCACTTATAATTTTTAAATTACACTAGAATCTTCACCTAGGGGTTCTGTTAAATGAAATAACTCATATGAAACAGGTGGAAAAGAGAGTCCAGCAGGGAGTAAGCACCCATGAAATGTTATATCTCATCATCATAAAAATAGACTCAAAATTATTAAAAATATACATATATAAATTGTATATGTTGATATCTATATAACTGAGATATTAACACTCTTCTACTCAAAATCATTTTCATAACATTTAGATTTAAATCTAACCTACTCATGGTCCAAGGGCATATATAATATGTATAATATATAATACATAATTATATATATAATATTATGTTATAATAATCAGACACTCTCACCAATACTAACTTCTACTAGTCTTTCCTCATACTTGCTCCAGTCATACTAGTCTTCTTAGTGCTACTCAAACATTCTACCGCCAGTGACTCTTCAAGGCCCCTCTACTCACTATTCTTTCTTCCTGGGGTACTCTACTCCAAGAACTTTACCTGGTCTATTTTCTCTCCCAAGTCTCTGCTCAAAACCTAACTCATAACAGAGGCCTTCCGTGACTCCAGGCCTAAACATCCCTTTCCCCAAGGATCTCCATTCCCTTACTATGCCAATAGTCTAATATTTTTTATCATTACTCTAATTTACATTAATCTAATATTTATTTGTTTGTATATCTTCTATCGTCCTTATCAGAAATGCAAATTCCGTAAGTGTAGACATAAGCCTTGTCATTTTGCTCACCGTGTATTTCTAGAACACATACCAGTGTCTAGAACATAATATTCAAACACTTTTCCAGTAAGCACATAATCCAAAATAGAAGACCATATTTTCAGAAATGTTTTACAAATTAGTCTTACTACTGGTGACATGGAATCAGAGAAGGTACAGGAATATACTATACAGTATGGTGGACTATAGTCAATAATAACTTACTATAATATTTTAACGTTGCTAAGATATATCTGAAGAGTTCTCATCACAAGAAAAACATTTGTAACTATGTATGGTGACAAAAGTTAAATAGATTCATTGTGGTGATAGTTTCCCAGTACATACGAATATCAATTAGGTTGAATACCTAAAACGAATACAGTGAAAGATGTCAATATACATCAATAAAATACTGTAACTAAAAGCCTACAGAAGGAATACATGCTATTAATGTAGATGGATGGACTATTTTGAAGCTAAGGTGATTCATTTCCCAGTCATATTAAAATAATAAATAAATCGGTAATGTCCATGCTTAGATTGCCCATTTTTGTTGAGACCAATTATAAAATTTTACCCTTTGAATGGGATACCATAAAATCACAATATGTGTACTTTACTAGTTAGTAATAATTAGACTATGTTGTTAAAATTTGCTAATCTATTTTAATATTCTCTCCTTTTAAACTTTTTAACTTAAGACAACTAAAAGATAAATTTGCAAGCTGATAATATTTAAAGTCTTAGTAATTATGGCAAACACACCAGCAAATGTCTTATTTTAAAAAGTCTATATTTTATTATTAACCATAAAAGAATGATTTTGAAGATAATTATGGTAGATTAAAAGTGTCTACATGAGGGAGGGGGACAAAAAATGTCTATACATTCTCTGACACCCCTACCATTGAGAGATATAGTCTAGATCCCTTACTCTTGAATCTAGGTATACTCCATGGTGTTTAATCAACAGAACATGGAAACTGTGATCATATACCAATATCTGGACCAGAATTTAAGAAACTGAAAACTTCCAATTCCTCGCTGTTGGAATGCCTGCTCTTGAAATCTAGTTCCCATGCTGTGAGGACACCTAAGCATTTTCTAAAGAGGCTGAAAAGGAGAAGAATCAAGACCCTTGCCCAACAGGCTTGGCCGAGCTCCCTGTTAAGTAATGGTCTTCAACTGACCAGTTTAAAATACTGATATAAGACGATATTTCTGGTAAGATTATGACTATATAGGTGGGTCAACCATCACTTCTCTTTCCACTTATATTTGTATTTAGTCAGTTATTAAATGAAAGAAAATGACCCATGGATTCATGATTGTATGAATAGCACATAGTTTGACATCAGCTTACCAGCCATGCCTGTGCATGAATGTAGCTGGGTCAACTAAGTGGATTTTTCAGATTCATTTAAGTCAACCCAGAGGAGATATCAAATAGATCAGAAATAAGTAATGAACTCCTTGTCCTGCATAAATTAAAGAATTATGAATAAAATAAACTGTTGTTTTTTAAAGTCAGTAAGTTTGATTAGTTACACAACTGCATTAAGTTAGAGCCTAATAAAACACATTGTCAGATAGGTAGGGAAACTGAGGAAGGAGGGCAGTGAGCTCCATACAGAGCACATCAGAACCTAATAATATATTTTAGAAAACATTTTTATTAATATATTTTATATTTTAAAACTAAAGGAAACAACCATCACTTCAATAACATAAATATTAATGCCATGACTTAATGTTTAATTTTTCAAAGATGCTTTTGAATAATGCCATATAGCTGATAGGAGGTTTCATTATTTACCCAAGCATCTTGAATTCATCAGATAGTTATTTAATATCTATTATATCTAGTCACTGGGGATATGATGATTATAAAAGACAGACATAATCCCTGATCTCAAATAGTATTCACTATTTCTTACGGACTGTAAGTCTTAATTCTCCCAAATCACATTCTTTGGAAGTTAATTATCTTTTCCTTTTTATTGTTCATAAAGATCCATAAATAAATTTACAACCATTAAAAGTATGTAAACTAAATATAGTTCATTTCTCATGATTAAATATTTTTCACAGTCAGACAAAAATCTATGTTCAGCTAATTATTTGTAACTCAGCCTCCACTCTTAGGAATTGTTATGGTAACAGAAAAGATGATGATATTCGGGTATCTGAAGAAATTACATGTTCTCCAGTCACTTTAATTATTTGCTCCTTAAGTCAAGCTGCTTCTCTTCATCTCCTTATTAATTATGTATATTTTTCAGACTTTTAATGCCTGTTCATGATGACATCCAAGACTTTTCCCAATTATCTTTTAAATCCTGGCAAGTAAGCATTGTCTTTATATGGAGCAATTTAAAATATTGATATGAGAATGCATTTCTGGTAACCTTTAAGACCACGTAAGTGGTTCAACCATTATTTCTCTTTCTGCTCACTAAAGTTCACCTTTAATAATGATATTTAAGACGTGGAAGGAAAACATTCCACCAATCTATGACTGTATGTGTAGCACACAGCCTGTTAAAACATTCGAAATAACTCCAATTTGCCTTAAAGTAAAAAAGATGATACTTAGAAACCTTCAGTTTCAAAATATTTCTCTCCTTACAGGTTCCTCATAGTAGCTGCTGGCTTCCCTGATGCTCTTTTTCAGTGACCCGTATATGTAGGCGTCTACTTATGAGACAGACATTTTCTATTTCCCTATCTTCACTTAATCTAAGCTTCCACTATATCAATACCTGGCCTATTCCAATTTTGTCAAAAACTAATTTCATCAACTACTTTATATTATGTATTAAATATTGAAAAATATTCAACATTCTAACCCTTTGAGGGATATTAAAATTTTGAAGGGGAAATTCAAATGATACAATTTGATTGGATCATTCTCTGAATTAATTGTCAACTAGTGATATAAATTGGGATTCAGAAGGCACCATTTTTTAAACTTTTTAAATTATAACAATATTTGGACAGATTTCACTATCCTGTGACTGACCCCAGGATTTCCATGAAAACTGACTATATCAAAATTATCTAAAAATTACATAGCAATGTTTACTGATAGTAATACCTATACAGTCATACCTATTGTAACTATACCTATATACCTTAAAGAGTAACTAAATTTTTGTAAACAAATCATAAACTTATGTTAAACAATGATTAATTTAACATCAAGTATGGAAGAAAAGAATGGAGGAGGTAAGTAGAAATACATAGGAGTATTATTCACTTAAAAGAACACCAAGAAATTATAATACATTAAAAGAAAAGCAGAATCAAAGGATCAAAATAGCATTCACACTTTATCCTTCTATAATAGTTATTTTTTTATGTTAAGCAAATCTACTTTCTTTATTCTCTCTAATCAATACACTACATTTAGACTTGTAACAAATTGAGTACATCTTGGTATATAGTTATAGAGGTTTCTGTAACTTTGATAAAGACTAACTAACTGAGCAATGTAGAATGATGCCTCTTAAATAAGGAATATAACAATAGATACTCATTATAACTGACTTTATCAAAAGTATGAGTCTAACAAGAGTTCCCAAGAGATGTATTACTATAAAGCAATCAGAGTCAGCCACAGATATATTATCTTTAGAGGCTTCTAGCTCCCTTTTACTGTCCATCTCTTCCCTACATATTATCTACCTACTATCACAGGGGTCTTCCTCATTGCCTAGGATACTAAACCCTCTGGTAGGTGCAATTGCCCAGCTGATACAAAGGCTAGTCACTAAATAATACTTTGAAGAGGAGTTGTCTTAGATATTGAACAAAATCTTCAGCAAAGACATTGCCAGCTACACCATCCTTGAAACACTTGTCACTCTTCTCATGTTTCTTGGAAATTCTAAAACTAGCTTAGAAGAGGCAGAGGAAGGAGGAATGTGAGGAAGTTGAAAAATAAAAAGGCACACATACAAGGCCTGCTGGAGATGCACAGTCACTCAGACATACCAGAAGGAGGAAAGAAGATATTTATTTTGATATTTTTCAAAAATCATAGTTACAAAGAAAGACTAAACTCTCAGCTGAATATAAATGACTACATGAAAATAAGAGTTGCTTGCAAGAGGTGATGCAGAGCAGGGCACAAGTCAGCACATGAACAAAGAGAGGTACCTGTGGAATAGTTAAGAGTTTCTCATATCCCCTGATAATGACCTATCTTCTTATTCATCCTTCATACAATGTATTCTTTCTCTAAATCTTTGTTCTTTTGGTTTTCTTTGGTGGATTTCAAAATATGAACAAAAATTTTCCCATCTTGGTATGTATATCTCTTTGCAGTGAGACTTTATTGCTTCCCCCCAACAAAGGGTGAATTTATTTCTTTTTATCTGGGCTGATTTTTGGCTTCATTTGACCAGCAGAATGTAGTAGAGATCATATTATGCAACTTCAAAAACAGAGCTTACATGTTTTGCTTCTATGTTCCTGGAATGCTGTCTTGAAACAGCATTCCTGAAGAAGTATAAACATTATGGAGAGACAGCAAGACAGCAAGAACAGAGCCGACTCGTTATTCTGGTGGTCCCCACTGAAATGGGCCCCCAGCTAAGGCACCAACTAAATGTAGTTGCCACATGGAGCCCAAAAAGATGAACAAAGGAACCAATGGTCCAGTCAGACCAAGATAGTCCTGAGAAACAACATATCGCTGTGGTATTGTCACTATATTTTGGAGTCATTCCTTAAACAACAACAGATAGCTGGTATATCTTCCCTCCATGAAAGTCCTCTCCTTTCCTTCATCCTTCCTATATCATAGTTACTCTTCAGAGCTTCTTTCTTTCCTAAAACCTTTCTGATTATCCCAAGTCAAGGAATGCTTATTATTCATCTACAAAGCTAAGAATACATCAATCCTTACAACAATATTATGTTTTGTTTATATTTTAAATGTTTTTATAGTGTTGACATATCTTACTACAAACTACTATAATAAAGCTCTTAAAAGCAAGTACCTTTTATTCTTCCTTACATCTGTCTATTGACAACACGTAATTTCTTAACACATAAAAAACAGAAGTTGAATTAAATTTAAAACTCTCCCTGTATAACAAAGTAAACAGTAAGGACCTAAGAAATATCTCAAGTCAAATAGGACTGACAGTATCATTAAAGTATTCTGACTTGTCAGTCTGAAGAAATGGAATGAGAACAAAAGCATTAAGAGGTCCAAAAGAATTCCAAGAATTTTAGATAGTCTGGAAACATTCAATTATTCAAAGTTGGTAGTTTGTGAAAAATAAATAGGTTATAAGCCAAACTGTAATACTAAAAAAGATTTCATCAGAACTTCATCAAGAAATTCTACAAATATGGATTAAAGTTTGAGTGAGTGAACATTTGGTCCACTTACTCCATTCCCTGGAAGTTAAACTACGGCATTATAAAATGAGTACAAAAGATGTTCACTAAGATATTTTTATAATATGGGAGAAAAGTAAAATGCTCAAAAATAAACACTATAATACCAGTGATGGTACAAAGATATAAAAGAAAATTAGGCAACTATTAAGGTGATAGAGATCTTTTGACATTGATCTGAAAAGAGGAATAGCACATTTTTGTTAGAAAGAGGTTATTTAATTTTGTATGATTTGTAAGTTTATATTATATCTGTGAATGTGAGTGTAGGGGGAGTGATTTAGGGGTACACATAGAAACATTACTAGAAGGATATTTATTAAAGGTAAGCTATTTTTCTATTTAGGCAACAGGATTTGTGGATTTGTGGTGATACTTATGTTCTTTAAACTTTTCTGCAACAGGCATGTACTGTTTTTTTATAAAAAGTGTAAGTTTTAGATGGGACACTTTTTTTAGAAAGGTAGAAGGTATAAATCTCTTTAAATAGCTATGGGTCAGTTCCCAAGTGATATACTATTAAAAGATCATCAAGAACCCCAAATGCTAACATTTACTTGGTACTTATTGTGAGCTTTACATAAATTATCTCATAAAATTCATAAATCACTTGAAACTACTATTTTATCCTCATTGGAAATATAAATAGATACAGGACATTTACCTACTCAAAGTAAAGCAGACCTTCAGTATCAACTACTACATAACCTAATAATCTTATCGACTTGAATATTTTATTGCAAATAATAATGAGATTATTGTATCTCATACCAAAACTCTTGTGGCCAATACCAACATTAGTTGCTTACTAATCAATGATCTGACCAAACATTCTTAAACATGGACAGTGGGGTTCAAAGAAGTAAGCAATTCCAGCATCTGGAATATACACCAAGAAGAAACAGGATGCACTCCTTAAATTATATTAAATTATATATATATATATATATATATATATATATAAAATTCTGGGCCCATCACTAAACTGGGTTCTAGTTAGTTGGATACAGACATGGATATCTTAAGTCTCTTATGGCTACCACATAAATCAAAGTCATTACTTAATGTATGCAAAAATTCACTAATATTTCTGTAATATAGAAGGAACATTTTAGTTCACTTATATTTACTCACTATAACACATTTTTATACCCATTTATACATATCAAAATGAATTAGGCATCAATGTTTATTTTGAGAGAATTAAACCTTCAAGAAATCTGGGTATATGCTTTGTAATAAAATATAAGGCAAAATACACAGGGAACATGAGTAATACATATCTAACATGTAGGGTTTCCCCATCCCATCCTCACATTGTATTTCCTTAAATCACCACTGCATCCCTTGGCCTTGAATCATAATCTAGTTTAGAAGCTCTACCATCACTTTGTAAAATTTAGTTCTACCATCAAAAGGCCTTTCTTTCTATTTTCTCAAATACTAGGCTCAGCCCAATGAACCGAGATAAAAATAAATGTCTTTTATCAGCAAACTTTGAAACCTTTCTTTGAAGAACTGGAAAAAGTTGTCCAGTGTCAGAGATCTGTCTGATTATCACTATTATTCTGCTTCCCTTCTACCTTGAAAGTACATCAAACATCAAGCTTTCAAGCCATATAAACAGCATTTTGAATGATGGCATATATGCATTCATTTTGGAACTGGGAAGGGATAAAAAGAGTGCAAATTTCTACTCCTCACTCTACATAATTGATAGACCCTTTACATGGTGGAGATGTAGACAAAGTTACAACTTTTCAAAGGTGAAATGCTGAAAATTTTTCAGTAATACATTTTGATCAAGAGTGCCACTGAGCCTCTCAGGTCTTCATATGAAATCAGTTACCAAGTTTTCAGTCCTTCAGAATCTCTTATACCATAGCCTCCTTCCTAATCGCATTTTAGAGTCTAGTGATTATTCCATAACTAAGTCACAATAGCAGTCTCCTAACTGTTCTCTTGCTCTCCACTCTATTATAGTCTGCACTTGGTCACCAGGCAAAAGTTCTTAAAATAGTAAAGTTTTGTGATTTTTATTTTTCTCTGTAACAAAAAGTGTTCAGTACAAACATATAGCCTTTGAGATAAAGACGCTTAGAGAATCTATCAGATCTACACATAGGAAAACATTTCTCAGTACTTTGGGTTTTTTTTTTTCCCAGAAGTTAATTCATCACTTTCCTACCTAGATTCTTGAATTATTGGAAGGAAAAATTTACAGCCTTAATTTCTTTTCCAAACAACAAGAGTTTTTCTCTGTGAATAGGTAAATAAAAGTTTATTCAACCAGAGTATAAATACAAGGGACGAGGCTTCTCTGACTGTGTGAGTGTAACATTGCACTACCGTGACTCTTAGCTGTCATATGGTGTATAAATGATCTTACTATCTATTAAAATTTCATGTAATACATATCAAATAATTCATCAAAGGAAAGGCGATATAATCCTTAAGTGAATTTCTCCTTTAAAGTCTTTAAGGCAGGACCAGTATCATTTCATGCCTTCATAACCCCAAACAAATAACTAGACCGCTTGTCAACAAAATGGGTTACCGACAACAGTTGACAACTAACATGAAAAAAATTACAACAGCTGATCTAGGCTCTGTTCCCTATTTGCTGAAATGACAAAGCTAGCTCGTATGAGCACAGAAGACATTAAATTGTATAAACACTATCAAACCTTCCAGGAATGGCATTTTAGTCATTTTAGAAATATAACTTAGGCCTTTATTTACAGCGACCATTTAGTCAGGATATAAATTAATATATCAAGCACATAACAAGTGCTCACTGAGTATGAAAACCATGTTAGCTACACAGATGTGCATTTCACTATATTTTAATATATACATATGTATATATGTATAAAATTAAATATATTTTACTAATTGAGGCAATTTGGTCATATAACTGCTCAGAAATTATGAATTTTCTCATATGCCTTAAAAAGTTCTAGAGTATATCAAAATTTTGACAAAATATCAATACAAATAAGGCTGATCATTAGAATAATAATAATAGACTGGAAAAAATGCTCTGAATCAATAAGGTAAAAACTAAACATTGACCTTAATATCCTGTAGAAAACATCTATATCAAAATTCCTGGCTTAGCCTTGCCATCACTAATTTGCCTTTAAAATTGATCGTTCATACCAGTATGTTTATGAGAGCAAAAGAGGATACTATTAATAGTTAGGCATTATTAATTGTTAATTAACTGGCAACAGGAATAAGGAGTGCTGTCTACTCAAAAAACAGGACTCTTTGGGTCAATCCATCCTTAATCCAATTCCTCTTTCTATGGCCCCTTCCTCTATTACAACAGACAAGGCCCATGGACTTCTGACGATGGTATACTCACAAGACTTCAGTTAACAAATGACTTCAGATGACTTCCCTGTTTATGTGTCCTACCATCTCATGTTGCAAGAGCCTTCATTTTTACTGAGACTATGTATTCTCAAAATGCCTGCTGTGATGCTGAAAATAGTCATGCCATTTCTTCCCAACCTAGAATACAGCCCTTCCCCCAAAACTTCTCTATATTCTTCTGGTTGGGCATAAAGTATAAACCAAGGCTCTAGAAGCTGAAACTACTATGCTTCGTTTGCCAAGACTGGATGACTCTACGGGTTTAAAAACAGTAAATTTTGGAAAAAAAAATATGTGTGTGAGACAAGAAAAGTATTTCTTGAGAAGGCATGATGATTTGGTCAAGGTACAAGGAATTTGGTTTGATTGAAGAGCTCAACATTTGCAAACTGTATTCTACTGGAAAACTGTAATTCTCTGTGATGGAAACAGATGTTTCTCTAAAAAATCATTTCTGAATCATATAAGTTTTATATTAGTTCTCTCTCATGGAGAGACTCAGACATTAGCGTATCACAATGCATGTTAGAATGTCAAAAGCACTGAGAAGCCTTGCAGTGAAGAGGCCACCATTTTTCACACTTGTTTGTTCTTGGAATCCCTTTTGTTCATTAAAGATATACAAACGTTCTGCAGATCTCCCTAAGAAACAATCACTGCAGCAGGCAGGAGGGTGCAGGTACAGACATTCAGGTCATGTGAGAGACTGTGGCCACAATGACAGGATGCAATCACAGGCCAGCAATGGAAGAGCCCATCAGCATATCTAAAAACAGAACGGAGTTACAGCAGCAATGTCACAGACTGATGGTGAGAAAGAACTAGTCATGAGAGGCAATGCTTCCTGGAAGAAAAGCAAGAGTAGACGTCCTAGGTGGTGAGGCCAAATTTGAATGTGAACCAAAAACAAACAAACAAAAAACAACAACAAAAACACTCAATAGTAACAGATCACAGTGCAGGGGCTCATTCCTCTAGCCAAGCTGTGCTTTCAGGTGTTAACTTTCAGCATTTGCTTGCTTTGTGGCTCTCAAAGTGACATTCTCTCATTGAGTTTTAGGCCAGTGTTTGATGAGTAAGAACCATAAAGTGCTCTTTAAAAAGGTTACTCTTGAAGTTTTAGACAGCAGTAAGGGAAGGGGAAGAGACACCACACAGGTAAACAAGCTGCCAGGCTGGCCATCACCCTGTGAAGAAGGAAGTGAGGAGATCAGACAGGAAATACAGCAAAGGTTAACGTGAAAAAAGAAATAAGTAAACAAAAGAGAGGAGAAAGAATCAACAAGACAGAGTAACTGTACTTCAGTCGATGGACTCAAACAGTCATGCTTTCACATTCTAGAAGGTCTGAGATGGCTCTCCTGTATCCTGGTGCCCTGCATATTCAGTCTATGCTTTTGTCCTTTCTGTGGAACTATACCTTCCCAGTTCTTTTTCATATGCCACTTCAGTTGTGTATGTTTAGCTTCTCTATATAAATGCAAATTTATTGCAAACCAGAAAATGTATTTTCCATGAATTGCGCATTTCCTAGAAGAGCACTGTGCATTGCTTGAAGCCACAAATTGACTGGTGTACAGTGAACCGATATCAAGCACGTATTATCAGCACACGTTTTATATGATAACAGCACTCCATTGTTTTCTTTTAAAGATGATGTCCTATCCTGTGCTTAAACAGAATTGAATCTTTAAAGAGTAATCACCAATAAACTATCATGAGTAAGACAATCAAATCATCATCAAATTAGTGAAGGAAATCCATGTGACATTTTATGTAGAAAGACATAAAAATGCAATCTTCCAGCATACCCTGGTGACCTCGCAGATCAGTCTGCTGCCTCCAGCTGGCACAGTCCACATGTATCTCAAGGACCTGGGTATGTGGCCTGGAGCCGGAGTGGTGGTGGAGGATCAGCCAAGATGAGCAATTAAATAAAATGCTTCTTCCTCCTCTCTTTTCCTGACTGCCTACTTGCCTCATTCCTGCCTGCACCTTTCCTTAAAAAACAAACAAAAAACTTCAATCATCTGAAACTCAAAAAAACAGAAGATATTATTCCACTTATAATTCTCGGGGATTATGATTTGCAGATATCAAGTTTTCTGCTTACATAAACTCTGTACCCTCAGATAAGGGTGCATTTAATAGAAGCCAGCTGAAAAGTCACTCCTAGTTAGCTGCCTCTGATGTAAAGAGTCAATATGAACCAGTAAGTCAACAGAGATGGAACTGGTTTAATAGCTTTAAAAGGTTTTTTCCTTGATTTAATAAAATTATCCTCCTCTTTCTAATTTAGAGGATTGTATTACATGACACACGGTGTATGCCATAAAACACTGCATGAAATATTCCTAAATCTCTTCTCTCTCTCCCACTTTACTAAGTTTCATACCTTTCTAATAACACTGGTGCCAAATGTTCATCTTTTCCATAAATCACTACTGCCAACTTCTGACATATATGGAGTAAGCCATACCAAGTTCAGTCCACTGGACACATTACTGTGGTAGAAATGTCAACTATAATAAGCACGTAATAGAAAAGATCTTTAGGGCTCCTGTCAAGAACATAACCTGACAGTAGGTTAAGACTAAACATTTACATGAAGAGCTGGGTGACTAAGGCTGACAGCTGTCATTAACACTGAAGAAGAAGAAATATGTCACCTAAGCTGTCCCAGTTTACAGGTGCTTTTATATTCCCATTTAATCTTTCTAAGATATATGACTTAGGCATCACTCCCCATTTGAGGGTAGGAAATCCCGTCTCTCATCCCTTCCACATTACCAGTGACCTGGGTTTAGGCACTCATTGTCTCTCAGGTGTATTACACAATGGCCTCTGACTGACATCCTTGCCACCGATCATGTTCCAGTTGTAAGAATTGAGTAGGTTATTCTAAGAGGAGAAAAAAATGTGAAAACTTGGTTGCTTAACAATCACAACTGTTTACTTGTCATTCACAGCTACGGGCTGGGGATGTGTGATCATACAGGGCTCCAGAGTAGTGACGTGCTAACTGGAAACTCAGAGATCCAGCTTGTGACTCAGCCATTTCCAAGGTCATCACCAAAGAGAGGATGAGAGGACTAGGCAGATCATTTGCTCCTAACACCTGTTGACAGAACGTAGTCATCTGACCCAACCCAACTACACAGGAGAATGCAGAGCAGCTCACAGATTTCACCAGTGAAAATGACCTCCACCACGCCAGCTCCCAGAGCAGCCTTAATGTAACACAAATAAGCTCATGCTACTGCCCTGCTTAATCATCCACAATGGGTCCCTACCATCCAGAAGTGTCATCTCCATTTTCATCTCCTCGTACTTCACATCAAAACCTAGACTAAATCAAGCCTGAAAGGCTCGATTCTTGTAAACAGTGTCAGTCTTGTCTTTGCTAACACCGCTCCCCCTCCCATCATAGTGATGACCACTTGGAACCACATTCACAGCTACCATCCTTGTCCAATGCCACATCTGTTGCTATACTTCTGTAAGAGTCTCCTAACTGGTTTTGTTTCTTTGTCTCCAGTCATATATTTTCAACACAGCAGCTAGCACATTACTTTAGAATGAAATCAGATCATGTCACTGACCTCTTGAAAAGTTTCCAGGGTCTCCCAATACAAGGAGAATAAAAATCAAAGCCTGCATAAATCAGCCCATCTTCATCTCCAAATTCATCTTTTTCTCTCCTCTACCTTATGATGCACTGGTCCCACAGATTCTGGGGCTCACTCAGTTCTCTCCTATCTCAGCAGCTGCTGTACTTGCTGGTCCTGCTGCCTACAAGATGCTTCTATGGTTCTTTTCTGAACCTCATGTGAGTCTCTTCAATGTCACCATCTAAAACAGCAACCCTCTGACCTTCTGTCCTTAACCTGCCTTTTCTTTGCAACATTTAACTCTGGAACTGGCACTTGTGAATCTATTTGCTGTATATCTATACCATCTGACAGCTTCTCCATGAGATCTGGATTTCAGTTGAATTCTCTCTCTAGAGCCTGGGGGCAATTGGTGATGAGTTAATGAATAAGTGACAGAATGAATACGAATGACTGCCAACCCTCCTGGGCCTGCTGTGCACTTTTTGATGCACCACTCAATCTCCGAGTTGCAGCAGAAATTTGCTCAAATCCTCCACATTCTTCCCATCAACTTTTGATTCCTCCACTGGGCCCCCAATTCTAGCACAATGTCTGACAGCTCTGCATTCAAGAAATTTACATCAACATATAAGTAAATGCTCAAAGGCAGTAAAGCCAAAAGGTGAGTAAGTAACAAGACAGATGTAAATGCGGCATTTATGATTTTCAGGTTTAAGGCTACTTCTGCTTTGTCACAATTTTGTCTTGAAATAGACTTTTTGTAGCTGAAATTCAGGTTCCAGAGTATTTTTTATAGTTCTTTCAACGTTGCTTAGCATTTTCATTAAATGAAACAAACACTGATTGATACATTTGCTTAGGGAAAATTATCTAGAAATTAACCTTCATCGATTTCTTTGGCATATCTATGTGGACATCAGTAAATATTCTCATGCATTTCAAAGAATATGGGATATGTTTTATTTGATTTTTTAGAGTAACAGTTCATAAAGAACTTATTCCAAAAGCTTCTATCTTAACTGCAGTATCAATGCATGTGTTTTCTAAAGGGTCAATCTTACACAGTTAAGGGTATACATCAGTGAATCATTTGGCTGCTCACATGTCCAAAGTACCCATGTTGCAACAGAGTAGACAGAGGCACAGTCAAGTCCTCTGACCAATGGTAAGTCCACGTGCAAAAGCATAATTTTTTTAATTAAAAAATACTTGATCATGCTCTATTTCTAAATCTAGGTCTTTTTTACATTCTCATATGTGAACTACAAGTAGGAGAGTGGGGGGGCTTTTTATAAGATAATGTATAGAAGCATTTCATTTAACCACTTGGAAAGCAGAAAGCATAGTTTCAATACAAAATATTTTGGAGATTTCTCCCAAAGATTCCTATTATTCTCAATTAAATAATAATGGTTATTATTATTATAGACATTCATTATTATGCATGATATACTTGTATTAACTCATTTAACCTTCTTTGTTTTGCTCTTTCCTCATAATTATTTAAGCTTAAATCTCTTTAAAATAGGTCTATCATCATTTCCCTTGTAGAGATGATGATCTGAAGACAGAGAAGCTTTAAGTTGCTTACCCAGGGTCAAACAGTTAGTAAAAAGTACAGCCAGGATTCTAATTTAGGTAGTCTGACCCCAGAGCCTATGTTCTGAGCCACCTTTTAAAACTGTTTTTAGATAAACACTTATTTTTTTCTATCAGCAACAAGATCATAATATGGGTTTTCTGTGTTTAAATAAGATGTTAGTGAAAACTGCACTGTAATTGAACATTCATTTGTGAGAGAAATGAAAAACTAACAAGCCAAGCTGTTGTCTTCATCCTTTAAACTGTCTTATTAAATATTATTCAATATTAATCATCTTCTACAGACTATGTAGAAGCTGAAATAGACTGATGTTGAAGATTGTATCATCCCAGACAAAATGATAGCCAACTACAGCCAGACAAACCATTGAAGCTTTGTGTCACAAACACTACATAGAATGCTGTGAGGAGTGACTGGAGGGACACCCATCCCAAACTTGAGAACTCAAAGAAAGCTTCCCAGAGGAGCAATTTCTAAGTTCTAAATTTATTTGGTATTATATGGCTCTAATATAAAGAACAATAAAATTTGTAGCAAACTATGCTAACTGAAGTCAGCTTAACTGCTTTTCCTTTGATAGGAGATAATTAATGCAGAAAACACTCACTATGGCTTCATATAGAGATTTGCCTGAACAATGACCCATCTAAATAATAGAATTGGGCTGGAAATTTAGCTTTTAGTTATAATCCTTAACTATGTGTGAAGGATTCTGTAGAATGAGGAACTTGTAAGACTAGAAAGCCTTAGGTAATAAATAAGAAAATTTGCATCATGGATTGCTGTGATAAGTGAGGAGAGACAAGGACATAAACAGAGAATGAGGGAGGAGATGTATGTGTATTCTATGAGTGTCGATTATTAGTAGATAAAACTGCTAATTCATGTGGTAAGAAAAGGGTTGACTTATGGCATCTCTGCCCAAATATGTCAGAGGGAGACTAGAATCAGGAAGAACAGGCAACATGAATGAAACAGAAACTGAGTCATAGTTTCTGCTGTGATGACTCTGAGATCAGTAACTGCTCCAGAATTTTGATTCCATTAAATTCCTGATTTTCAGAAACCATAGCTGTTATCTATCTCCCTTCTCAAATCTCTTGAATTCAAGTTTTTCATGGGAAATCCTTTTCTTACTGGATACATTCTCATCAGCATACAAGCAGATTCAACTTACTGTCAGCTTATGAAAAGAAAAAACTACTTTTTTGACTATTATAATTTCCTTTCCTATTAATTCATTCAACAAATATCCAGTGGGTCTCTGCTCTGAGCCAGACTCTGTACCATCCATTGACACAATACTGAAGTGAACAAAGTAGGCTCAGCCTCTCCCTTAGAGTTGGCTTTAATTCCTTGACTGTGTTACTAGAAAAAAAATATTATCTTCTACCTAAAACAACTTTTTCCCCTAAAGATGGCTTTGGCAAAATTAAAAACCAAGTATGAAAGCATTACATTTAACGAGTTATATAACAAATAGTAAAAGGAGCAATTAAAGGAAAATAAAATTTCTCTAGGCATTCCAACTTAGTGCATTTTATATAAGGACATGGAATAAATAGAATTTTTTGAAGTTAATTTATAGAAAAGTTCCAAGAACTTGCTTTTACTCACTGATAGAAGTAGTGATAAATAGATGTCATCAGAATATGGTCAAGTTGCACTAATTTATATTGCCACCAACAGGGTAAGAGAGTTTCCTGTACACGTACCCTCTCCAACACTGTTGTTTCTAGTACTTTTGATGCATGCCACTCTCACTGGTGTGAGGTGATAGATCTTTGTGTTTTGCATTTGCATTTCTCCTATGGTGAGTGATTTTTTTTTTTCATGTATCTACAGGCCATCTTTGTGTCTTCTCTAGAAAGGTGTTTATTCAGCTCTTCTGCCCACTTCTTTTTTTGAGTGGGTGATTTGCTTTTTGCTCTTTTGAGTTTATGAGCTCTTTATATATTTTGGAGATTAAGCACTTGTATGTCATGCAAATATCTTTTTCCAGTTTGTGGGATGCATTTTGTTTCAGTGGTGGTTTCGTTTGATGTGTACCAGTTAAGTTTCACTTTAGTTCCTTCCCCAACGACATCTTTGAGATTAATGCCATGGAGCATTTTTTCTATGTATTTTATGGTTTGGATCTTATGTCCAGATCTTTGATCCATTTTGAATTAATTTCATGTATGGTAATGAGTAGTCTAGAATACTTTTTTGCCCGTAACTGTTAAATTTTGCACCATTTGTTGACTAGACTTTCCTTCCTACATTGTATGTGCTTGGCTTCTTGTCATAGATTAACTGCCCATAGAATAGTTTTATTTCTTGGCTCTCATTTTCATTCCACTATGACTGTTTTTGTTACAATGCTATATTGTTTTGATAGTAATTGCACTAGAGTGTAATATAAAATTAGACTGTTTTTCCCCTACTTTTTTTCTAAGGATAGCTTTGACTATCTGGGGTATTCTATACTTCCATATAAACTGCAGTACTGTTTGTTCAATTTCCTTGAAAAATGTGCCTGGAATTTTGATAGACGTTGCGTTATTTCTATATATTGTGCTAGGAAAGATGACCATTTTAACTATATTAATTCTTTTACTCCATGAGCACAAAATGTTCTTCCATCTCTTTGTGTTTTCTTCTATTTATTTTGTTAATGTCTTACATAGTTTTCAGTGTATAGGTCTTTCACCTCCTTTGTTAAGTTTTTTCCAGATTTTTTTCTAATTGTGGTTCTATATTTTGGTGCTAATGAAATTTCTTGTTCATTAACTCATAGCTTGCTAACAGAAATGCTACTAGCCTCTTTGAAAAACGGTATGGATATTCCTCAAAAAATTAAAAACAAATTCACCATTTGATCCAGCAATCCTATTTTGAGGTACATACAAAAGAATATAAAACATTAATTAGAAAAAATATTGGCACAGCTATCCTATGTTCATAGCAGCATAAATCACAGTAGCCAAGACATGAAAACAACTGAAATGCTCATCAACCAATGTCTAGATAAAGAAATTTTGACAGTAGCTTAATGGAGTTCTATGCAGTTATAAGAAAAAAAAAAAAAAACTCTGCCTTTTACAACAGTCTGGATGGAATTGAAGCCGATTATGAAAAACAAAATAAGCCAGAAAGAAAAAAGTATAGGAAGCTTTCACTACATGTGGAATATAAATAAAATAAATGAATCATCACAACAAAATTCACAGTAACTACCAGGGGAGACAGAGGAGAGAAGAACAAAGGAATGAAGGAATAATATGGTGGTGGTAGAGGTCCCTTGAACCCTGGGGTCAGAGTGGTGGGAAATGCACATAGACTGAAGCGATAATTCAATATTCTAAAAACCATACAGCAATATAAACAGAAGAAAAAATATGACAAATTATATATAAGAAAAAACAATGTGGTCAAGTGGCAGTGGACATGACAGAAAAAAATAGAGATGAAAGAGGAAGGAAAAGACAAAATGCAAATTTCTGATTTGGCATCTTATGATCCTACAAGTATAAAGAACAACTTGTTTTACATAAATACCACATGATCCAACAATTTCTCTGCTGGGTATATATATATATATATATATATATATATATATATATATATATCTGAAAAATATGAAAACACTAAATTGAAAAGATAAAGACACTCCTGTGTTTGCTACAGCACCATTTACAACAGCCAAGATCCGGAAACAACCTAAGAGCTCACTAATAGATGAATGGATAAAGATGATATACAGACAAAATGAAACACGACTCAACTACAAGGAAAAGATGAAATACTTCCACTTATTACAACATCAATGGATCATGAGAGGATCATGGTAAGTGGAATAAGTCAGATGGAGAAAGACATATACCAATGATTTCACTCGTATGTGTGGATATAAATAAGATGACAATCAAACAAAATACAACAAAATAAACTCTTAGATTCTGACAACAGGATAGTTGTTACTAGAGGCGGAGACATGTGGAGATGGGTAAAACAGATAGGGCAGTAAGTGGAAATAAGACTCCCAGTGATGCTCACAATGTAATACATACGGGCATGAAAGTATAAAGCTGGCCACCTAAAACCTACACAATGTTATAAATCAATGTTACCTCAAAATGATTTATTTTAAAGTATAAAGAAAAACAACTAGTCCAAAAATAATGATAATTTAAAGTTACAGAATATACATGAAGGACAGTTATTTATTATCAATTGATAAGCCTAGAACATGCTCTTACAGAGTGAAATGTTTTTGGAAATTATTTCAATTATTAAGCAAATGTATATGATTTATGTGAAGATAAGAATATTACACAAATCAAAGGTTTGACTACTTGTCAATGTTATATATTCTTGTGCACTCAGTACTGGCTAAAGCACAGACTGTAGGTGGGGAAGGATGACTGTTTAATGATCCAGTGTTTTGTTTAGATTTCAATACTGCTTGGAGGCACTTAAGAAATCGAACACTTGTTCTTTTTTACTTTTTTGAGCAATATGGAGAAGAAAAAATTTTAAATTCCTTATCCATTTTTCATAAATGTCCCAAATCTGCTTCAATATTTTCCCCCAAATGAAAGGATCAGGTAGCTGAAATACAAAGGCAGAATATAAAGGTGGCAGGAAATGAGACTCTGCAAACCAGATGGAGTGACTGTCACTAGTCAGCTGCTAACTGATGGTCCACGCTTCCAGGGTCAGTCTGGTTCTAACTTTCAACGTCAAATTAAAAACAAGATAGGAGAATTAAGAAGGTTAATATCCAGTAACTATTAAGCAAGCAGGAAGTCTAAAATTCTGGAACTAATGATAGAAAAATATACATTCATTTAAAACAAACAAAAATCCTCCCAAGAAAAAAGAACACAAGCATCAAGTTTGCCCCTAGAACTGCATTTCTGAAAAAGTAAGGTTGTTGCTGAAAACACGGCTTGTGTCTTTGTTACCAGGAAGCTCAGAATAAAGGCAACTAAACACCATGTGTATAAGTGTGTTACTTTCCTTTTAAATGGTGATAAGATTAAGAACATAGGATTTCCAGATAAGATTAACATGGATTCAAGTCTTCAAAGCACCACACGAGTGTCTAACCTTGGCAAAGTTATTTAGTCTTTCTCATTTGTGTTTCCTCTGCTAAAAAATAATTTAATAATAATAATGATGGTGATGATGATAATAATATACCTTGTCCATATTTGGGGGGGGGAATTGAATAATATTATGCATTTGTAATACTTTGCACAGAAGTTGCCACGCAACACTGGAGACGAGTAAACTATGTTCTATAATAAGAACAATGATGACTGTGATATATACAGATATCAATTTACAGTGATACATGCCTTAAACCTACATCATGTTTTGATGCAATATTCAAAGAAATTAATTAAAAAAAGAAATAATGCAATTTTATCAGCTCTCGGCATGCATATTTTTATATGGGAAAATTTCAGCCTTACTTCATTTTCACATTGACTCATGTAAAGATTTTGGATGTCAGAAAAATACTTCCTAAGCATTTTTATGACAAGAACATGACTGCAAGTGATCATTCAAATCCCAAATTTTTAAATTTTAGCAAGTTTCCTTTGCTATCCTGAATACGCTTTGTATTTCTTATGCCCTACTCTTAAAAAATAAGATTTTTTAAAAATCTTTACAAAGCAAATAATAAAAGTCAAACTATCAAATCTGCTTTTAGAATTACTGCTTGATGAAAAGCCAAGAAAACTAATTTATTCAAAGATTCAGCATTTGTATGTGATGTTATTTCCTATTAAATTCACTGCTTACACAATTTGAAATTATGGCACAGAAATTTTAGAAAACACCAAATGCCTTCTTAAATATGAAACTGGGACTTCTGCTTCCAAACATGATGTAGTAGCTGACAAGAGATTTTTCATCAGTGAGAAAAAGGAGGAGATACATGAAACAGATATCTCTAGAAGTTGGTCTGCAAACAGGAGACAACTGCTTCCCTGAGGTACAGGACATAAAATGAGCCCCCAATTGCCTTGATATTTGGAGACTACAGAATGGGGAAGGGTAGACTAGGGAGAGAAGGGAACACAAGCTGTGCAATGTGGTCAGGCTGTGATGACACTGAGATCAGAATTTGGGAAGGCTAAGAAAAATATAGCTTTGTGACATAGTGTATATAACAGAATTTATAAAAGCAGAGGAAAAAGTTTCAAAAATCTGCGTACAGCCCCTACCCCTTTGAGAGAACTACTGTGCACGGATAGGGTGAAACCTATCAAGGTCAAGCTGAAAATAGCTGGTGGATCTGTAAAACTAGAGTTAGGACTTTTCTAAAGGAAAAAATAGAGACAATCTTATCAACTTTAAGGCAAACAAGTATTTCCTTCACTGAACTCTAAAGAGAAATATTTTTAAGAACAACCAATTGGACTTGTTTCAAATTAAAATCCTGTATACAAATTAATCTCATTAAAATAAACATTTATACCACAGATTGGGAAAAATATTTATAGTACACGTATGCAAAAAAGGTATTTCCAAAATGTTTGAAGACCATGTTTCAAACTGGTAAATTGAACAAAAAATTGGAAGACCTTTTGTATTAGTTTGCTAGGGCTCCCAAAGGAACACATCACAGACTTGATGTTATAATCAACATAAATTTATTTTCTCACAATTCTGAAGGTGTGGAGACTAAGATTAAGGTAGGTTCTTCTAAGTACTCTCTCCTTGGTCTTCAGATGGTCATATTATTCCTGTCCTCACAGTCTTTTCTCTTTAGTGGCCAAATTTCTTATTCCTATAAGGGTACCAGTCATATAGGACAGATCTTATCACCTGACCTCATTTTAACTTAACTACCTTCTTTAAAGACTCTGTCTTCAAGTAAGATCACATTCTGAGTTGCTAGGAACCTTAAAATATTTATTTAGGGAACTCAGGTCAGCCCATAACCCTTTTATTAGACCAAAAATATAAAAATGATTAATATGACCAAAAGCAATTCTCAAAGCCATTAGTAATCAGATAAATGCAAATTAAAATCACAATGAGTTCCTTCTACACATGCACCAGAATGGCTAATTACAGAGTATATTCAAGAGGATAAAGAACAACTGAAACTTAATACATTGCCAGTGGGAAAGTGAAATGGTACAACTTTGGGAAACTGTTTAGAAGCCTCCCATAAAATCAAACATATTTACCACATGACCAAAACCCATGTAATGTCCATAAATATACTCTAGCGATATAATCTATAAGTATCAAATCATGTACATGTTATTTGTTTCCAATTATATTCTCTTAAGATAGTAAATGGCACATGAAGAGAACAGACAAAATACAGTCCATTATTATTGAACATTCAAGTTATTTCCAATGTAAGGGTAAATCTTCATTCATATATCTAGTAATTTAGGAATATCTTAAGCCTCCTGGAGCACATTCTCAAGATTCTCTAGTGTGATTAATTTATCAGATAAATCTATCTCATTCTGTTTTCTACCCAGTGTCCAGCTTTAAAATTATAGCACCTTTGTCAATTTGCTTTGGAATTCACTTTTTTAGGATAAATTTCCTTAATTATCAGAGCTGTCTATATTATTATATTATTCCATAAAAGTTATTTGATTTTCTTCCTTGTCCATTTTTAAAAGTTCATTTTTATAGTTCTGCATTTAGTACTTTCAAAAGTAAATGTCACCCATGTTTCTCATTCATAATATAGCCTAATTGTTAAATTCACAACACCAAAGAAGGACTTGTCTGGGTCCTGTTTCCTAAGAACACTTTTATTAAAGAATATTTCATTAAAAAGACTTCTAGAAAGGTGGCAATGTAAAAAGAATCTTCACTCATCCTCCTGTGGACACAACAAATCTACAACTAAATATGAATTAATCTATCCAGAACTAGACCTGAAATCTAGTTAAACACAGCTTCTACAATAAAGGACAAAAAGTTGGCACCCATATGATCTCAGAAACAGAACTAGGCTCTTGCTGAGGAAGAAACTCACAGTGGACAGCAGGGTACAACCAGGAAGAGATTACGTGAAGTACAGAACTCTTCCCTGGGGAGCAACGCAGAAAGCTGTTTCCCACACCAGGTACCCCAACTCTTTGATCCAGCACAGTGGAGATGAACCCAGAAACACCTGCATCGAGTATCAGAGCGAAATAAGCACAGGAAATCAAGGACAAGTAGAAACTAAAAAACACCCCTTAAAGCGCTCGGTGGCAGATTCGCTACCTCAAGGACACAAAGCAGTATTGCTACTCTGAATAGTATCTAATTCACAGAGGAAGGAACCTCAAATGCCATCCTTGCAATGTCTTCCTGGGAAACAAGAGTCTTTAGGGACTTCCTCTGGGTCTGAATCACTGGCAAGGGCCATCTTTACATTTTCTCTAAAAATTTACAAATACCATTATTGATGGGCACTATCTTGGAACCCAACATTCAAACTACTAGACTCCAAGGACAAATCGTTGCTGAGAGCAGCTCCACCTTCCCCTGCAAAGTACCAAGCTAGCTGAAAGTCAAGTAACAGGGATGCAGAAGGTCCACTCATAGCAAGTAGGCAGATTTGGTCCCTGCCAGCTCCTATTTACCAACTAACAAGAGGACCATAAAACAAAACAAAAACAAATCCTTAGATTGACAACAGAATGGTGGCAACCACAGCAGATGAGGGTAGGTGGGAAGTGGAGTGCATAGAGGAGGTCATTTGGTTAGCGGTGGATGGCAACTGGACACCTGGTGCTAGGTGTGGTGCTAGGTGCTAGGTGCTTAGTGAAATAAATCAAATGGAGAAAGACAAACACCATGTGACTTGGCCCACATGTGGTATACAGAGAAAGCAAACAAACAAATGAATAAACTAAAACAAAAATAAACTTTATGCTTCAAGGCCAAACGAGTGGCTGTCAGAAGGGAAGTGGGGAAGAAAGTGGCCTCCAGTAAAAGGAGTCAATTAATAGTGTGAGGGATAGAACTGAACTTTTGTGTTGAACTTAACATGGTATATACATATGCTGACTTGTAATGATGTATATTTACAACTTGTTTAATGTTATTATGTTACTCGGGCTAAAAAAAAAATTAGCAGAGGATCTGAGTACATACATCTCCGAAGAAGACACAAAAATGGCCAACAGGCACATGACAAATGATTTTTCAAAAGAAAAATTCAACACTAAGCTTAAAAAGTTCTTTCACAAAAGAGTAGGTACACCATTGGGGCTAAAGTGGTTGAGGTTCAGGTCACGTAAAAACCCTACAGTCCCAGGATCGAGGGCTGGGGGTAGCAAAAAGGGAAGGAGAAAAACAGTAGAAAGCAAGATCTGATTCTCAATGGAGAAATGAGAAACTAATCTCATTGGGCATCTCAGTTAGGATATCATGGCATTCTGTAGCTGAAAGGTCTTTACTCAAAAAAAATTATTCAGTGCCAACTATGCTCCTGAAACGTCATACAATAATAAATTTTGAATGATATTAAAAGGATGGTCTATAGGTATTCTTGGGTATCAGAGGAACAGATAAAAGAAGGTGCATTTTAGTGAAGCAAAGAGAGAACTGTAAAGAGTTTCATTACCACTGGTGAACATTTTCACTGTATTTAGTATTTACTCACTCCCTACTTTTTAGAAGAAGGACAGTATAAATTTAATGTAGTATTGCTTTATTTAAAAAACATCTCAGAATCATGGACCTATTTTTAGAAAACAAAAAAAATTTTCTGAATGTCTTTGATACCAAGACGAACGTGGAATTAAAGATTCCACATACAGTGCTAGCCAGCCACTGTCACATGCTTCAGTCCTTCATTTCGTTGACACAGAAAGGGGAAGAATGCTGCATTATGTAAGAGTTGAGTTTATCTAAATGTGTCACTTTTCAAGAAGCTACACTGACACTTTATAAACACGCCTAAGACTTGAACAAAATGCATATGGGTCGTTTTCTATCCACTTTTGGCAATGGAGGTAGTCAATGATACTTTGACATGGTGCTAAGCTTCCAAGAGCTTAGAATCTAAAATAAGTAACATTGGGAAAAAAAAAAAAAGGAAACTAAATGCACATCACTTGGTTAAAGAAGTCTATGGAAGATTCCATTAGCTCCACCATTTATAAACCCTCATGACAAGAATGTCTCACTTGTGAAATTCCTAATGCTCTAAGTAATGGAACATAATTATTACTAGGCATTCTGCTAATAATGAGAACTTCCTACCACAGTACTCTGTGAAGTTGCTATCAGTATCCATATTTTACAGATCCAGATGAAAAAGAATAATATTCACTAGATTAAATAATTTCCAATATTACATTGCTAGTGAATAAAGAAACCTAGGTTCAAATCTCAAGATACCCATTTTCTAAGCCCTGATTCCATATCAGGTTTGCATATTATCTCCTGAAATAACTTTGATGGTCAATTATATCTTTATCACCTGTGAGAACCTTTTATTTTTTAACAGTTAACAATTTTTGAGGGACCTTCAGAATCCACTGGAAACTCTTCAATGTCATTCTCCTCATCATCTGGGAATGACCATAAGTTATGTCATTTTCAGGAAAATAATAACTCCTTCATAGAGAGGGAATGTTAATGACAGAATCTATAATTTTTGTGCTCCATGACATGCAAGCCATGGGACTTCAGCCAAATCTCCCAAGCAACGTGCCATCCACTCAGTACTCTGATCCATGCTTGACACATAACTTGACAGTGTGCAAAATGCTGAAATATATAGCGAACTATACAGTAGGGTCACACGCTTTGGTGGCTCTACCCTATAGTACCATATAGTATTACCCTGGAGCAACAGCACCTCCATTGTGACTCACAATAGTTTTCACAACAGTTTGAAATGTTCATTTTCTTATGGTCTTTTTTTTCCTTTTTAATGCAGCTTGCTACATTTCTTTGACCACAATATTACATATTAAACATGTTTCCTGGGTGAATTTTAATTGAGCCGCACACCTCTTTAAAATTAGACACAGATGCAAATTCATCAACAATCAAGGCTCTTATTGATAAAACATGCAACTTCAGATTTTAGTGGTCAACTTAATTAGAATTTTAGAACTAAGTTAAAGTATTTTTAAAGTATTTATGCAGAACAAAAACCTTTTGCTGAATATTACCTCTTTTCTGCTCTATGGCAAAGAAAATTTTCTAATATCCTGAAACTTTATCAATTGCCTACAGTGTTAAGCTTCTGCAGTTAGATTTTGTCTCTAAATTACATTGAGTTTAGCCCAAAATTACACTGAGGAATCACAGTGGGAAGTGTTTAATGAATTAATTAGTACTCACTCTTCCAGTGGAGCTGCAGTCATCAATCTGTGAGATAAACAGCAGATGCTGTCTTCCTGCTCTCTGAAATACCCTACCCATATTCTTATTGTCCATGTCGCTTTTTGATCCCATAAGGACTATTTTTTGAGTAAGAATTGGATATATTTCCAAGTTCAGGAGAATTCCATTAGCTAGGATGTGTCTAAAAATAATCTAGTTGCCCTGTTTAGAAAACTAGCAAATGAGTTAGTCCCTTAGGTACATCGAATTGCAGTGATTTTACCTGAAAAAATACAGGTTATTTTCAATATTGAGTAGTTGTGATAAATAAGGGATGACTTCAAAGTGTAGAACAGTGATAAATCTGCTGCTGCTACTTGTCCTCATGGAATGTAAATTAAGAATGTCAAAATTCTTAAACCCTGGGTGCTCACAATCCTGTGCTCATTAAGACTAGACTTGTAAATGGCACATACAGTGAGTTTGAAGTTGAGATAGACTAGATGAAATGTATACTTGTAGACACAACAAGTTTCTGTTAGAATGCACAAGAAGTAATTAATAATACTAATTACTTCCGTGGAATGATGGAATAGTCATAGGGTGGAGGGAGATTTTTAACATTTCATGTCACACCCTTATGTTCTTTTTTCCCACTATGGATATGTATTATGGCAATAATAGTAACAATGATATGAAACAAGAATGATAAATTGCTCCTAATAGGGGGAGAAAGAGTAAAACAAGTGGAGTACTCATTAAGAATCTTCAGGTCATAGAGGTAAATGTGCCTTCCTTCCAATTGAGAAGATCTGTATATTGAAACAGCCAGTTGCTTTCCCTTATTTAGACACAGAAACTGGCCAAGTGTCTAGTCACAGAGTGTGTACCTGAACAACCAGCACCCTTCTGACACTTGAGAACTACCAGTACTAGGGCTTGTTTTCTCTAAGTTCTGTGTTACAATTAAAAATACTTTTTTTCTTATTGACATTATAAGATTAGACAACAACTCACAAAATTCCATCCACCCTGTAAAGTACCTGTAACATCAAATGAATAGCAATCAGTATGGAAATAGCCCACACTTAAAACCAATTTCCCTGGGCTTGTTTTCTGCAATCCAAACAATTCATTTAGAAATGAAAACTACTCACCAAGTTTGTCATTTACATGTTTATTTATGTAGGATATATATATATATATATATATATATATATATATGGCAGCTGTTTTAAGAAAGGCAAAGGACAAACACAAAGGAATAGAAGGCTAAATGACAAACTAGTGCTGGAAAATAATGATGATGAAAACATTAAAAATCTAAGCTCAAATGAGTGCAAGCTCAAAGTCCAGAAAATTTTTATCTGTAACATAAATTATATTACTTCCAGCACAAAAGAACTAAATTTATACACAAACTACTTCAAATAAAACTGATAACAAAGGTATGTGGCCAATATTTGTATAATTTTAATGGTTGGCAGCATACAAAAACAAAGATGATCTCAAACCCCTAAAACAATGTATTTTACTTTAATGAATGAAGACAAAGATTAATTCTTGAAGAATGAATTAGATAATGATAGTGATTATATTTCCATGTTCAATCTTAGAACTCAGGAAAAGATTCTCGAAAACCACCAAATTATATACATATACACATACATACAAATATATATGCACACATACATACATATATACATATATATATAAAAAAATCCACAACTGAAATGAAAACTGGTAACAATATGGTACTAGACAAGTCATGTCATTTCTCTGGACATTAGTTAGCTTTCCTTTGAACTAGATGATATCTAAAGTTCTTTTCAGTTCTAAAAGTTATTTTAATAATTATTACTATAGCCCATATTCTAAGAACATAGTAAGTATAAACTGTTATAGGATGATGTAAAATAGAGATTAAGTATTTCCCAGAACTATTATGAAAAGGTAAAGACTTATAAGTTTTCACAATTTACCACATTCAAATGTAATTCATTACAGAATTCTAGGAAAACATGTTTTACATGATTGGACATGACTATTAGGAGAGAATTATCCTACACTGCACATCTGAAGACAAAACTTTTAAATATTTCAAGTACAAAAATATACTGAGACACACCCTGCTGAGTAGTGGTTTGGTGTAGTCCACATACATCCAAAGGTGCTGGATTTGCATCTGGGGCCAGCAGGAACAATCTAGATGAACTAAATAAATGCTTTTTTCCTCTTCTCTCTCAGTCTGCCTGCCTCTGCTCAACTTCATTCCTACCTACACCTTTCCTTTAAAAAATATATATATGATAAATATTTTTAAAATAATTCATTTCTATTTTATAAGCACCTATTATGTATCAAACACTGTCAGGCAGTAGGGTGATAACATAAGAAGGCTTGTGTCTTTAGGGGAGTTAGATTCCAGCAGAGAATGTTAAACAAGTATTCTAAACTATTGCGTGTATAAGGTGAGAAGTTTGTTGAGAGGTGAAGATCATTGTCTAAATATAATTTTGTTTCAGAGTTTTCAATTATCATCAGGCTATAAATGGGAGAAGATAAAATTAGAACAGGAAGTCAGATATGATATATTATATAGTGCTGTTTGTTAAATAAACAAAATGTTGCTATTCTGAAGGGGAAAAAAGAAGATAGAATTCCCTGTAAGAAAAAATACGAAGCCCCAAATCACATAGCACTTTTCTAATGCAATAATTTATGCTTTGGTTTCTGAGCTGCCAACACTCATCTGTTTGCAAATAAACATCTCACAATTATTAGTCATGTTTGCTCAAGCTGAACATTTCTCTCTTTGAAAATTTCGCACCTGCAGAGAAAACACACACACACACACACACACACACACACACACACCACGAGAAAATCACTCTTCCGGGCATCTTCAGGCTGTAAAGTTGGTAGAGATGTACCCAAACATCTCTCATTACACAGCTGGCTTCCTCTGGAACTCATCAACTCAGACAGCAGCCAAGCATGACACACGTTGGTCAAAAACTAGAATGCCTCAAACCATGTGACAACGTGTGCTCTGATTTTTATATTGTGCCATGTGCTCTGCACTTCACACAAGCAGAAAGTAGAATCGTGCAGGTGCGTGCTTTCAAGAACACACCAGTCACACCTCTCCACAGTGGCTGCCCTGCACCAACACTTTCGCACCACAGGGCTTCCAGGAGCTTTAACGAGGACCGTGGTGTGAGTGTGCTAGGAAGTCCACACAATTCTAATGCCAGTCAAATATTTTAAAAGCCTAGTTTCCATTTGCTACAGGAAATTCTTCATGCTGTTGAGCTGGAATTGAACCTTCAAAGAAACTGATCATGAGCTCTTTGTCTGCAAAACTGGCTTCCTCAATCATGCTTCTCAGGAAAAATAAGGTTCCTGTCAATATGAGCACTTTATGCTAACACATACACATGAATGGATGTGGATTTCCTGACCAGAATTTGGCTATGGTACAGAATAGGTTTGAGTTTATGAAAAATTTTGAAAGAGGCACAAAATGAGTAAATGACTATCTCTGCTATAAAATTAAAACAAAAGGAAGAACTAATACCAGAGCAATTATAAGACACTTGAATAATAGAACATTTAGATATGAGTAGAATTGATAATGAATATGGTGATATGGGATGTTTCCTTCTCAGGAGTATTAACATAATATTTATAGATATTATAAATACCAAATAGAATGCCATAAATTGGTTTATCTAATCCTCTATCCCTGACAATGAAATAAATGGCAACTTAAGGGAAAACATATAATAGCTCCCTTGTTCTTAACTTCCCTTCAAGAGTTATTATGAGGTCTTATTTAAGTTAGATGTTTATTTTCCTATTACTACTGCATAAATTTGAAAAATACAGATGCAATCATTTCCAGTGCTAGACTTCCGTATCACTCAGTGTGTGTGTGAGGCTTGTTTTTTTATTTTTTGTCAATAACAGGAAGGTAGCATAGACTGTATCAGTTCTTGGGTGAGGCAGGAGCAGAACAGCAAAATAGCAAAAGACAACTACAAATAAAGATGGTCCGAGACTTTTCATCAAGAGTTGCATGGCTTATGTAATTCAATGTCAGCATTTAAAGGCCATATAGTAAATCATTTCTAGAAGTAGAAAGATTAAAAAAAAAAAAAAACAGAAGTATAAGAGAGCAAGAAAAAAATTTGCCTCCTCTATGTTTCAAAAAGCACTTAAGTGTTTCAATAAAGAAGTGTAAGACTAAACCACATTGCTGAAAATGTAAAACAAAATAATGTTGAACGTGATGATGATATAAAGTTCAATGCAGGAAACTCACTTCACTAAAACAGGAAAAACACCTTGACTGGAGTCAGAACTGGTACGTCCTACTGTTGGTTTTGCCACGGAGGAGTATACCTTTGGAGCCTCATCATTTGTTCTTTAATTGTGATCAAATATTTAGACTCATCACTTTTAGGGTCCAGTTCTTCCCCCTTGAAGTAAAAAGGGCAGATGAAATGATTTTTAGCTCTCTGAAACTGTGTGCATTTTTCTACTAATTCTAATGCATGTGTTCCTATGTGTATTTAAATTTCCTTTACCCAGTAACTTCTTAATCATGAAAGTATTTATTTGAGAGAGACTGCAGTCACGTGAAGACTGTAATATAGTCTTAGGTGCCAGCTACAACTACCTCAAATGAGTGATATTTTATAATATAAACATCCTTGGGCTCATCATGCAGGAACGTGATATGGGTTAGAAGTGGTTAGGTGTGTGTAAGTTGTGAGAAAGATGGGATTTCCTGTATCACACCCTAGGTGACATAAGTTAGATGCTGATGACAAAAACTACTCGTGGAAATGCAAAAGTAAAAGGAAAATAAAGTGATAAGAGATAGAAAATTTCATTCTATCTATTTTTATTAACTGAGAGCCTGCTACCTACCAGGCACTGTTCTAGGCACTGAGGGAACAGCACTGAACAAAATAAACATTTTTCCCTTGCAGAGCTTGCATTCCAGCATGGAAAAGAAAGAAATTGCACCAAAGGAAGTTTAATTACAGAGGAGCACACTAGCGGGATAGCATAGCTAAGTGTCAGGAAGCTAAGGGAAAGTCAATAGCTAAGAGTCAGAGACTCAGAATTAAGGGAAAGATGATGCAGTCGTCCAGAGAGCCGCCAATGAGTACATTAACTGATGGGGTAGGACTGGATTTTTAAAAGCTGGCTATGTTCCCATTGCTCTAGCTCTCTGGTGTTCAGGAGAATCAAATCTCCACAAAGCTAAAGGCTAGTACAGATTCTGATACACACAAAATTATCCTGCTTAGTGCCAATGTATATGAGTCCAATCGTAAATACAGAGGTGATAAACTAGCTATCTAATTATTGGAGAGGGTTGCTCAGAAAAGTATTAGAAAGGTAAATAGAAAAGTTAAGGGTTAATGGTCATAAAAATGTTCTGAGTCATCAAGACTTGAAATTAAATATCATGTCCCTAATCCCATAACCCTGTGCTCCAAACACACGCACACCCTCCACCACCACCAGCACCACCTCCACCAGCACCACCACCACC